>LPNX011201482.1:462815-559164 GCA_001517045.1 Pseudotsuga menziesii
ATTCTCCTAGTCTCTGATTATGGAGCGGACCAGCCTGATCTCCCTTCTGCAAAATGCAAAGCCTTTCTGATTCCCCTTCTGACTCCATTTTCCCTTCTGATACTGGCACTGGCCTTTCCCTCGAGGACTGATCCTCCCTTCCCTTCCTTCCCATCAACCTGACTTATTTTCCTTTCTGCTACCCAAGTTTCTCTAAGGTAGCCTCTTCAGATCACCCTGCCCTCAACTGCACCTGCCTTAGAGATCCGAACTTAGGGAAACCCCCCTAGAGCTGGAGAAGAGCCAGCCTGAAGCAAGGAGAGAGAAGGTGTGGTGACATTGGCCTCTCGAGAGAGAGGTTGTCGTCGGGCCGGCGCGCCAGCGGCTTGGGCTTTCGGCACCTGCGTGCCAGTTTCGGGCGACAACAAGAGGAAAGTCATGTATATATGCAAAAATCATAACTAGAATGTGTTGATGCTAGAGTAAGGAACATGTATTTTAGGTCCAAACCTCTTATAGTGTTAAGGCCCTTCTATCCATGTTTTCCTTTATGTGATGATACATTGGGTATCATCACTTGGAAGGATGTCACGTCCCCAACCCTTACTCGGCGGAAAGGATGCGACAACATCTATAAACCCAGGAAGTCTATGCCCCATGAACATAATATGAAAAAAAATTGCCTTTAAATAAAACATTCATAAGTATAAATAGGTGCATAATGAAATATACAGTCACGGAGATAAAATATAAGGGATTACTTATATTTGAAAGAATATTGTCCCGCAACTAGCTATGTCACTACAACGTTCCACCCAAACATATGCCAATGTGCTCTTTATTCTCTCAGCAACACTGCCACCCCCGAGCTAGGCATGATTTCCGCAAGGAATAAGGAGCACTAGCAAATTGTCCCCATAGCCAAGGCTAGATTGAGACTCAGTCAATACAACACAGTTAGGTTTATCAGACTCACACAGGTAGTGGTTTACACTTAGCCAAATACACATGAGACACAACCAAGCCAACAAATGGGTTTATCAGGCTACCAGCCAAGCCATCTTTCTAGTTGGGTTTATCAGTTTAGATGCCACACGAGGATGCACACACAATGATCTCAGTATGGGATCAACAAAATGTGGCAAATGCTAAGGATTACACATGCAAATAGTAATTTACAAATCTCTGAGCACTGCCTGTGCCAGACCAACTGCTGCAAAATACCAAAACGAAAACTTTGCTGGTCAATTCAATAAAAAACACCAAATCGGATTTAGGGAATTCCTGTTCAGGAAAATGATTGGTAGACTAGAAAAAAAAAACGTGAAAGAGAACAATTCTGAATAGGAAAACCAAATTCGTGAAAGAAAATAGATTGTCGAATAGGAGAAAAATCGTGAAGGGAAAAAAAAATCACAGAACTAGAGAGAATCCCCCAGGGTTCAGACATCGAGTGGTTTTTCTTCCTACATGAATGAATATTGGGATCCCAAAAATTTTACCCCCATTCAAAATCATGAGGGGAATATGAAACATCCATACGTGAGGGAAATGCAGACGATTTTGTGTTTTCTCGCTCAATAAAAAAAAAAAAAAACATTTTTCCAAAAATGGTGCTCTTCCCATTTCGAATTTCGGCCCCACTCTTTTAATCCGCCACTCCTTTATCCTTAGAAAAATAATTCCCCCATCTCATTTAGTTGCGTTGACATAGGTGGCTATAGGTTTTTAAGTAATATTGAAATTTTAACATACTGCCCAACTTTTAATGTTCTGCTAGCATAAAATATCACTGGCCCAACCTTAATTGCCGAAGCATAATACTAAATCAATGGTGGGGATTTTTCCTAGATCCACACCATTATTATTTACATCATTTTATTAAATGCAAATGGGGTCAAAACCGGGGTGTTACAATCCCCTCCCCCTTAGAATAACACCGTCCTCGATGTTCCAATACTTAGGAATGCATATACAATTTATATGTCTGAAACTTTCAATTTTTTTTTTTTCAGATCTGCCCTTCGTTCTATCATTCACTTTGAACCTTGACAACCAAGTCCTTGGATTCCGCAAGCTTCTCCTGCTGGTTCTGATCCTTCATCTCATCCACAAATTTGGAAACATTATGGTTACTACCCTCTTGGTGTTCCCTTGTTGGGCAGTCCCAGAGGCAATGATGTCATCCACATTTCCAACATTTCACTGGCTGCTTCATCTTTGCATGTTCAATATCCTTTGAGCCTTCATTTTTGGGACATTTCTTAATGGATTGATTGGAGGAATTCCTCATCACTGATCCACTTTCTTTTCTCTTCCTGATTGCTCCCAACATGCTTTTCACCTCCCTTTGCACACAAATAGAGTCCCTCAAAACCTTAGGGTTCATCTCATTTTGCCTCTTCTGTATCTTTAGCATCTCTCCAAGATTCTCTTGGGTCTTGGAAATTGTTTGAAAGAGACTTCCAGCCAAGTCCAATAGCCTTTGGTCTACTGCTATGGTCAATGTACTTAACTGGATTTCATGTTTCTCACCTATGAAATGCATCATTGTAATTCTATTAGGCCAAGCATAATATAAATATTAAAATCATGCTTTCCACGAGGATTTCATACTTTTCATGATTTCCCAATAGACACATCAACTCATTCATGTCCATTCTTTGACAGGAATTAACTATTTCAGCATTCACAATTTATTTCAAGCAATTAAACACATTCTATTTTCAGCCATACATGCATTCAACAACAATTTTGGTTTTGGTTTTGTTTTTATAAATGCATTAATAAAAAGCGAAAGAGATAGAAGCAATAGTTTTCTCCTCTTCGTCTTGTTCCATTTTGGAATCCCCACCACCACTATGGTTTTCATGCTCCTAGCCTCTTTCGCTTCATCATGAATTCTTGACCAACCCTTCTTGGCCATGACACTTAGTGTCTATGGTCTATTCTAGACCTCTCAACCATGGAGTTCCTCCACATGGTCTATCTAAAACTCTTGGCTTCTAGGACCCACATAGTCCTACCAGCACCCTCTTCATTACTGCTCATGTTGAGCTCTTTAGGATGGTCACGTGTCCTCATGCATCCCTATGATTCCTTCATAGTACTTTCTCCCAGCAATATATACACTCAAACATTGAATTAATTCACATGCTAGTTTATGTTAACTTTTCATCTGCTTAGCTAATACATTAGTATTTCATTTCATTTTCATAACAAAAGCATATAAGTAGGATCATTGAAAGAAACATAATCACAAGAACAACACAGATTTATCCTAGGAAAACCCTAAAGGGAAAAACCCAGCAAAAGCTTCCTCAATATAGATTCCCCAAAAAGATAAAAGGTAAAACCCAACAAGGAGACAAAGCCTGATCCTAGTCCTTCTCCAGCTACTTCTCTCTCTCCACTAATGCACTACACAAGTGAGAGTGTGTGCTTCAAATGAGGAGCACCACACCTCTATTTATATTCATCCGTTCACTTTAATTATTAATTTCTGACATGTAGGATTGAGTTAATCATGTAGGCACGAGTTACACATGTAGGCTCAAGTAACCACACTGGGGTGCTAATGACCCACCTTTACAATTATAGGGGACTACCTCATGACTCTTATTAGTTCTTCTAATTAGAAGCATCGAGGTACAAAGTAATACAAGTGGTTCTCCTGGTAGGACCATCGGGGACCACAAAAAGATACATATAGAATATTCTTCAAAGTTACAATATTTCAACACTCCCCCTTAACGAGAAGGGTATTCTACAACAACATCAACAACAACAATAATAGGAGAGAGAGAGTGCATCATCAACATCATCAGGGTAACACATATATAAATCATTGGAATCTTTTCAACATCATGTAGTCTTCATCTTCAATCGTCAGTCTTCAGCAACATCGACACCTTGACCACTTCGATCAGCAACAACTTTGACCGATTCGATCAGCAACATATTTAACCTTTCGATCAGCGGAAACATCTTTAGCACTTTGACCTTTTGATCAGCAACATCATCTTTGGCACTTTGACCTTTTGATCAGCAACATCACCTTCAGCACTTTGACCTTTCGATCAGTAACATCATCATCATACTCTGATCTTTCGAACAACAACATCATCATCATACTCTGATCTTTCAAACAACATCATCATCATACTCTGATCTTTCAAATAGCAACATCATCATCATACTCTAATCTTTCGATCAGTATGTCATCATCATCAGCAACAACCTACAATCCACAACAAGAAGACAAAATTCTTTGCATCACTTTTGGAACTAAGTCCAGGGATGATGCAATCCTACCACATTCATGGGGACCAAAATCTCCAGATACATTTTGAACTGAGGTTCAGGGATGATGCAATCCCACCACATTCATGGGGACTAAAATCTCCAGATACATTTTGAACCAAGGTTCAGGGATGATGCAATCCCACAACATTCACGAGGACCGAAATCTTCGGATACATTTTGAACCGAGGTTCAGGGATGATGCAATACCATCACATTCATGGGGGTCGAGACCTTCAGATACATTTTGAACCAAGATTCAGGGATGATGTAATCCCACCGCATTCATAGGGGCCAAGACCTCTAGATACATTTTGAACTGAGGTTCAGGGATGATGCAATCCTGCCACATTCTCAGGGACCGAAGCCTCCAGATACCTTTATGAACCGAAGTTCAAGGATGATGCAATACCACTACATTCTCAAGGACCAAAGTCACCGGGTCTATTCTAGACAGATGTCCCAAGATGATAGAATCCCTCTTCATTCTCGAGGACCGAGGTCATTGGATCACTTCTAGGAAAATGTCCTAGGATGATACAATCCTTTTTCATTCTCGAGGACCGAGGTCCCTGAATCACTTTAGGGCAGTGCCCATGGATGATACAATCCCACTGCAACATCACTACTCCCTCTTTCAAGAAAGGTCTTTCCAAACAACACCAAGCTTGTCTCGAAAGTGTTCGAACTTTACTCAAGACAGAGGCTTTGTTAGCACATCATCATCTAAACCATCATCCTCTACATCTTCAGTATGTGAATACTGAACTATCACCATCTGTATCTCCAGTATGTGAATAATGAAAGCATCATCATCTATATATTCAGTATATAAATACAAAATCACCATCATCTGCATCTACAGTATCTAAATATTGAAACATCATCATTTGCATCTTATCTCGTATGTAGAAATACCGGATTTCTATGTGTTACAACGAAACACAGGGTTCTCTATCATCACAACTCTAGTTATCACATAGAATCATTGTAGTATCCATCTTCAAGTCAAAGAGACCTGATATCAACTTTCGAAGCCATATGGATTCACAACTTAGCAAAGCAATTTGCTATGTATTCTGCTTCAACTGTGCTAAGAGAAACATTGGACTGTTTCCTGCTAAACCATGAACTCATAGCAGACCCCAAACAAAAGCATCTACCTGATGTGCTTTTCTTGTCTGAGATACTTCAAGCCCAATCTGCATCTGTATAGCCATACAATTTGTAGTCATGGTTTACATCATAGTATATACCAAAGTCTATAGTCCCTTTCAAATATGTCATCACATGTTTTGTGGCTATTAGGTGAACCCGTCTAGGTTGAACTAGATATTGACTCAAGGTGTTCATAGCAAAACAAATGTCTGGTCCAATAATCTATTTGTATTGAGTCACATCCACTAACATTGATGAGTCATTAGCTAACAAATTCAGGTTGGAATCCATGGGTGTGACCATGGCTTTGCATTCCAACATATCAAATCTTTTCAAACTTTGCACTGCATACTTTCCCTGATTGAGAAAGATTCCTTCATACTTCCATACCTAGGAAATAAAGTATTAGACCAAGGTCTAAATTTTTCAGCGAACTATTTCTTGCATTCTACAATATGTTTCTCATTCCCTGTTAGAAATAGATCATACACATATAGTAATAGTATGACAAGTTCACCTTCTACAACCTTGTAGTGAAGGATAGGATCGAATTTACTCTTGGTGAAGCCCATGCTTGACAGGAAACTATCTATCCTTCCATACCAAGCTCTGGGAGCTTGCTTAAGGCCATAGAGGGCCTTCTTCAACTTGCATACATGATTCCATCTATCTTCAACTTCAAATCCTCATGACTATTCTATGTAAAACTCTTCCTCAATCATACCATTAAGGAAGGCTTGTCTTTACTTCATCGTGGAAGAAACTACCATCATAGTTCTGAAGTAAGTGTACCTTGCTTCCTGGAGTAAGTGTCTCTTCAGAATTAATTCCCTCTTTCTGATAGAAACCACAAGTCTTTCCTTACTTCTATCAGCAACATATTTTATCTTACAAATCCATTTGGAAGATACCACATTCTTGTTTTCTAGTTTGATTATTATATCCCAAACATCATTCTAGTATTATTTCATCATAACATCTTCCATGAGTTCATCTTGTTAGGTCATCAACATATCCTAGTTTTCTTCATTCAACCTTGAAGGTTGGAACCCACTTTACTCTTGGTAAAGTCCAGATATCTTCTATAGTCACTCCCCCTAAAGTGGAGTATCATCTTCCTTCTTCATTCTGTATAGGTGGTTCTATGCTTGATATATACTACTAGTAGGTCCGGTCAATAGAGTATGTTATGTCATAGTCTATTCTTTCAGAGGCAAATGACGAACCTTTCTTTGTACACTTGTTCTTGTAGATCCATAGATAGTACGTATTTCTCTTTTTGTCTCGAAATAATATCGTATACATCATTCCCCATGATCAGCTGTTATTCTTTGATCATAGCTTCTTTCATAGCATTATTTTCTTCATCTTGAGTTATCACTCATACCCATGGTGGTCTTCATCCTTCGAGGTGGATCTACCGCTCTTTGAAGCTCTTTCTTTCATCATGGTGTCTCTGAACCTGGGAGCTTCAGATTTATTGGAGTGAATATTGAATTGTCATCACTTGTTGTTAGGAACAAGTCTCATCCTTATTTTCTTGTAGGAGGTTGTGTTAGCACTCAGAATGTACCCAGGTTATAAAAGGTATACTCCAAGGGTAACAACAAAACCACTTTAGGAAGAAACTGGTATTTTCTTCCAGAGAGGGATCTCTCAATAAAGATTTAACAAGACCAGATTTAAAATAACATTCACAGATTTATGTATTTGGCTAAAACAATAACATAACCATTGGGCATGGAGTCATATACAATACAAAGATACCACAAAGACATATACATGATATTCATCAAAGGCAAGGTAATCATATTATCACAGTCATTCAAATTGATTCTGGTGGAACAGAAGAGATGAAGAAAGAACCCATTAATACAGAGCATTAACAAGGATGAGTTCTATATCAACTTTAGCAGAAAAATTCATATAATATCTGAAATGATAACCAGAGCATAAATACATGAATTCTGATCATCTAACGCTATATTCCAGATACGAGGAAGAAACAAAATGGAGTGTTACACAAAGAAGATACAATCACATAAAAGAAAGAAGCACAGACTGTAATATCAATGACACATGAATCTCTGACAAAACTCTCATGCATTTACTTTGTCATTCCAAAAATAGATATGTTCTCCAAAATTATTCACCACCCGATGGGTTCCAACCCCCATCTCTTAAAACAGATGCATATTTATACATAAAATGATCGGTGCTCCAACAAGAAGATCAATAACAGAATGATCGGCTTAATTTAGAGTTTGTAACTGAATTCCTAACCCCTAGGAAGTTTGTTACAACTCCAATCCTAACAGACCACAAAGTACGAATCAACTTGACAACAAACTTTGCCCCATCAGCTCCATGTCTTTGCCCCATCAGTTCCACGTCTTTGCCCCATCAGTTCCACGTCTTTTCCCCATCAGCTCTTCAGTGCATGACACCTGTTCTGAAGGATGGAGAATATACTTTGTCTTGCCAAACCGCTCCACAACTCTCCACTGCTCTGAACTTCGGGTGTCACACTCCATCATTTCCTGAATAGCTACCTCGAGCTCCATATATGCTTCATAGGACTTTCTGGGCAGTCTGCTCCTGACGATGGCGAACTTCTGCAGAATCTCGAAATCCTCTGTGAGCATATCCATGATGGTCTTCCCTGTCATGTTTTTCTCCAGATCATTGAATTTGGTGTGATCCATGCGGCACTAAACAAGCAGGTTATGATAATGTTCTTGTGAGAACATGCGCCCTTCTCCATCCCAGAAAGAAGGAAATCCATCCTCGAACAATTCTTTAAACTCCTGTTTAAAACTATTTACCTGCAGCAACAATCCTTCTAACTTATCATGGACCGTTTTGATTAATTGATGCTTATGGATGATTTTCTTTGCCCACATCACTATTGACACTCTGTCCTTTATGCCCAATTCCTGCAACTTCTGATATGATAATGAGTTTAGAAAATTTAATGTGTTCTGAGCCATGACAAGGGGTCTTTTCTCCATATGTTCGTTAACCAGTGTCAGCCTCTGGTGGGCGAGATTTATCATTATATTCAAATCATCAATGAAATTTAAATAGTGCCTGAACTTGGTAATCTCTATACACAGGGTATCCCAAATGATGTGTTTTGGCCCCTGAAGAGGGCCTTTGCCAATGCATTTTTCTTTTAGCTCATTAAATTTCTTCTGTAATTGATTCCTATCTTGCAGTATTTGTTTCTTGCTTTCACTTACTCTAGCCAATTCAGCTTTCATCTTCTCATTCTCTACTTTCAAATCTTTGATTGCTTCTTCCTTCAAACTCACCTGGGACATTGGTACTAACAAATCATCAGTAGAGAAATCATCTAAAGGCTTTTGGATATTTACAATAGACAGGTCCTCGCCGGTGGGAGTCTGGCTCATCAACTCTTCCATAATCTCCTTCTCTTCATTTTGATCTTTTTTCATCAAGGAGATTTGGGATAATAGTTGCGCCCTTTCGGCTTCCCACTTCTCTTTTTCTTCTTGTAGCTCTCCTGATCTTCCTTTGTATTCCATCATCTACTGATGGACTTTATCCTTTTCTTCTTGGAGGAATAGCAACTCAGATGACTGAACATGTTCAGTACCTGGGATCTTCAGTTTCCTCTTTAGGACTTGCAGCGCATTATCCTTTTCCTCTAACAACCTTTTGACCGCCTGTGTACTATCTGAACTAGCAATGTCTGTCTGCAGCTTCTTAATCTGAACAACATTTGCTTTATTTTCCACTTTCTCATGTTTCAACTCAATCTCCAATTTATCTATCAAAACCTGTAATTTACTAATCTTTACCATGGCTTGTAGTAAGTCTGAGTAGAGGATATCGCTGGTCTGTTTGTGGAGTTGAATTTTATCTAGAGTGCTGATTTTGTCTAACCGGATCTCCATTTCAGCCATTTTCTTATCGCTTACCATAGCCATTTTAAAAGTATTCCACTCGGCATCTCTAGTAGAGACCAGAGAGGTCTTCGAACTGTACAAACTTCTAACCTTCGGGAGAAAATTCCTCGTTTCCTCCATAGACTATTTCCTCTTTTCCATGTAACTGGCTTTTAGGTCTTCCTTCGACTTAACCATGTGGCATAATTCCGAACTGTCTACATCACCCTCTGTGCTTTTAAAAGAGAATTGACTTACTTGTACTACTTTCAGAGGAACTAGGGCACCTCTTTTGGAACCATCAGAAGCCTCCTCATCTACAATTTCACCACTTTGCAGTAGCTTTGTCCTTTTATGGGGGCCTTCCTCGTCTACATCCATACTCTCAGTTTCAGACAAACTCCTCTTGACCAAAATACCAGCACCTTCTGTTATTTGGGCTGCTGTCTCTTCATCGGACTTTGACCTGTCAGTACATTGTAGCAAATTGGCCATTTTAGCTAGCCCCTCAATAGCCTGATGCTCAAATGGTTTATTCATGTTTTCCTGTTTTCTCAATGAGATCACATGGTGGGGGTCGTAGTTCATATTTACATCTTTTATGAAATCCATATTCTCCATCAACTTTTCTACAAATGCCAGGGCACCTTTACCTTTAAAAATGAAAGGGCCGAATTTAAATGGAAATTTAATATTCGAAGATTTCTTGAAAGCACCAAAGTGCTCTTCCTCAGACAGCAATCTCTGCCTCATGAACTCTAGTGCGAAAATCCTTGGGGTCAAGAAGGATGGTAGCCTATAAGGCTGACCAGTAAAGCCATATATTCTTAACACTATGTAACCTATGTATAGGAACTAGTCCCCCACCCGATCTTCGGGTGACGACTGCATTAGGTATCTCATTTCGTCTAGGACACGGGGTAGGTCCTCATCAAATAACATTCTGTACATTTCGGACATGATCGAATTGGAAAATTCGACCATGTTGATTTGCTTGGGCAAATCAGAAGAACATAGATCACTTAAGAATTTCAATTCAGTAACATTAGAGCACAATAACATGTTAAGCAAGTATGTTTGAAACCTAAAGAACTGGACTTTGGGAAATTCCGTTAACTGGAGGTGGATCGCTTCGGCAAGGTACTCATCTAAATTAAACATGGGGACTGATTGGGACTCGGGACTTAAAGAATTTATTTTTAATAAGAAACCAAGGATAACATCACCTATATGACAATCATCATCTAGACCTAACACTTGACAGACCAAAGACATTACCAGTTACACCTCAGTTCTAAAAATGTGCAAGGGGTAAGGTGAGAAAAGGCTTTCGAGAGACTGACCTTCCTTCAGGATACTTGATAGGAATCGAGAGTGACTTTCACTTTCGCAATTTTTGAAAAACTCAGCAAGGACAGATTCGTTTACAGACTCACGATTTACAGGGTAGCTTTCGGGCAGACTAAGGTTTTCTCTGACGACCGCAGCATCAATTTTACACAGTATTTTCAACGCAGACCTACTCACAATGATCCTCTGAGAGGGAGAATAGTTCACCGCGCATCATTCGGCAAATTCAGGGAAGTGGAGGGTTTGCTCAAGGGAAAAATGGTACAAAAAATACTTGCATAGATTCAAAACATCATTCCCCTGTGAAAAATAAGACCACAATTTCTCTTTGCTGCCGGACACGCTGCCTGTGGACAGGAAGGGCTCACAGACGCCCTTGTGTCTGTCTATTAAAAATTCCTCTCTGTCATCCACGACTCGACCAGACACATGAACCTCACTCCGTTGGTCCATTTCTTAATTTACAATGGTAATTGGATGAAGGAGTTACAAGATTAAAGTCCTACCTGTCGTACTGTGTAGGCGTGTGTTCGGAACATGCCTAGTACTGACAAATGGAAGCTCCCAAATCGCCAGGTCCTTTTGGCTGGGTCCCAAGAAAATAAAATAATCATTGGTGAGGTCAACCCTGCCTTTATAGGACCACCCAATTTGCCACGTGGACAGCATTAACTTCCGCAACCACCACTTATCCCTAACTGTCGTGCGCTTCTATTTTCCGGTTTCATCCCAGACCGTAGATCTAGTTTCTCTTTAATTTTTGGCCTTTGGATCATGTGCCACATACCCCATTCCACTCGGCACCTTAGTGATAAATGACATGCCAGTCTCTATCCCGGAATGATCTCCCACCGTCGATGAAATCGCCATTTATAATGAGCCGTTGGATTGGCTGACACGTACCGCATTCTGCTGGGAGTCGGGGACTTATCCCCCATGCAAGTTTCAGATCCGAACCATTGATCATTCCGCCTTTAAGTTTCGACCATTGGATCAAGCACTATGTAATGAATTCCGCTGGGATCCTTTCTTTTATCCAACGTGCAGCTTTGATCCCCGTAATTGTTCTCAGCCGTTGATGTGCTACCCCTTTAACTCTCCACCATCGGATCATATGCCACGTACCAAATTCCGCTGGGCACTTCGGAATTATCCACCACGCTAGTTTAATCTCCGGAAATCATAATAGCCGTTGATTTGACTTGCTTCAATTTTCAACCATCAGGTCGCTCACTGGGTAACTCATTCCGCTGGGTGCTGTAGGCTTATCGGTTGAGCAGGTTCTAGTCCTGGAATCAATCTCGACCGTAGATGCGATCCGACTGTGCCTCTCCATCGTTGGATCTAGCAGCCTGTACCTGATTCCGCCGGATTGTGTCACTTTAACCGCTATGCAAGTTTACGAAGCGGATTGGATGTAGATCGTTGATCCGCCCGAACCAACCTGATGGCCGTTGATCTGTGCACTTGATAAGCGCCCGATCAAGCTTTTATCTTCCTTGCATCTCCAAGGAGCAGAGAGAATACCAGCCGTTGATTTTCTTCCTTCTTCCATCGCGGCCTAGGATCTTCGGTGACTTGATCGCATTTTTCTTATAGCTCCATTTTTACGATATATCCTTTGATCCAAGTATCCAAACAACCATCTTTCTTATCCACCATGGTTTCTTATCCTCTTGATAAATAATAGTGTTAACAGCTGGCTCCATCTGGGGATGATATCCTCCCTGCGAGGTATCAAAGAACTCGTAGACCAGGTGCCTGTTTTTGATTTCGTATACTAACTCCCAAAAATCCATCTTTTGTCTTTTGTAAATATATAATTTTTATATATTTTAGAAAATGAATGGTAGGCCTCCTGGATCTTAGGGCTTTCACTGCGAGCTTCAAATGCACTCGACTTACCATTCATGTTTATTTGTAAAGAGAAACAAGTATATACAATCTATGATACAAAATTTTACCTTCCCCTTCAAGACAGGTAATGCTTCAGATATCTTCCATTTACGGGGTTTCTCTCCAGAAGAACCCCATTCATATATTCCAGCAAAAACGCATTCTGTCCTCTGTACCTAGCAACAACATAAGGTCCGACCCACATAGGGTCGAACTTTCCATGCTTGTCTTCGTTAGGAGCATCCCACTTCAAAACCAGGTCATCAATCTGAAACTTCTCTTCCTTGATCCTTCTATCAAAAGTATTCTTCATCTTCTCTTGATGAGACTGCACTTTGTCATAAGCCTTACTTCTTCGTTCTTCTAGCTCAATGATCTGATTTATCCTCCGCTGTATGTGACTTGGTTCTTCTTGCTGATCCTGGAAATATCTCATAACTGGTACCCCCAATGATGTTGGAAAAATTATTTCAGCACCATATACCAGTTGAAATGGAGACATGCCGATCGCTCTTTTAGTACTAATCCTGTCAGCCCATAGAGCATATTTTAGTTTAGTGTGCCATGATCTCTTATTATCTTCCAACAACTTTTTGATAATCCTCACCAGGATTTTATTTGAAGATTCGGGTAACCCATTCCCTTGAGGATAATAGGTAGTAGAATGATTGAGGCTTATATGATACTTATGACAAAAGTTAATCATTTTCCTAGATTTGAAAGCAGCTGCGTTGTCTGTTACTATCCTCGTTGGACACCCGAATAGAGCCAATATATTTTCTTCAAGAAACTCCATGATCACATTCTCAGTGGCCCTCCTGGTGGGAATTGCTTCTATCCATTTAGTGAAATAGTCTGTAGCTGTCAAGATCCACCTGTGCTAACCTGATGAGTTGGGGTTTATTTCACCAATAAAATCCAAACCCCATTGCTAGAAAGGAGCTTCAACTGTTATTGGATTTAAAGGGAGAGGTAGTACCTTTCTCTTCCCGTTGAAAATTTGGCATTGATGACATTTGCTGGTTTCTTTATATACATCAGAGAATAACGTAGGCCAATAGTAACCAGATCTTAGGATTTTGTTTACAGTCACCTTCCAAGAATGATGTCCCCCACAGTCTCCTTTGTGAAATTCTCTAGTAACTTGCTAGGCTTCATCCTCCAATAGAAAATTAAGTAGAACTCCTCCAGGATCCTTCCAATAAAGATATTTATTTATGATACAGAATTTAGCAGATTTCAACTTTACAGATCTTGCTCTCGATTTACTTAATCCTTCTGGCACTTGCAAATTTCGGAGGACATATGCAATACCAGAATACCATGGAGATGCTACAAAATCAGCCATCACTTCTATCTCTGTGTCCACTTGATCAGACTGGTGAGTCAAAAAATTGATCTATAAAGATTCACAATTTGAGTTTGTCATCATCTTTGCCAACCTTTGTCCTTTAACCAGCTTCATGGGTTTTATTTCTATATCATATTCCAATAATGTAGCTATCCATCTCGCCCTCCTGCCTTCAGGGTCTGGTTGAGTCAAAATTGCTTTTACTGTAGCGGTTGGAACATGTGCAATTACATGGGAATGCAAAACATATATTATGAAATCCTTTAATGCTTTAATCAAAGCATAGGCCTTCTTTTCCATGATATCATATTTCAACTCCCCATCCTATAGCATTTTACTGAAAAAGGCTATGGGTTGTTCCAAATTTTCCTCATTTTTTTGCAATAATACTGCTGCTATAGTATGTTCCGAAGCATATGAGAATACTGAAAAATTCTTGGTGAAATATGGACTTATCAAAACAGGAGCTTCTGAAATTGCTTTCTTGATTTCCCCAAATGACTCCTTAGCTTCTATATTCCACTTTATTTCATGACCCTTCTTCAACATATTTGTAATATTCATCAAGATCTCAGCAAAGCTTGGTACAAATATCCTCAAAAAATTTACCTGTCCCAGAAATAATTGTATCTCCTTTTTGCTTCTGGGTTCTCCCACCTTCAGAATTGCACTTACTCTTTTAGGGTCAATCTTTATGCCATCCTTGGATATTATGTGGCCTAGCAGCTTTCCTTCTTCTAATGCAAAATTAGACTTCTTAGGGTTCAAAAATATGCCATACCTCCTACACTTCATGAAGACCTTCTCCAGATGATGCAAATGTTCTCTATCACACTTTGAGTAGACTATGATATCATCCATATAAATCACCACAAAACTTCCAATTTCTCCTGCGAAGGCAATGTCCATAGCTCGCTGAAAAGTGGCGCCCGCATTCATCAAACCAAAAGGCATCTTCGCGTACATGAAAGTGCCCCATGGTGTAGTAAAGGCAGTTTTCTCCTGATCTTCTGGCAGCACTTTGATCTGATTATACCCGAAAAAACCATCCAGCATCGAAATCCTTTTAGCTCCCACCACTTGCTGTAGTATATGATCCATCTTGGGTAAGGGATAGTTGTCTTTCATGGAGACCTTATTCAAATTGTGGAAATCTATGAACAGTCTTATCTCTCCATTCTTATTTCTGACAGGAACCAAATTTGCAACCCATTTAGAAAATCTGAGTGTAACAATGATCTTGGCATCAAATAACTTCTTTATTTCCTTCTCAATGACAGGGAGCAACTTAGGATTGATCCTCCTGAGTTTCTGCTTAAAAGGCTTTTCTTCAGGCTTTATAGCAATAGTGTGCTGTATGATAGATGTATCATATTCTTTGAGGTCTTCATAACTCCAAGCAAACACATCCGTATATTTTTTCATCAACTTTACATACTCCTCTTTCTCTTTTTCTGGCAGCTTCTTGGATAATTTTATGATTTTAGGATTTTCCTCAGTGCCAATATTTTTATCTTCAACGGAATCACCAACAGGTTTCACTTTGGGGTTCTTGGTGACATCATTTTGATCAAATATCCTTTCTAAAGGGATCAAGCCTCTTGGTATGAAATTATTTTTCAGTTGGATGATATCCTTACCTCCCAAGGTCTTCTTTAACCTCTCAATGTCTTCTTCTGATTCAATTTCTTTGTCATCTCCAGGGGTCCTATCACTATCATTTTCATTGTCAAAATGAGTATTCACAAACTCTCCTGACAACTTTAGAAATCTTCGGATCTGCATATCATCTTCAAACACCTGCCAGTATTTGGAATTGTCAGGGATAGAAGGTCTGTTCAAAATATCCACCTGGTATTCTTTTTGACTAGTCATTGGGGTCTCAAATCTTCCAGCAGATACTGCCAAAGAATCAGCCACCAAATTGTCAACCCTGGGAACAACCACCAACTCAGAATCTCCCAAGATCCTGACTCTCTGAGCCCCCAAACTTTTCAAAGCATGTAATCCTAATAACAAAGCCTCATACTCTGCTACATTATTTGTGCATTCAAAAAGCAATTTGTATGACAAATCTTTGAAATCATGAATAGGAGAAATGATATAGACACTAGCCCCAGCACCAACCTTCACAACAGATCCATCAAAGTACATGATCCATTCGCCTTCTTTTTTCTGCTTTGCCTCCAAAGCTTCCTGCTCTAAAACTTCTTTTTCCCCATTTTCCTTAGGCTTCTCTTGCAATGCCTTTTCTCCATCATGAGGGACAACCTCATTAAAGAAAATGGAAGACCCCAAATCAGTATCAACCGCATATATGTGATGGACTTCAGGTTTATCTTGACTGCTAACCACATAGGGAGTCCTTTTTTCACGATATAACCTTCTGCTCCCATCTGGAACAGGAATCGTGGAATATGACATGTCCATCTGTAAACTAACTTTCATCTTGGAGGTCCAAGATCTTGACAGCAATACCCCAAATTTGGGTGGAATATCTGCCACCACCACATCCATGACTATAGTTTTAGATGGCAATTTATTCAGGGTCACCACCATGTCTTTAATTAAACCAAGGCATTTTACTCTCTTAGAATCGAATGAGTATAAATCCTTATATGGTCTAGTCACTTCTAATCCCAGACTTTCCATGACTCCTTTGGGCATTAGATTATGGGAGGCCCCTAAATCCAACATAGCATTGTGGACCACTTTGTCAAGCACATTTAGACTTAAATAGAAAGGAGGAACCTCTTCACCTTCTAAATTTTCAACCTTTGGTCCAAATGAAATAGCAAGATTATGATCATTTAGTTCTAAAATATCTGACTGCCATTCTCCTTGGTTTTTAATCATTTTGGTGATAGTATCTCTGTACTCAGTGTTTCTTAGTAGCTCATTAAATGGAACAGAGATTTTTAGTTTTGAAAGCTCATTCTGTAAGTTAAAAACAGCACCAATCTTTTCCACATCAATCGGAGTTGGCTTCTTTATTATTTTATCCCTTTGTACATCATTTTCAACCTTTTACTCACAAAGGGTTCCTTTTGTAGTCCTTTCCCCTTTTCTTCATTCAAAGAACTAGAGGAAGGCTGATTTGGATTTGCCTTCCCCTTATTTATGGGGACATCCCTATTCCTCAGTCTCATTTTCCTTTGCACATCATCCATCGCATGCAAATAACCTCTTTGATAGAGCTCATTTTCAAATTCTTCATTTGGACCTTCCTGCGCAAACATGTTATGTTCTTCTTCAGTAAGATATATTTTTGAATCCTGTTCTCCAAACAGATGAATCTCATTTTCAGGTGGATCTTCTTCATCACCAACATAATTTTCAGGGAAAGGCAGATGGATAAGCTGTTCTTCTTGATTTCTTGGATTCCTCTGCCGGTTCTGGGGAGGGACAGGGGGATTGGGTCTTCTAAAATTTGGATTCCTGATTTGGGGATCCCCCTGCTCCCTGTTGAAGGGCCTAGTATCCATGGTCAGATTATCCATCAAATTTTCCATAGTCTTCAACATTGTCTCAAATTTAACATCAGCGGAAGAAGATGAAGTAGAAGCCATATTTTCTTCCCTTTTCCTCCTGTCCATGTCTCTATGTTTTATCTTCCCACTAGCCATCATGTTAGCCTCCACTTCTAGGGCATCAGTAAACATGGCAGCAATAGTTGCTGATCTCCTTTCCCGTAATGAAAATGCAAAATCATTATCAAAAGCTCCAGCATAATGCAGCTGAGCAGCTGCAGGAGAAGGTTTTATATCTTCAGGAATAGAGTTGTAAGCCCTCATGAATCTGCTTGAAAATTCATGAATAGACTCAAAACCCCCCTTCTTAAGACTGTTGTACTAAGATAAAAGCTGCAGAGGATTCTGTTTATCATCCCACCTGTCCAGAAAGGCATTTTGAAAGGCCTGAAACTTTGCTATAGACCCATTAGGCAAGTCCTTAAACCACTTCTTTGCCTCCCCAGAAAAACTTTGGGAAAATAACTGCAGTTTGACATTAGGATAGTCAACTTCTTCCAAGTCAATGAAATATTCAAACTTGGAAACATGATATTTTGCGGTTATATCACCTTCCCCATCAAATAAAGAAATCCTCTGAGAATAATTTTGGGCGAGATCATGTAGTACAGCTAGAAAACGCAAGGGAGCAAATCTAGTGGCCATTGGTCTGGGTGGGTTCACACGAACTTCAGTGCTCTGAGAATGCTTGGAGGCTGTTGTTTTAGATTTAGAGGTTTGTTGCAAGTCCTTCCAGAGGGAATCTAATAGATAGGATTCTAACCTACTAGGATTGGACCCTGTATTTTTGAGGTCGGATTCAGACCTAGCTCTCAACCCACAAGGAATGAACTCAGTGTTTTTTAGGTCGGGTTCAGATCTAGTTCTTAATAGGGTCTGCGCAGTATTGACTTCCCATGCTGGATTAATATGGGAAACAGGTGATGATGATGGGCCGAACAAAGGGAAATCTAACTTCTCTTTATTCTTTCTCTTAAACAACTTTTCTGGATCTTTAAAGCTTTTCAGGATCTCAGTATCAGAGTTACCTCGTGTATGTCTTCTTGAAGCCAGAATGTCGTTCTTGAATTCTGAAACAATTTCACAATGAAGTCACCAAGGCAAATATACAACCTTCTTTTCTCTTTGAAATTCCTTTTTGCCCACAGAAATCTCTCTTAATCTTTGTCGTTCTCCCGGGGAAGATAAGCACTTTCATCCCCGGCAATGGCGCCAGTTTGTTAGCACTCAGAATGTACCCAGGTTGTAAAAGGTATACTCCAAGGGTAACAGCAAAACCACTTTAGGAAGAAACTGGTATTTTCTTCCAGAGAGGGATCTCTCAATAAAGATTTAACAAGACCAGATTTAAAATAACATTCATAGATTTATGTATTTGGCTGAAACAATAACATAACCATTGGGCATGGAGTCATATACAATACAAAGATACCACAAAGACATATACATGATATTCATCAAAGGTAAGGTAATCATATCATCACAGTCATTCAAATTGATTCTGGTGGAACAGAAGAGATGAAGAAACAACCCATTAATACAGAGCATCAACAAGGATGAGTTCTATATCAACTTTAGCAGAAAAATTCATATAATATCTGAAATGATAACCAGACCATAAATACATGAATTCTGATCATCTAACGCTATATTCCAGATACGAGGAAGAAACAAAATGGAGTGTTACACAAAGAAGATACAATCACATAAAAGAAAGAAGCACAAACTGTAATATCAATGACACATGAATCTCTGACAAAAATCTCATGCATTTACTTTGTCATTCCAAAAACAGATATGTTCTCCAAAATTATTCACCACCCAATGGGTTCCAACCCTCGTCTCTTAAAAAATATGCATATTTATACATAAAATGATCGGTGCTCCAACAAGAAGATCAATAACAGAATGATCGGCTTAATTTAGAGTTTGTAACTGAATACCTAACCCCTAGGAATTTTGTTACAACTCCAATCCTAACAAACCAAAAAGTACAAATCAACTTGACAACAAACTTTGCCCCATCAGCTCCACGTCTTTGCCCCATCAGTTCCATGTCTTTGCTCCATCAGTTCCACGTCTTTGCCCCATCAGCTCTTCAGTGCATGACACCTGTTCCTAAGGATGGAGAATATACTTTGTCTTGCCAAAACGCTCCACAGCTTTCCACTACTCCGAACTTGGGGTGTCACACTCCATCATTTCCCAAATAGCTACCTCGAGCTCCATATATGCTTCATAGGACTTTCTGGGCAGTCTGCTCCTGATGATGGTGAACTTCTGCAGAATCCCGAAATCCTCTGTGAGCATATCCATGATGGTCTTCCCTGTCAGGTTTTTCTCCAGATCATTGAATTTTGTGTGATCCATGCGGTACTGAACAAGCAGGTTATTATAATGTTATTGTGAGAACATGTGCCCTTCTCCATCCAAGAAAGAAGGAAATCCGTCCTCGAACAGTTCTTTAAACTCCTGTTTAAAACTATTTACCTGCAGCAACAATCCTTCTGACTTATCATGGACCGTTTTGATTAAGTGATGCTTATGGATGATTTTCTTTGCCCACATCACTATTGACACTCTGTCCTTTATGCCCAATTCCTGCAACTTCTGATATGATAATGAGTTTAGAAAATTTAATGTGTTCTGAGCTGTGACAAGGGGTCTTTTCTCCATATGTTCGTTAACCAGTGTCAGCCTCTGGTGGGACAGATTTATCATTATATTCAAATCATCAATGAAATTTAAATAGTTCCTGAACTTGGTAATCTCTATACACAGGGTATCCCAAATGATGTGTTTTGGCCCTTGAAGAGGGCCTTTGCCAATGCATTTTTCTTTTAGCTCATTAAATTTCTTCTGTAATTGATTCCTGTCTTGCAGTATTTGTTTCTTGCTTTCACTTACTCTAGCCAATTCAGCTTTCATCTTCTCATTCTCTGCTTTCAAATCTTTGATTGCTTCTTCCTTCAAACTCACCTGGGACATTGGTACTAACAAATCATCAGTAGAGAAATCATCTAAAGGCTTTTGGATATTTACAATAGACAGGTCCTCGCCGGTGGGAGTCTGGCTCATCAACTCTTCCATAATCTCTTTCTCTTCATTCTGATCTTTTTTCATCAAGGATATTTGGGATAACAGTTCCTCCCTTTCGGCTTCCCACTTCTCTTTTTCTTCTTGTAGCTCTCCTGCTCTTCCTTTGTATTCCATCATCTGTTGATGGAATTTATCCTTTTCTTCTTGGAGGGATAGCAGCTCAGATGACTGAACATGTTCAGTACCTGGGATCTTCAATTTCTTCTTCAGGACTTGGAGCGCATTGTCCTTTTCCTCTAACAACCTTTTGACCGCCTGTGTACTATCTGAACTAGCAATGTCTGTCTACAGCTTCTTAACCTGAACAACATTTGCTTTATTTTCCACTTTCTCATGTTTCAACTGAATCTCCAATTTATCTATCAAAACCTGTAATTTACTAATCTTTACCATGGCTTGTAGTAAGTTTGAGTAGAGGATATCGCTGGTATATTTATGGAGTTGAATTTTATTTGGAGTGCTGATTTTGTCTAATCGGATCTCCATTTCAGCCATTTTCTTATCGCTTACCATAGCCATTTTAAAAGTATTCCTCTCGGCATCTCTAGCAAAGACCAAAGAGGTCTTCGAACTGTACAAACTTCTAACCTTCGGGAGCAAATTCCTCATTTCCTCCATAGACTGTTTCCTCTTTTCCATGTAACTAGCTTTTAGGTCTACCTTCGACTTAAACACATGGCATAATTTCGAAATGTCTACATCACCCTCTGTGCTTTTAAAAGAGAATTGACTTACTTGTACTGCTTTCAGAGGAACTAGGGCACCTCTTTTGGAACCATCAGAAGCCTCCTCATCTACAATTTTGCCACTTTGCAGCAGCTTTGTCCTTTTATGGGGGCCTTCCTCGTCTACATCCATACTCTTAGTTTCAGACAAAATCCTCTTGACCAAAATACCAGCACCTTCTTTTATTTGGGCTGATGTCTCTTCATCGGAATTTGACCTGTCAGTACATTGTAGCAAATTGGCCATTTCAGCTAGCCCCTCAATAGCCTGATGCTCAAATGGTTTATTCGTGTTTGCCTGTTTTCTCAATGAGATCACCTGGTGGGGGTCGTAGTTCATATTTACATCTTTTATGAAATCCATATTCTCCATCAACTTTTCTACAAATGCCAGGGCACCTTTACCTTTAAAAATGAAAGGGCCGACTTTAAATGGAAATTTAATATTCGAATATTTCTTGAAAGCACCAAAGTGCTCTTCCTCAGACAGCAATCTCTGCCTCATGAACTCTAGTGCGAAAATCCTTGGGGTCAAGAAGGATGGTAGCCTATAAGGCTGACCAGTAAAACCATATATTCTTAACACTATGTAACCTCTGTACAGGAACTAGTCCCGCACCCGATCTTCAAATGACAATTGCATTAGGTATCTCATTTCATCTAGGACACGGGGCAGGTCCTCATCAAATAACATTCTATACATTTCGGACATTATCGAATTGGGAAATTCGACCATGTTGATTTGCTTGGGCAAATCAGAAGAACATAGATCACTTAAGAATTTCAATTCAGTAACATTAGAGCACAATAACATGTTAAGCAAGTATGTTTGAAACCTAAAGAACTCGACTTTGGGAAATTCCGTTAACTGGAGGTGGATCGCTTCGGCAAGGTACTCATCTAAATTAAGCATGGGGACTGACTGCGACATGGGACTTAAAGAATTTATTTTTAACAAGAAAGCAAGGATAACATCACCTATATGACAATCATCATCTAGACCTAACACTTGACATACCAAAGACATTACCAGTTGCACCTCAGTTCTAAAAATGTGCAAGGGGTAAGGTGAGAAAAGGCTTTCGAGAGACTAACCTTCCTTCAGGATACTTGACAGGAATCGAGAGCGACTTTCACTTTCGCAATTTTTGAAAAACTTGGCAAGGACAGATTCGTTTACAGACTCACGATTTATAGGGTAGCTTTCGGGCAGACTAAGGTTTTCTCTGACGACTGCAGCATCAATTTTACAAAGTATTTTTCGACACATACCTACTCACAATGATCCTCTGAGAGGGAGAATAGTTCACCGCGCACCATTCAGCAAATTCAAGGAAGTGGAGGGTTTTCTCAAGGGATAAATGGTACAAAAAACACTTGCATACATTCAGAATGTCATTCCCCTGTGAAAAATAAGACCACAATTTCTCTTTGCTGCCGGACACGCTGCCTGTGGACAGGAAGGGGTCGCAGACGCCCCTGTGTCTGTCTATTAAAAATTCCTCTCTGTCATTCGTGACCCGACCAGACACACAAACCTCACTCCCTTGGTCCATTTCTTAATTTATAATTGTAATTGGACGAAGGAGTTACAGGATTAAAGTCCTACCTGGCATACTGTGTAGGCGTGTGTTCAGAACGTGCCTGGTACTGACAAATGGAAGCTCCCAAATCACTAGGTCCTTTTCGCCGGGTCCTGAGCAAATAAAATAATCATTGGCGAGGTCAACCCTGCCTTTATAGGACCACCCAATTCGCCACATGGACAGCATTAAATTCCGCAACCACCACTTATCCCTAACCGCCGTGCGCTTCTATTTTCCGGCTTCATCCCAGAGCATAGATCTGGTTGCTCTTTAATTTTTGGCCTTTTGATCGTGTGCCACGTACCCCATTCTGCTTGGCACCTTGGTGATAAATGATGTGCCAGTCTCTATCCCAGAATGATATCCCACCGTCGATGAAATCGTCGCTTATCATGAGCCGTTGGATCGGGTGACACGTATCGAATTCCGCTGGGAGTCGGGGACTTATCCCCCATTCAAGTTTCATCCCCAGAATCGATCCCAACCATTGATCATTCGACCTTTAAGTTTCGACCGTTAGATCAAGCACTATGTAATGAATTCCGCTGGGCTCCTTTCTTTTATCCAACGTCCAGCTTTGATCCCCGGAATTGTTCTCAGCCATTGATGTGCTACCCCTTTAACTCTCCACCGTAGGATCATATGCCATGTACCAAATTCTGCTGGGAACTTTGGAATTATCCACCGTGCTAGTTTAATCTTCGGAAATCGTAATAGCCGTTGATATGACTCGCTTCGATTTTCAACCGTTAGATCGCTCACCAGGTAACTCATTCCGCTGGGTGCTGTAGGCTTATCGGTCGAGCAAGTTCTGGTCCTGGAATCAATATTGACCGTAGATGCGATCCGACTGCGCCTCTCTGCCGTTGGATCTAGCATCCTGTACCTGATTCCGCCGAATTGTGTCATTTTAACCGCTATGCAAGTTGACGAAGCGGATTGGATGTATACCGTTGATCCACCCGAACCAACCTGACAGCCGTTGATCTGTGCGCCTGATAAGCACCCGATCAAGATTTTATCTTCCTTGCATCTCCGAGGAGCAGAGAGAATACCAGCCGTTGATTTTCTTCCTTCTTCCATCACGGCCTAGGATCTTCAGTGACTTGATCGCATTTTGCTTATAGCTCCATTTTTACAATATATCCTTTGATCCAAGTATCCAAACAACCATCTTTCTTAATCCACCATGGTTTCTTATCCTCTTGATAAATAATGGTGTTAACAGGTTGTACAGGACCTTTCCTACAATTCAAATGCACCAGTTGCATGGTTAAAACATATGCATAATAACAATTTCTTATCCATCATGCAATTGTTTAGCCAATACAACATTCATCCATATCTCACAGAAACTTTCTAGATGCCTTCCATCTCTACCATGACATCATTGATATTGTGCACTAATCCAATATGTTAGCAAAGAGGTTTCATTCTAGATAAGTAGCAATGGAGAGTTGTATAGCACCATGAGCTACTTACCCATCACATGCATATTAGTAGTATACAGTCATTAATGCAAACAATCTATCATGCATAACACATCAGCTGAATATAATCAAATGTATAACAAAACAATATCATGAAATGACAATTGAATAATTATCTTTTATTTGTTTTGTGGGTAGACTTCATCTTGATCATTCTGCTTTATCATCTTCTTCATTCATGAAATCTTCATTTCTTATCCAAATGATAAGATGAATAAGAGGTTCTTCAAGAATTGAGTTCTTCATATTCCTCATCTCTTGAGGGATCTTCTTTGAATGGTGAGAGCTTGATCTTCAATTGCTCCCATATTCTTCTTCTCTTCTTATGAGTCGAGATAAAAGTAATCACTTCCTTCTAGCATACTTTATTCATATGAATGAATCCCATGATCCTGGGAGGCCATTCAAAGTGGCTATCACCACTTCTGCATTCTTCACTTCTTCTTTTACCTCTTCAATTTGTTTCTTAAGGTCATTTTCCGATGTATGTTATTTCCTTCAAATAGCTTGGTTAAGGAATCAAACATCTCTTTTGATGTCTTTAGGGAAGACACTTGTGGTACAAGTTGATCCGTGACTGAATCAACAATGATCTTCTTGGCCTTGACCAAGTTCTTCTAGTGTCAGGCTTTGAGCCTCATCTCCCTCTAGAACTGGAACTTCTCTAGTCATGTAGGTGTCTAATTAATTTTCTTCAGAGAGATCAAATACTTCCATGCTTGGAAGTTTTCAACTTCACCAAGCTTATCAACAAGCTGATGTGATAGATCACTTTGAAATGAGAACCTCAAATGCAAATAGCAAAATATTAGATCTTACCGATTTGAGGTGTCCGTCCTGCTTCCAGAGCTAATCTAGGGTTTGTCAGAGAAACCCTAAGTTTAAAAACTTGGAATATTTTAGATATGATTGGATATAAGGATATATATCTTCAAATGGAGCTGTCCAATGTACTCCTTTTCTGAAAATAGTGGAGGGAAGCTCCCGAAACAGGAAGCCCTAGTTTTCCAATTTCTTCTGCAGAAATGCCTATCACTATTTTTGTGATATATCCTAAATTACTGCTCCTATGTGTCTGGAATTTTTCACTGAGGTAACCACGTATGTCCTGGATCCAAAAACATAGGTTTCATTATAATTGGTTTCGCCAATTGGGTTTTATTATCCTTTTCCCAATGTGACTTGTTACAGGACTGTTCAAAATAGTGAAGTTGTACGACCTGCCACATGTCACTGTTTCATTTTCTGGTTCTAAAATTTGGACCAATGAAATTAAAGTATATTGAAATTTCGAAACATCTTTATGAATTCCATTTTGACCTTTGTATCCCAAGATATAGAAATTCTCCCCAGGTGTCCTGTTTAGGGATGAATTCTGGAAGAGGCTAGAACCCTAAGTTGGAGGGATCATATCTGACAGAATGTAGTGAATCCAAGGTGGATTTTTGGAAAAAGTGTACACCATGATTTTATATTTGGCCTCTACAATTTTCATCTCTTGAACCTTCGTCAATCTCGGGATATAGCAAACGTACCAAAACTTAGCAGTTTTAGTATTTAGGGTTTTTCTAGCTCGGGGTCAAACTAGGGTTTGACTTTCCCGGAGCTTCACCCAACCAAAAATATTGATCTAGTTATCTAAACTTCGATTTTGAAGAGGAGAGAAATCCTATGCCGGGCTCACTCAAAAATTCTTCTTCTGCAAGAATCCCTAATTTCTTTCGGGGAGAGAGAGAGGGCTATTTTGCCTTGTGAAAGCTGTCCTATTTAGGGTGGCTCTGATACCATGTTAAATTTTTATATGCTTAGCTAATAAATCATTATTTCATTTCATTTTCATAACAAAATCATATAAGTAGGATCACTGAAAGAAACATAATCATAAGAACAACACAGATTTATCCTGGGAAAACCCTAAAGGGAAAAACCCAGCAAAAGCTTCCTCAATATAGATGGCCCAAAAAGATAAAAGGTAAAACAAATAAGGAGATCAAAGCCTGATCCTCCTCCTTCTCCAGCTACTTCTCTCTCTCCACTAATTCACTGCACAAGTGAGAGTGTGTGCTTCAAATGAGGACCGCCATACCTCTATTTATATTCATCCGTTCACTTTAATTATTAATTCTGACATGTAGGCTTGAGTTACACATGTAGGCTCAAGTAACGACACTGGGGTGCTAATGACCCACCTTTACAATTAGAGGGGACTACCTCATGAATCTTATTAGTTGTTTCGATTATAACCATCAGGGTACAAAGTAACACAAGTGGTTCTCCCAGTAGGACAATCGGGGACCACAAAAAGATACATATAGAATATTCTTCAAAGTTACAATATTTCAACAGTTTATTCTCAAATGTTTGATCTCTAAAAAAAAGTTTAGAAAATCATAACCAAATCATATAACCATGTATGTTTATAAGTAAGAAGCTGCAAGATAACCAAATACTTATATGTATTGTGCATTTCGTCTCTGGTCCACACGGTCTTTCTTTTCTTTGCAAGCCTTGGGATCACCTATGGACTTGGATGTTAGGCCAAAATGCAAGCTGCTCCACAACATCAAATAATTAATCTCCAACCAGTGCACCTTCATGCTGATTTGGAAGGAGACTTCACCACGACCATTTCTAGGTCAAGGCTCTAATATGGAGCCCTAGACATATAACAACGCTTTCATCAACACCTTGAGAACCATTCATCGAAATCCCTACAACCTACACAACATCCTCTTATACACATCAATGCTTACACTGCAAGCCCTCACAACAACCTTTTGCTTTTGCTTCTTTAGTGTGCAACACCAAATTGAATCTATTTAGGTTGACAACACAAGTAGTATAAGCAAACTCATTAGTGTTATTTCTCTAAAACTATAACCATAATTCATAACATTCACTATCAAGTATTGAAACACCAGGAATGTGTCCACTCCCTAGGGTGTAGTCAATATTGAAAACCCTATCATGACCTGACATCGGGAAAGTATGAACCCCTTTCAGATGTGAGCCATGTAGGCCCTACTCATACTCAAGCAGTCTATCATAATGGAAATAATATCAAAACATGCTCTATGTATTGACTTTAACAATTTGACATGCATATTCTTAGTTAGGGTCACATAATACTTATCCATTTCCAGATGTAGTATTTCTTCATTAATTA
This sequence comes from Pseudotsuga menziesii, assembly GCA_001517045.1. NCBI lineage: Eukaryota > Viridiplantae > Streptophyta > Pinopsida > Pinales > Pinaceae > Pseudotsuga > Pseudotsuga menziesii. Next base: position 490,359 of record LPNX011201482.1, read on the forward strand.
GGAATGGGGGCTCCCTTCTCTGAGTTGGTAGTCCCTCAATTTTCCATCCAACTCCTTTTTACAGTTCATATCCCACATATGTCTTACTAACATAATATTTACCATCTCACTCATATTTTTTATCAATCATCTAGTGCAGATTGGACATTACAAAAATATCCAATGGAGTTTCACTTGAAACCCATTTCCAAGATATAGGATCCTTGCCATGAAGTTTGGCTCCTGCAGGCCATCACACATCGTCTATCTGCAATGTGTATTCCTAGCACACTTATCAAGTATCCAATCAATCAACATTATTTAACAATACAATTCAAATCTGATTGTTCCACAACCAATCAATGGTACTAACAATTAAATTCAATATGAATTTGCAACTCTGTCTACTACATAAATGGATTTGCTTAGCAATGTGTCTATCCTCATATTGTTTGTCTCTTGTAAGTGGAACCACTCTGCCCATTATGCTTTATAGCATGAACATCCACTTAAAATATGTCCTCTTGACACAATTATGTGCAAGCCAACGATGATTAGTAATTATCAGCAAATTCTCAAACCTGAAATCTACAAGTCCAAATTGGCAATCCGTTCTGCATATAAACTAATTTTACAACCATGAGACTCTTCTCATGAGGTTTGGTTCTTTCACATGGTAGATTCTAGCCTTTGTCATGGACTTACCCATATTTCCATTCCCAAAATAATCTACCTGCAATCTGAACTTCAATCAACCAAACACTTTGTAAGTCTCTATGCATATAATATTTCATTGCTGCAACAATTATTGAATCCTTTTTAGAATTATAACACTCCATAATTCAAACATTTCTAGCTGTTAACATATCCATATCACCAAACTCATTTACTTCACATGAATCATAATCATACTAAAATTGCAAGGCATAGTCACATCATTTATGCAATTTAAGTGAAACTTTTAGATACTCATTATTTCACAGTCATATGATTTATACAACTTTGGCCTTCCATAGAGCATTTCGGGAATCCCATCGATCATGACTACCTTCTTCATGCACTTACTATTATGCATTCATAACAACCCATGAAATGATCCTAGAATTATCATCAATCCATCATTTCATTTGTTATTTAGTCCTAATAACACACACCACCTCTATGTATTCATGCAATGGATCACAACATGTGCACCCATACTTATTTATGCATCTTTACAACATCTACTCAAACTTTTCATATGCATCCATTCAATGCATAATCACCACTCCATGCCCCACCACACTATGGAAGAGTATGCCATTCATATGAATGCATTCATTCCTAAATGCATACCATTCCATGATTACTAAATATGGTTCAATGAATTCTTACCCAATCCCCTTCCAACACTTATGCAATTATCATAATTAAACCATTACCTACATGGATCCTACTTATTCCCTTGATATTTTTAGTTTAGTTGGTCTCTTACAAAAGATTGCAGAATTCGCTCACCAATTTCTTGATCATGGATTTGATGCCTTATCCTTTTCTTCATAAGGTGACTAGGATTCTGCAAAATATTTAAAATCATAGTTGTTAGCTACATAACATTCGCATGAATCATACATTACTTACCTTCACTTGGAAAACAAAATCATACACTGACAAATTTTCCCAAAACACGGAATTTTCTTTCACAAAGAATGACTGTCTCAGGGGGACGATCGGGGTCAAGATGCCACTACAAAGCAGGCTGAGGGCAGCACCCTAATTTTTTTTTGTAAATCTTTCAATTTTGCACAATCTGGCGCATAACCATGCTGCCATTTTTCCATTTTTCTGACCCTGCAGATCTCACTGAAAAACCTACTAAAGATCCATGTTTTAGAGAAAATTTCATTTTCCTTCTGATGTCTCCTTCCGCTACGTCAAATTTTTTTTTGAATTTCACTCACTTCTCATTGGCTCGATACTCATCGTTCTGCCACCACACATCGGCTCGATCTTCAACATTCTACTGCCACACATCGGCTCGATCTTCAAATTTATTTATCTACACATCGGCTTGATCTTCAAAGTTGTTCCATCGCACATCGGCTCAACCTTCTTTTTCCACCCGTCACCATCGGCTCCTTCTTCTTTTTCCACCCACATTCATCAGCTCCTTCTCCTTCTTCCACCCGCCGCCAAGCCAACACTTAGACAGATTTTATTTCTTCCTTTGTCTTTCATCTCCAGTGGCAAAAATATCAGCATTCACCCGCCATTACGGCTCAGGTCGTGGTGTCCACCCACTGTTGCGGCTCGAAGCTCAAATTTCACTTGCCATTGCAGCTCGAATCCTAACTTTAACCCATTGTTGTGGCACAAATATTGACTTCCACCCGGTGTTGTGGATCTGCTCTCAGCTTCCACCCGCCATGCATCAACTCTTTTTAGCTGACATGGAAGAATTTTCACACTTGGAAATTTGTTTCCTTCTTGTTGGCTCCATCTTGCCAAAAAAGCCACCATGTTGGCTTGCTTTCATCTATCCCAGCTAACATATTGAATCGTATTTAAACATATTAGTCACCATATTGGTCAGACTTCAGCTAACTAGGATGACTGGCAAATTTCATACTTGGAAAATTTTTCAGAATTTTTTCGTCAGCTCATCTCTCCCGACGCCCGTCAGCTCGTCTCACCCGACACCCGTCGGCTCGACTCACCTGATGTTCATCGAATCCTTCTAGGTGACTCAACTGCTACAGTGGATCACCCTTTTTCTTTATTCCACCATCATGGCTCAGACAAAAAAACTCGCCTGCTATGTTGGCAAAGAGAGACAGTCATAGCTGCTATTGCAGCTCCCTTCAGGTTTCTTAGCCGCCATACAAAGAAGGGTTTTCTCCAATACTTAGAATAATTTGAGTATTTTTCTTTATCTGCTGCTGTAAGCTTCTTCCTACTAAAGCACTTAGGTTGATCCTGCCTCTGTCAGCTGTTTTAACTTATCCCATTGAGGCCCAAAGTTGTAACCTTTAGCTTTGATACCACACTGTCACGTCCCCAATCCTTACTCAGTGGAGAGGATGCGACAACATCTATCAACCCGGGTAGTCTAAGCCCCATGAAAATAATATAAAAAAAATTCCTTGAAATAAAAAATTCATAAGTATAAACAGATGCATAATGCAATACATAGTCATGAAAATAAAATATAAGGGATTACTTATCTTTGAAAGAATATTGTCCCACAACCATCAATGTCGTTGCAATGTTCCACCCAACCATAGGCCAATGTGCTCTTTAATCTCTTAGAAACACTTCCACCCTCGAGTTGGGCATGATTTCCCCAAGGAATAAGGAGCACTAGCAAATTGTCCCCATAGCCAAGGCTACATTAAGACTTAGTCAAGCCAACACAGTTGGGTTTATCAAACTCAAATAGGTAGTGGGTTATAGTTAGTCAAAAAGACATGAGACACAGACAAGCCAACAGATGGGTTTATCAGGCTACCATCCGATCCATCCTTCCAGTTGGGTTTATCAGTTCAAATTCCACACGAGGATGCACACACAAAGATATCAGTCTGCGATCAAGAAAATGTGACAAAGGCCAAGGACTACACATGCACACAGTAATTTATGAATATCTAAGCACTGCCGATGCCATATCGACTATTGTAAAATACCAAAACAAAAACGTTGCTGGTCAATTCAATACAAAACACAAAAACAGATTCAGGGCATTCCTATTTAGGAAAACGACTACTAGATTGGAGGAAAAAAAAACGTGAAAGAGAACAATGTTGAACAGGAAAATCAAATTCGTGAAAGAAAACAGATTTCCTAACATAAGAAAAATCATGAAGGGAAAACAAAATCACAGAACTGGAGAGAATCCCCTAGGGTTCAAACACCGAGTGGTTTTGCTTCCTATGTGAATGAAGATTGGGATCCCAAAAATGTTACCCCCATTCAAAATCATGAGGGGAAGATGAAACGTCCACGCATGAGGGAAAGACAGACATTTTTGTGTTTTCTTGCTCAAGAAAATTAAAAAAAATGTTTTTCCAAAAATGGTGCTCTATCCATTTCGAATTTATGCCCCACTCTTGCAATCCCCCACTTATTTATCCTTAGGAAAATCATGCCCCCATCTCATTTAGTTACATTGACATAGCTGGCTATAGTTTTTTAATTAATATTGCAATTTTAACATATTGCCCAACTTTTAATTTTCAGCTGGCATAAAATATCACTGTCCCAACCTTAATTGCTGAAGCATAACACTAAATCAATGGTGGGGTTTTTCCTAGCTCCACACCATGATTATTTACATTATTTTATTAAATGCAAATGGGGTCAAATCTGGGGTGTTACAATGGAGAAGTGCCAATATGAGGTATAAAATATGCCCCTTAATGTATGAGGTTAGAGGGTAAGGATGGATGAAATACATTATAATCATAAGCTGATAGGACTCAGAATCCAAGATACAAAGAAGTACCTAAAATAGACAAATATAGGAAAATTTAAAGTATCATCACTGAGGATGCCATCTTCAATAATATGGAACACTTACAAGATATAGATACATCATATGATATGGGCTATAAGGATAGTCATGATTGACAAAGTGGATCGCAACCATATAAGTATAATAACAGATATTCAATAGTTGGAGTTGTGTCATAGAGTATGGGATGATTTTGCACAACTTAGGTTTTCTAAACTGAAAACCCAAGGTCTTCATCTAAATCCAATAGAGTACGAATCCTAACCATGTGAATAAAGTATTTGAATTCAAACATAGAACATATCGTTGAATTATGAATTAAATAAATATACTGACAATCAATGCAAGAGAGACCACCAATATGGTAAATGGATCCAAGGTACTATTGGCATCTCTCCCTGCGACCCATGTTCAGTCCCTATTTTTTCCATCAACAAAGCCCAAGATATCGGATCGATAGAGCAAGGATTAGTTGATGCACCTACGACACAAATGCAATCTCACTCCAGATATATCTTGGAATATATACCATAACCATGTTTTTGTAGTTGTGTGGGGATTTCCTCTTCTTTGGCACCTTCCTATCTTGCTCAAACAAAGCTGATGGTTATATTACTTATTCACATTTCATGCATTCAAGACATGAATCTATTTGTCCATCGACAGAGACATGAATCTATTTGTCTTCTATCATAAACTTATTCTCTCATGACTACCTCTGTCATAGCTCTTCCTCCTACTGCTACTTCTTCTATCATATCTCTTCCTCCATCGTAGATTCCTCTCTCGCGTGAATGGACTCTTCTCATTTAAAGCAGAATTCTAACTGAATTTTTCCTATGTTTCCCTAGGGACAACAAGCCCCCAACACTCACCTATGGCTCATCCCTCGCCACACTACGCTATTCCAAAGATTCTATCATTGTGACAACCTTACTTTGAAAATATTGGAATATTTTCACTATTTACTCTGTCTCCCATCGTACATCTTCTTCTCCCTTCTACAATTTTTCCACAAAGTCGGAGTTGATGTGTTATGATGTTGCAAGTCCTGTAGATTCTGCGCCTTGTCCCACTTTTTGATGTACCATCTGAATAATAGCTATAACTCTTTCTTCTTCGGCATGCAACTCGACAAATTTTCCAATACTCTGCTGTTGTTGAGTGCAGAGCACTGCGACTTGCTGGTGTATCTTTTTCATGTCCGCAGCATTATCTATTTTCCCTGCTAAGGGGAAATTATTCATCTCATTTTTCAATTGATTCAGATCAATCTCAACAACATGGAGCTGCTCTGTGACTTTCTCTAACTTGACATTGTTAATCAATGCTTCCCATGTCTAAAAAACTTGCTTAACTGCCTTGGCGCATAGTGTGTTTGTTTCGTCTATTTTGTTCGTAGATTATGCTACTGTCATCCTTATCTCTTCTATAACCTATGGGGTGTACTCCGTTTTTCTACGCTTCTAACTCTGTGAAATTTTTTTGAAGGTCCTCTACTATTTTTCCAAGTCGAATGACGTTGGCCTTTGCAAATTTTTCCTCTTTTATTCCTTCACCGACAAAATTGTTGCAAGCAAGTGTTATCTTGTTCCTTTCCTCCTCCAAGGTCTTGGATTTCTATTCAATTTTGTTGACTATTTTCTTCATCTTACTAATAATCTTATTTTGTATCGCATACACTTCATATAGGGGCATCTGCTAATAATCAATGGTAACATGGCCGATGTTTTTGGCCATGGTATTCAATTGTTTTGTTCCTAGGTCAAGTGCTTCTCCCACCAATTGTGTTTTTATTAATGGAATAGGTATCATCATCTCAGATAATAGCTCTTCTGATGGGCTAGCTAAGTCCTGCGACTATGAAACTTGAGGTCTGTAGTTGACCGTGACCTGTACTTATTTAATTTCTGTATGGAGCATCTGGAGTAAGTCAATAATAATTTGTGTAATATCTGTTTGTCGCTCGTCTACTTTATAAAGGCCCTGCGTAGTGGCCTCTGTCATTAATTTTGTTTGCAGGGTAACATCATTGCTATCAAGGCTGACAATTCCTGCTATTTTGTGAGCCTTCCTCTTCCTATTCCTTGTATTAGGCTACTCAGTCAGCTTCCTCTTGTCTCCCACCATAGGATATGTTTGGGTTGTGCTTGGAACATTTTGGAGAGTGTTGGAAGAATTCTACTGATCCTATGTTGCTGGTGGTGGGTCCCCTCCCTGTTCTACATCCTTCTACATTTGTGGGTCATCTCGTCGCAACTCTTCTTTGGTAGATATTAGGTCATTTGTGATAACAACTCACCATTCTTCTAGCCAATATTGGGTAATGGCCTCAAACTTCTTCTTCAAACAATAATAATTGGGTCACAAACCATTGGCATTGTGTATCTTGTCGCAACTGCAACAATATGTGATGGGGCCCAATTCTAAATTTAATAATGTTCAGAAACTGCTTAACAGTTTTGTCCATGATTCTTTCTTTTTGCTTCACCTGATAGAGTGGGTATTCACCATGAATAAAAAATTGAACATTATTGTCCCTTTTTTGCTCCTTTTTGTGTTTCTCAAACCACATATTCTGGTATCGAGCTTCACGACATGGCACTGCTATACCTACCCCTTGGTAGTTTGCTCATTTGGACCATGTGAAAAATGAAATAAAAATGAGTAGCCAATAATAATGCAATGCAATACCTTTTTCCAGTCACTCTTATGCATCTACTAACAACTCATTCACCAGATAATGTGACCAGTTGATTTGAACTCCCTCCACACAGAGTTCAACCACTATGATTGTACCTGCAATAGATATATTCAATGAAATCTTCCATAATAATTTGGTAGTTAACATCGTAGCTATGAATCGAACAGTATGGAAATTGATGGAGATTATTAATAATCCTGTTCTATCTTTGGAAAAATCATACTTAACCTTCATATTGTTCGTCAGCATAATGTTGTGGTATTTCTTGAGAAACAACGTTGGGGCCTATGCCTACAAGTGGTAATCCTATAATTGTTTCTATCAGCTCGAAATCCACATAAATTTTTCTTTCAAGTCATAGGAAAACACCATGGAATGATACCAGTATATGACTGAAACATGCATTCACTTCGATCCTTTGAATAAAATGCGGCATATACAAAAACGAAATTAACCCTGACTGGTCCAGTCCTCTTGCCCATTCCATTGGATCTAGTCACTTTGGTCTATCTGGTGTATCTTGTAAAACAACCATGTAATTATTCATGTCCAAATATGGATATTTCCTTGTTTCATGATCAACAAGGTGATCTTCTTAAGGTTTGGAAGAATGTTTTGCGGCACCTGAATTCCTTTCGGCATAGTTGGTGTTCCCAATGGGTACCATGCATTCTTTGGCACTCTAATTCTTGGTATGCCATCTTGTCTTGGTGGGAAATATGGTGGCTACATAGTTGCAGAGCCTAATTCTTCCTCCTCCTTTGGTGGTGGTGGTGCTGGTGTTTTCTTCTTTCATCTTCCAGAATGTTTCCCCATTGTTGTACCAAATAGACCTAGTGGGTCTCGTCGTAACCTGAATGAAGGGATAATTGAAGCATGTTCAATTTATTTGGTAACCATAGGCTACGTTGGAACATATATAGCTGTGTATTCAATGATGAGTGTGGTTGATGCTATCGTGAGATTAGATTCTGTAGTTGCGCTTGTCCTAGAAATTAAATTAACCATACTTCGTGAAAAAATCAGTTCAACTCTTGCAGTTGAAGACAACAATATCTCTCTTAAATGTAGCAGAATGAATGAATACTTATGAATGAATGGTAATAATGTTGAGCCATTCATTTCATTAGTTCTTCACATGAGTGGGAAATAAATGGAATGGTATCTATCTTTTCCATCACATGGATGATCCTCCGAATGATTATTAAGAAAGTTCTATGCATGCCGCCACTCACTTGTCACTGAGTGGTATTTATTGTCCAATAAAGATGGAAGTGACTAAAAGGAATGCCACCAAAATATTCTTGGGATTTTAAATTAATTATGACCACATTTAAATTAATTACAACCAGCTGCCATTTCAGTGACTCTATTTTGACTTGCGACAACATCACTCTTCTTGCAACCAATATCCATCCTTCGATAGATTCCTTTTCTTGCGATAGATGGATTGTCTATGCCCTTCATTCTCCTTTTGCAACAAAAAAAGAGTCTATGAAAATTTTCCTCTCTCTATGACTTACTTGTAGTCTACAGTGGTCTTTGCTTCTTCTTTGTGACAACAAATTTCTTGCGATTAAAAAAAATATATGAGGGTTTTTCTTTTTCTTTTTCTTTCTTTTCTCTTTTCTCTTTTCTTCCTTTTCTCTTTTCTCTTTTCTTTATTTTCTCTTTTCTCTTTTTTTTAATTCGAATAAGTCATGGCTCTCTTGATAAGGCTTTAGCTGACTTGAATTTACCAGTCCTTTGATAGGTGTTCCATCCAATTTATACAATTCCACTATAGCTCCATCAGTGATATCTATGCAAATATACAGTATTAACCAGTGTATTCTTAGCTTACTCGGATGCTTGAATAATTTTTTATCATATAGAAGAACAAGTCCACCGACCTGAAATTTCTTGTTCTTGATGTGGTGATCATGCCATACTTTCTGTCATTCTTTCTGAACATTTTCATGATATCATAGGACATAACTATCTTCTTCCAACTGTATCATCTACGACAATGTTTCCTCGACAGTACCAACATCAGTCATTTTTTTGATCTTATCAATCCATAGGTTGGGTACAATGTATTCCATCAGCATCACAACTTCTTGTCCATATACCAAATGAAATGGATTTCATCCTGTTAACTCCTTACAAGTTGTGCGATATTCCCACATTACTTTAGTTGATCCCAATCATATCTTTGGACATTGCAAATCTTTGTGAATGCATTCTCCATGATTTTGTTAAATGCTTTGACAACACCATTTGCTTGAGGGTGATATGGCATTGTATTTCAATGCTGGATTTGGAATTATTTCGTCAGTTCCTCAATCAACTAGTTGACAAAGTGTGTGCCTTGGTCGCTTATAAAATTTTTTGGGCATCCAAATCTAGTCACAAAATTTTCAAATTAAAACTTAATAACAGTCGTAGCAGTACAATTTACTGGCGCTAGTTTGGCCCATTTGGTTAGGTAGTCGGTCATAGTAATGATATATATTACACCTATGCATTTCCCTATTATATTAATAGGGCCCACAAAATCAAAAACCCATTTATCAATTTTCTAGAGATTTATTTGGGGTACTAATGGAATTTCATCTCATCATGACGAATTTTTGGTTCTTTGACATAAATCACAGTTGCGACAATAATCCTAGGCATCCACATGCATGTTGGGCCACCACAATCCTTCTTGCAATATCTTTCGTACTATATATTTTCTAGCAAATTGGCCTCCTATGACACCAGCATGAACTTCATTTGGTATCATTGATCACTCATGTTCCAAGATGCAACGACGAAGAATCTCATCAAGGCCCATTTTATATAACTATTCAGCGATCAACTGGAGGTCTGCAACTCATACAACTAACTATTTCTTCCGTGCATTGGTAAATTCAGCTGGTGCATATCCCATACTAAAAAATTATATGATGTCTCTGTTATATCCGAAAATGACACATATCCACTTGTGACCACTTTTCAATGATTCCATTGCATGTCGACACTTCCATGATGACGCTTCATGAAGGTCACTGAAAAAACACCTATATTGGAGGATCCATATTTGGAGTTTTGTAACTCTGTTTGACATCTTCTCTGCACCATTGGAAAGGTATCTGAATCAGCTAAAATTTTCCTTTACAAAATAATTGGAAACTCCCCTACAGAGAGCCTTGTATGTTTGGGGTTTCTCTATATTTCTTCCATAATTTTGTAAGCTTGTAGGTCCTTATTTCCACTTGGAAACACCCTTAGAGTCTGATAGTACACCTCCTCTGCCTTCCTAAGGCAGTTTTTGGCCTTTTTTGGGCCCTTTTCACACCCATTACCGAGCTATAGTCTACACATTTGCATGTATGGGATGTACATGTGACCTTCTATACTTTCATCCTATGTATGACACATGACCTGTCAGTAGGGAAACTCATGTATGCCACTAAAACATTAATTTTCCTCATTTTTGTGGTTGTTTCTGCTGTTTGAGGGTTGTTGGTCCTATGTAGGTGCATGGATCGAGGGCGTTAGTTTAATTCCTTTAGGGTGATCTTTATCTATGTTTCAAGTCTTTTTGTAACATTATGGTTTACTCTTTTCTCATCCCCCCACCCCCTTTGCTTGGCATGATTTTTGGCTTATGCTTCTGGTCATTTTTTGTTATTGATATTTGTATGAGTTGAGAAGCTTGTTGGTGTTTGTTTCCTTCTTATTTTGTTGCTTAAATTCACCATGCCTAAGTATTTTACTTGTCTCTTATGAAAGCCTTCCTTGCAAGTAGGGTTTATACTGACTTTAGGGCGTTCTAGATCCTGTTTGGTGGTTGTATAGTAGATTTCCTTTTTCTTTGTTCTTTTCATCTGGATACTTTAGTTTGAAGGTAGTTTTTATTTTTCATTATAAAAGAAAAATAAAAGAACATATAAGTGTTTTAATATGCATATATATTAGTGTTTGGTCTTTAATGCATTGCATATCATTATTCTTGAAAAAATAAAAAGAATTTTGTCATTTTGTGGCCTTAAAGATTTGATTTTGAAAAAGAAGAGAATAGTTTTTTCTTTTTGCATATCATTTCTCTTTTCTTAGGCATTTGTTTCAAATTTGAGTAAAAAAACCATTGGTTTCACCTTCGCCACCCCCTTTGAGTAATCAACAACCCTTTAAAATAAATGTTTAATATTTAAAATTTATTAGTAACTGTTTATTTCTAGAGATGACACACACTAGTATAGGCTAGTCTTGTGGCTTAGGGATATCTTAAATGCCTAAAAATTCAAACTCAAACATAGTGGCCTATCTATTAGGAAATCCAACTTTGTTGGGAAAGACACCGAAAATCTCCTCTCACATAGGAGTCAAGCACGAGGTCATGCAATACTGAGTTGCTCGAGATATCCCTCCTCTTCTTAGTAAAACATACATCATAGTTATTGCATGTTTGGGGACTCATCCAGTACCTCCTCCCAGCCCGATGTGGTTCTTGGTATTGTTTGGGTTTCAAGCTTAGACCATGACCATGTGCATCGGCTGGACTAATGACTGTTCCGCCGGACATTCTCCAATATTTTGGTAGCCTTAGTATCTTACATGGGTGGAATTGGAAGGATATTTCTAGTGCACCTAGGGTAGAATTTTAAGGTAACCCTAGTTGATGAATTGAGAGGGAGGTTGGGTGATTCTAATTCTTGTGCCAAGAGAAATCTTCACGGCACACCAAGTAACTAGTTTCCTTCCTTCACTGGTTAGTTTTGGTCCCTCATCATCCTGAACTTTACTTTGGAAGGCATCTTTTTTTGCCTGGCTTGATACTTAGGTCTTTTCTGCTAGTGGTGAGTTATTTTTACTGTTGGTTTCCTGTCAACATCAAACTTTGTCTTCTTTTTTGAAACTATGGCTAACACTCCTTTGAATACCAACCAAGAGATACCCATGCTGGGAAGAAATTGTATTATTCCTCTCATAAGGAATGTTGGTGTTTCTTTGATGGCCACCTTGAATCTACCTGGATTCACCCTAGGGATACCAGTGTGGTTGTTTTCCACTCCAATTGTCCTAAATGCTCATGATTCATCTCAATTAAGATCCTTATATCAATATTATCAAAACACTACTTCCCATTCACCTATAGCAGCTTCTCCTCCTTCTACCTCATTCGGTGAAAGTACTAATACTAGTAACCGAAAATCTAAATGGAATAAAAGAAGGAAGAATAGGAAGAATAATCATAAGCAAGGGGTCACCCATTCAACCTCTATAGGTAAAGTTGAACCTCACCTCCCATCCTCTGTAGTTCATGTTGGGGGCACCTATCCAACCTCTGCAGGGCATGTTGGATCTAAGCACTCAACCTCTGCAAGTCAAGTTGATATTAGCCATCTAGCCTCTACTAATCATGCTGGTGGGATCCTTCCAACCTTTCTAGGTCACATTGGATCTAGTCACTCAGCCTCTATAGTTCATGTTGAGGGAACCTATTCAACTTCTGATGGTCAAGTTCAACCTCCCTTTCCAACTTCTGCAGACCATGTTGGACCCAACCACCCAACCTCTGCAGTTCATGATGGGGGTACAAACTCAAATGATGTAAAGCATGTTGATCCTAACCATTCAGCCTTTGTAGGTCATGGTGATGGTGATGATCCAATATCTGTAGGTGATGTTGGACCTAGTCACCCAGCCTTTGGTGGTCATTCTAGGGGAAAAATCTCACCCTTTGTAGATCATGCTGATAGAAAATAGTTAGCCATTTCTAGTCATGTTGACACCATTGAGAAAATTGGCCATTAGAAAGGAAAAATTAAGTTCCCTTGTAAGCTATGGGAGGGAGATCATCTTACTCACCAGTGCCCCACTATTGTAGAGGTGCAAAGAGTGTGCTCCGAGACTCAAGAATATATTGCTCCTGAACAACCTATAGTTTCTCAACAACCTACTCAACCTTTGGTTGATCTAGTGGTCAAACCTTCCCATTATTTGGTTCACCCCACTCTTTTTTTGAAGAGTGACCCTTATGTGATTGAAGCAATGTCATATTTGGCCAATCCCACTCTCCCTTCAAAGAGTGAATTTCAAGAAGCGGTTGAATCGATTACATCATCGATCAATCCCACTCTTATTTTTGAGAGTGAAGTGTCTGCTAGTCACATTTTATTCAATGTCAGTGCAGAACTTACTGAACAAGGGGGAAAATAACTTGTTTCGAAAGAACCCCCATGAAGCTCTCGGATTACTTCCTTTGATTGGGATAGCCTAGTTGGATCATGCCTTCCTTTTGATGCACATTTCTAGATAAAGGTCGAAGTTGGACATTACATGATTTCTTATTGTATTGTTGATGAAGGAGCCTTAGTTAGTATCTTGTCTGCTCATGCTTGGTGAGGAATGGTGTTAAAGAGAGAAAATTTCTATGGCTTGGGGGTACCACAATAGACAGTATGACACCAGAAATCAATCCTTTCCAATATGCAAGAGCAATAATAACCTCTAACACTAAGGGATATAAAAGCGTACCTTATTCCACACTGTTGAAGTAGATCTCCATTGAGATTTTTCAATGCACTTGCACTTACAATTTGGTCTCAACAACCAAAAACAAAGCAAGCATGATATATATAAATTTGTTAGAGCTACTCTAGCATATATAATCAATCATGTATAACAAGGTAAATACATCCATGGATTCAATATTCATATTTAAAATTCACATGTGTTGGACAGGAACAGATATTTCTATTAATAAAACATAGATACAATAGTGGAAAACTTTGTCGACACTTCTACGAACCGGAGAAACTGACTCCTCCATTAGAGGAAATTTCAATTTAAAATGGGCCTTCCAAAAATAATACAAATTCCATGTCATCATGTATTAGCCAATCAAAATACTTTAAAATTAAAAAAGGGAGCACCTCTTAAACAATTTTTTAATATAATTTTGGGGATAGGTATCATAAAAAAAATTATTGTTTTTGTTTGTATTTTCGACATATCTCCCTGTGTTTTTACTCAAATTTTGATCAGGAGAGCTCATTGGATGTGAAATTAAATTTCGCATCCAATGATATCTCCCGATCAAAATTTGAGTAAAAACACAAGATATATGTCGAAAATACGAACAAAAAAGTAGTTTTTTATTTTCTTCCTCCAAAATTAATAAATATTATTTTATTATTTTAACTATTATTTTATTAATTTTCCTTAGGAGGCCCATTTTGAGTTGAAATTTCCTCTAATGTACCTGGGCCTCCACCACTTCAATCCTCCATCTCTCAATAGGAAGCTCACAAAGAAAGGGAAATCTTGGGAAGAACACTATGTGCTCCAAAGGGACAAAGGGATGCATACTCAAGCATAAGCAAAATGAGGCAACAATGGACTATAGTTTCCTTACTCTTCAATTTCTTCTCCTTTAATGTATCCAAGAGGCTCAATATATAACACTCCAAATAGGTAATGGAGGGGTGAGTCCGAGCATTCTCAATATATTCAGACTCATATGAGGAAAAATCCAAAAATATTTGTCTTTATGCACACATCCCGATGTATGCGGGTTTGAGGTCAAACGTTGTGTATACACGCGAGTATGGCTTTAAAAGTTGTGTATAGGTATAAACATGTGATTTTTGGGGATAATATTGGAACATCAAAGTATAATATATTTCCAAGGGGTTCAAAGAGTCTGCATATCGACATGGAAGGCCATAAATGTGTGATCCACTAGGTGTGGTAAAATTAGCTATAACACATGGGATCTCCCAGCCTTGTGTCGACTGCTAGTCAGTTACTGGATTTTGATAGAAGAACTAGCACAACCTTGGGGATCCTTTCTCAAAAACATGTTACTTTGGGTCGAAAAATTGTCTTAGTTGACTTTATGGTTATAGAAGACCCCTTGGACTTCAATATGCTCCTTGGGAGTGATTATGTATATTCCATGCAAGTTGTGGTGTCAACGTTCTTTCATGTGATGTAATTTAATCATGGAAAATAAATTGTCACTATTGATCAGTTATATTTTCTTGATCCATCTCCTAACTCAACTAGAGACTAGGTCTTTCCTTTATTGATTCCCAATGTTTCTATAGGAACTACCCCGCCATGGGTGAGCTATGTGGACTCATGTCCTTTGTGTTCAATTGCTACTGAGAAGAAGCCTTTGTTTACATGCTTACCCTTTCGAGATTTGGTCCCAATAGTTGACCAAGTGATTCATCCTATAAATAATGTGGAGCCCGCTCTCCACTTTGTCGATCCATTTGAAATTTTAGACACGTGTCCTATCTTGGATGATCTCCTTCCATCAGATGAAATCTTCCTAGAGTCTTTGATACAATCTAGCCTTCTTTTGGATGCTGGTTCAGTTGTGACTAAATATAACCCTAATTTTATTAGTAATTCTAATATTCCCATGGACCGGTATGCTTATGTCGGTATTTTTTATTTTTTGGACTCCTCCTTCAAATCACAAGTCAGTGATCCTAATGAGTTTGATTTTTCCTATAGATTTCTCAACTCCTGTGATACTGAGTTTGTCCCTGCAGACCCTATCTCCCTTGTAGATATTTTCTTTTCTTCTAAGATTGATCTTACTGACTCTGAGCCATCAGGCCTTGGCACTATAGAGTCCTCTTTGGTCGATTCTGCCTTGAATACACCTTTTGTAGAATATATCAAAGTCGCATGTGTTTTGGCCAAAGTGACCTGCATCAAATATTTTCTTCTGAATGTGATTCTGATGTTGTTGTTTCCTGGAGACAGGATTTGTTGTTGGATTCACAACTATTAATTGAACTCTCCTTATTGTTCAAGTTGTAACTGCATTTTCATGTACCCTACTTGCACTTATGATCTTGATGTTGGATTCCACGCTTTTAGCTTATTATATAAGCCCTCATCTTTGCTCTCATCATCGCTCATCCTTGTACCATTTTTCCTTTGTAACTTGACACCTTTTTCCTTGAGGATACATTCCCTAAGTGTATTTATCTTGCTCATGTTCCTTGCACTTGGAACTAGTTTCGTTTGCCTCTGACACTCGTCTCATCACACTTAGAGCATTCTTTGATGCAGGAGCATTAGCTCTCAAGGTGAACTACTAAATTTCTGGTTAGACCCTAGGGTATTGAAATCTTCCCAAGGATGGGTTCATTGTAAAACCATTGTAAACTTTCATGTAAAGTATTTTATTTCCTAGCAAGTCTAGATAGGATAGCAGATCTAATATGTTAGGTATCAATACTAGATGAGTCATGCTGCAGGAGTATAGTGGCATGCCATGAATGTGATGAGTTGGTCACATGCTGAGGAATCTTTTTGGTTGTTCGATGAGTCACAGTTTGGTAGCAGTGTTAGGCATGATGGAAAATCATGAATCCCCGCATGGAAATCAAGCCACAAGTGATAGGGATGTTTCTAATCATGCACTATAGTGGTTTGTTTTGGTTGTGGGACCACTTATGTTAAATAGGCAGAGTAGAGAAGTAGAGGGAGTTCTATTCTTTAGCATTAGAATTCCGAATTTTGTAGAGAAGAGATCCAAGTTGTGTGCATTTTCCTTCAATTGATTAATATAAGGATTAACCATGAGTTTATAGGGTTGTTAGCCTTTATGCATGTGTTGTGTTGAAATGTGTATTTTTGCAGAGCCTACTTTGACGTTTTACTAAACATTGTGTATTTCTTTCAATTTGTTGAATTCACACATCAATATCTTCTTTGAATAGATGAATTAGAGTGTAGATACATGCATAATAGTGTTAGGCCAAAGAATTAGGAAGTTTGCAGGTTGGATTGATCCATTCCATGATCAATCAATGCAACTCGTAGATTTTCTGCCATTGACAAGTTTGCAGAGAATGAACGGTTGAGATTGAGTCCACAGATAAAGATCTGATAGTCCAAAAGAAGCCCGAGACAGAAATTGCGAGGAATTTAATAGATCTGTAGAGATCTGAGAGGTCCACATCGAAAGAAGATCGATGGTTGGAGTGAAGGCTGCAAATATCTGACGGTTGGGGAAGTTGCAGGGAGGAAATTGTGGAGAGGAAGTTGTGGGGGAATTACTTTGGGAATTTTACATCCTACATCCCGCATTCCACAACCCGCTTACATGAAGGCCATTGTGAAAAGAAATTTGCAGAGTGCAACGTTGGGTATTTGAGATCCCGCATCCCACAACCCGACTGTGGAAACTTTGTTACGGAAATAGAGTTGTGGAAAGGTGATTGCAGAGGTAAAACTACGGGGAGGAAATTTTAGAGCAGAATTTGGCCATTCGGCTAAATTGGGTAGCCCTCCTAAGTGTAGGAGCCACTAGATCCTAGAAGTGCTCATTGGGTTGGCTGAGGTCTTTCCTGGCCTGCACCATTATTTCTACTCTCCTTTGTGCTCATTAAAATAGTAAGGAGGTTGCAGTTGAATTTTCTAGACTCGTTAAAACTTCATGAGAAAGATATGGAGTTATCTTTAAGCCCTATTCTAACTCCTTAAAACAGACTAGATTTCCAAGTTAACTTGTTTGTTCAGACTTGTTAAGGTAAATTGAACAATCATCCACATAGGTATAAGTTTACCCCTTTTTCGGCCTTGTGGATTACTTAGGAAAAAGGAATAATTTATTTTCTTCAGAATCTAGAAGAGTATCTTCAGGCATAGGTTTATCTCTTTTCCGGACCAGGAGGATGGAACTTACAGAAAATGAACCCTATAGAGCTTAGTTTTCTCTTTTTCGTGCTCTAGACCTAAACATGAAAAATATTGTGAGCGTACTTTATGTATTTTTCATGCTCACTAAACCCTAAGAACAAAGCATCAAGTTTACTGTTGTCTGTACCTTTCTCGTAAATAATTGGAACTTTTTGAGTGATCATGCTTTCCTTCACACTCGTTAAAAACAAAGCGCTTCTGCTTGCTTAAGAAGGTGTGCTGGTTTGGTGATAGTTTACCCCTTTTTTGTTCCTTTCTGACTAACTATGAAAAAGGCATACCTTAGTTCACCTTGGCTAAGACAGTTGTCCTTTAGATTGTTTTACACTTTTTTAGACTTAGGAGACTAACTTTACAAAAAAGCACCCTCCCTAGAGTCTTCTTTGGAGTTTTAAAACTCTCAAAACTATGAAAACATGGTCGAGCATTCACTAATTCAGGCTCGTAAAATCCATGAATCAATGATTTATCAAGCATTCATTTGTCTCTTCTTCAAGCTTGCGAAAAATGAAGAAGGCCCTGAGTTTTATTTCTTGGACTCATTAAACCTTTACAAGAAACAGGGAAGGGAAGTTCATTCACATGTTTTTTACATTGTGGTAGCAAGTCTTGTCTCCTTGAACAAAGCAAATTTTTTTATTCTATCAATAGTTGGGTCTCAATTTTTGACTTTATCTTGATTCAAAGTTTTTACTCTTCCAGTTGGTCTCTTTTCCAATTATATGGGGAATGTGTCAATGTATCCTACATTGCAGAGTTCCATCATTGGTATCTTTGTGTCAAAAGCTTCCTAACTCATTGTTCTGTCATTCTCACTATTCAAGGATAAACCTTTGTTGGCCATTCTATAGTTTCCTTGACCTTTTGTGTCAGCCATTCCTTGGTATCAGTTCATTATATTATGTCTTCGATGGTCCTTGTTGTAAAAATTTGTTCCAGTTTCAGATCCAGTTAGTCTTTGACTTACCTCATGTTGGATGATGGGAAAGTGGTCATGGGAAGAGATTTCTTATAGCCCAAAATGACACATCTCTACTTGTGACCACTTTACCATGATTTCATTGCATGTCGACACTTCCACGATGACACTTCATGAAATTCACTAAAAAAACTCTTATATTGAAGGACCCATACCCATAGTTTGGTAACTCCGTTTGACCTCTTTTCTAAATCGTTGGAAAGGTATATGAGTTGTATAAAAATTTTCAGAGGACACCAAAGTATGAAAATTTGTGGAAGTACCCTTAAAATGAGAATATTTTACCTATACATGACTTATCATACATGGCACCCATGTATTCCACTTTTTACACGCGACTTGTCATACATGGTACCCACATATACATTTGTATACACGACTATTTTCACTAAATCTCATGTATATCGACTTGCATATGCAATTGTTGTCATTGTAGCCCGTGGATTTTTCCAATACATGTAAAAAATGGATGTTTCTTGAATTTTGAGTAGTTTGAGTGGTTATGCAACTAACTCCTTCAGTTGTAACTACTTTATCTTTGACCCTATCTCTTCAGAAACATATAAATAGAGGTATAAAGGTCCATGAGAAGGGACTTGAATCATTACATTGCTATTTTGGAGGAATTGAGACTCTCATTCCCCCCACATTTTCCCTAGAATCTATCTCCTTGTGTTGCAGAGCTTGGAGGATGAGTTCCTTGGAGAAGAGAAGCAACAAAACTAGATCAAGGTTTCCTGAGGTGATTGCCTTGAATAGAATGTATAATTTTACTTCTTTTCATGATTAATAAAGATGTGATGTCCTTATTCTTCCCAAATCATTGTTCAATGTATGATTGAATCTTTGTTTATGATCGGATGTTTATGTTAATCAGATTAGGATTTCATAATACTTTGATTATCATTGTTTTACATGTGGTCATATTGGTTTGAGGAAGGTATAATTCATTTTGCAAGTCTCTTGGAGCAAGAGGAGCATGAGGAAGATTGAAGGGCTTCTTGGATCAACCTTCATTTTTTAAGGTATGAACCATTCTAATCTCTTAATATTTTTTATATTTTCTTGTAGAACTATATGCATCTCTCTTTCAACCACAATATGTTTATGGCCTCTTAAACCCTAGCCATAGGAAACTTTCCTCTACAATAGAACTGACGACTCCACTGGGGATAGCCTTGTCTATTTGTGGTTTCTTTGTCTTTCTTATAGTTTTTTTCAAGGTTTTAGGTCCTTCTTGCCACTTGAGAACACATCCCCTGCCTTCCTAAGGTAGTTTTTGACTTTTGTTTTGGGTTTTTTCCCACTCATACCCAATTTGCAGACTCAACAATAGCATGTATGGGATGTACACATGACCTGCTACACTATCAACCTACATGTGACACATGACCTGACAGTAGTAAAACTCGCATATGCCTGATAATTAGTGTTTTTCCTCCTTTTTATGGTTTGGTTGATTGCTTGAGGCTTGTTTGGGAGGTCTTTTGAGATTCTCTGCAGGTGCATGGCTCCAGGGATTTAGTGTCATCCCTTTAGGGTGCTCTTTATCTAGGTGGTAATTCCTTTTGTTGCATTATGGTATTCTCTTTTCTCTTTCCCCCCACCCCCTTTGCTTGGCATGATTTTTGGATTATGTTTATGGTAAGCCTCTATTAGTGACATTTGTCTGAACTTAGGAGCTTATTGTTCTTTGTTTCCTTCTTTTGTTGGTTAACTTCACAATGCCTAACTAGTTGACTTGTCTCTTACGCACGTCTCCCTTCCAAGTAGGTTTTATATCGACTTTAGGGCATTCTATATTATATTTAGTGGTTGTATAACAAACTTCCTTTTTCTTTGTTCTTGTCATCTGCTTACATTAGTTTGTAGGTAGTTTTTATTTTGCATTTATAAAAGAAAAAAAAAAGAACATATAGTTGCTTAATATGCATGTAGATTAGGGTGTTTTCTTCAATGCATTCCATATATTTATTCTTGAAAAAATAAAAAATAAATGCTCTTTTGTGGCTTTCAAGTTTTCTATTTGAAAAAGAAAGAAAACAGTTTTTGATTTTTTGCATTTCATTTCTCTTTGCTTAGTTATCTTGTTTCAAAATTGAGTCAAAACACCATTGGTTTCACCTTCACCGCCCCCTTTGAATAGTCAACAACCTTTTAAAATAAATGCTTAATATTTCAAATTTATTAGTAAATGTTTGTTTATAGGGATGACAGACACTAGTCTAGGATAGTGTTTTGGGTTAGGGATATCTTAACTGCCTAAAAATTCAAACTCAAACATAGTGGCTTATCTTTTAGGAAATCCAACTTCATTGAGAAATACATGGGAAAGCTCCTCTCATGGAGGATTCAATGTAACACCCCGGTTTTGACCCAGATGCATTAAATATACATGATACATATATTGTAAATAATCATGGTGCGGGGCTAAAGGTAAAGGCCCCACCATCGATTTGGTTATGTTATATTTCGGATTGGAATTGTCATCGATGGTATATCGGGACATACGACACACATATTAAGTTATGACATCATGTAGCTATGCATTTTAATTAAGTAACCCCAACCAACTATGTTCACTGCAACCATATTGAAAAGGGAATGATTCCTAAGGCTAAGGGGGGGATTTCTAAACTTGGACCCCATGGGAAAAGCTATGTGTCAAACCTTCAACCCCTGTCTTAGTTGAGGCAGTTAATGTTGGGTAGGGGTGGCTGGCAGGATTTCCCCCACGTGCCTCCACCAGCTGGGTCAGTCATGCATGGGCTAGGAGTGGTTTCCTCATGCACCATTAGGGATGATGACCCTCTGTCCACTCTCTCGGATCCTCGGATATTCGTTTTCCTCATGCAGAGTGGAGATAAAAGGTATTACAATACATTGTGTGGGGGTTCATCCTTCCCTCTCTCACACCGATTACTGGTCTATGGTTATGTTCTTCCTTCCATTCACACAGAGGATCGATTTTCCCTTGGTACGATCGGATTGTGTATTGTCCTGTCCTTCATTTGGAGATCATGGTTGTGTTTTCCTCATTGATCCCTAGCTGTATTCTCCTCCATGTTTGGATTGACTGTGTTTTCCCTTTTTATGGTGGTATCGGCTGTAGATTGCTGTGAGTACCTACATTTTTGGTCGGCTATATTTTCCCTTGTGATTTGGGCTACTGTAGGTTGTTGTGGAATCGTTTTGGCCACGATAGGGAAAAGAATGATTCAGGGAGTTGTTCTTTCCCTATTTAATCCTTAATAGATGGGTTACTGTATGCATGCAGTGGTTTTGTCCTTGAACTGCATTGGAGTGGTGAATGAGGGCCTGATGTGCTTGATAAACCTGGTGGTTTGGGAACCACACAGACAGAGCTAGTGGTTGGATTTCTTCTCCACAACCCCTGAATAGCACTGGAAGGGAGATCAGGGCCTGAGGGAATATGTTGCAGAGAAAGGGCTGATTTCCTTATGTTGAGTGTGTGTGGGTGTCCTAGAAGTCAGACTGGTTCTGGTGTAGGTGTCTGTAGCTCTTCAATGAGATCACCAGCTTAGCATTTATCCTTTCCCCAGCTCTTGGATGGCTTGATAAACCCAACTTGGTTGGCTTGGTTGATCCATTGTTTTCCTGGTAAACCCAACCGTGTTGGCTTGGCTTAATTGTGTATGCTTGTTGTGTTGTCATCCTTAGCTATGTGTAAGCCTGCTAGTTCCTTATTCATTGGGGAATCATGCCCGGATCAGGGGTGGAAGTGTTGCTGAGAGATTAAAGAGCACGCGGGCCTATGGTTGGGTGGAGCGTTGTAGCATTGTAGCTGGTTGCAGAACAAGTTCTTTATAAGATAAGTATTCTTAACTAACTTGTTTTTGAATTCATATTTACCATTGACAAATGATGATGTACATGTTGAATGCTGATTGATATGTTTTGCTTCCGTTGTGTATATGAACAATTATGCTTCGTAGTATGTTTTATGTTTTTAAGTATCTTACTTCAGCATTATATGTATGTATGTTCATGTTCATGGGGATAGATGCCTGGATGATTTGGTGTATCGTAGCATCCTTTTCATCGGTTGGAGGGTTGGCGACGTTATGGGGTTGTAACAGATCCAAGGTTGCAGCATGGGCCTGAGAGGGCCATGAGAAACAATTAACAGAGGTAGGGTGCCTACTGCCCAGAAGAAACCAGGAGGAAATGGGTGAATGATAGGAAAATTCATAAATTTTCTAAGTGCCAAAATTGTTGGCTCATCGAAAAAATTAGTGAGAAGTTCTTCTGATGCAGCGGATCACTTAGTTGGAAGGTCACCGGACGAATGGAAATCGAAAGAAAATTGTGGAAATATTTGCATTCGTCAGCCATCGGCTCATCAGAGGACTAAGTGGGAAGGTCCTTTGACACAGCGGAATGTTAGTCTGAAGATCACCGGTAGCAGAGAGGAAATTTCAAAAATTTTACGAAGTAGTGAAATCATCGGTGATTGGCAATGATTAGTTGATTGCATCGCCGATGCTTAGATGATTACGTTGCTGATGCAGTGAAAAGTTTGATGACTACATCAAAAATTATTAGTTGATTTTGCACCGTCGTTGCGGCTAGCTAGAGGACTATCCTTCAGACGGATAGAGTCCCCGACCACCAATGCTGCAAAGGATAGTGGTTTCGACGGCCGATGCAGTTGAAGATAAGGCAGAACTTTCCAAATTTTTTTTTCTAAGGAACGAGATCATCGACGATCAAAAAAGAATAGTGGTTGGGATCACCAATGAATAGTTGTTTGGATTGCCAAGGATTAGTGAAGTGTATCGGCAATCATTAGATGAAGGAAGAGCCGATGCAAGGGAGAAATTTTTTAAATTTTTTTAAGCATTCGTCAGTCTTCAAAAAATGTTAGTGGTATTGGTCACCGATGAACATTAGAAGGAATTAGTGGTTCATGCGCTGCCATTGCAAAAGTCTAGAGCACTAATCTTTTGACGAATAAAGGTTCTGACTGTCGATGCCGTAATAGTTGTGATTTAGATCACCGATCAGAAAAAGGTTTAACAATGATGAACCACCATTGCGGTAGCCTAAGAGACTACCCGTCCGATGAAAGAATGGATCCAGTCGCCGATGGATAGAGGATGAAGCTGCCGATGGGGTAAAAGGTTTGCAGAGACTGTATTGGGAGTACCACCCACAGTTGTGGTTGCCTAGTAAACTATTCACCCAACGAGAAGTGCATTCAAGCGCCGATGCCGTAGAGACTAGTCGCTCCGACCACTGACAAAGTTGTGAACCACAGAAACACTAAAAGGTTTGTTGGCTGCCATTATGGAAGCCAAGACGACTAGCCACCTGATGCATAGAGCACCCGACCGTCGATGCAGCAGTTAGTTGATTTTCTTGCCAATGAAGTTCGGAGAGATAGATCACTATGGACCCAATACAGCGGAGGAAATTAGACAAGCGGATCGCCGATTAAACTAGGAGTATTAGACCACTATAGGCCCGATACAGTAGATAAAATTAGACATTTTAGCCATTGAAACACCAAAATGTTAGTAAGAAAGGGACCCAATGAACAATCCTTGTCATCTTCAATGTAGATCAGAATTTTAGATGATTTGCCCACCGAAATGCCGGAAAGTTAGTGGGAAAGAGACCCGATGAGGAGAAGGAAATTTTGGTTTTTTCAAAGTGGAATTTTTCTCAGCAAATTCCAACTGTTTTAGTGGATTTTCAGCATACTGTCAGTGGATTACAAGGCTGAACAAGAGAGAGAGAGAATTTTGTGTTTTAGCAAAATTGTTGCTT
The DNA here is from genome assembly GCA_001517045.1 of Pseudotsuga menziesii. Lineage (NCBI taxonomy): Eukaryota > Viridiplantae > Streptophyta > Pinopsida > Pinales > Pinaceae > Pseudotsuga > Pseudotsuga menziesii. The sequence goes on from LPNX011201482.1 coordinate 515,004, forward strand.
TATGAATTTTCAGAAGAGGAAGGTAAGTAGTTCTGATTTACATTAATGATATGCATATAACAGTTTGCTACTAATACGTTTGCAGAATTATAGACACCTCCAAGAGTGGTATTCCAGGAAGAACAATGTGGTAAAGAAAGAGGTGGTTAAGTCATGAGAACCCATGACGAATATGATGCTAGAGATTCTTACGAGCATGCAGGAGATGCTGTGGGAGAAAATGTCCGTAATGAAAATGATGACATAGAGTTTAATCAAAGGAGATTCCAAGAGACACCGTCAGATGTTGTAGCCACCATGAGAAGCTTAATTAAATCCCAAGAAGAGCAGCATTAGTTGAATGCTGCCATGTTGTAGAGGTTAACAAATTTGCAGAGAAAGATAGACTCTGGATGAGGTACAGTAAGATCGGAAGGTAGTAAGAGCAGTACTAGGAGAAGGATAAGGACTTCTAGTGGATCATCTGATTCTGAAGAATCTAGTGGAGATACAAGCTCATCTTTCCATAAAATGAAAAGAAGAAGACACCATAGGGATCACTCTCAGGATGAATTTAAGAAATCTAAACCTCCTACATTTGATGGTGAGATAAAGACTAGACAAGAGGATGAAACTTGGCTTCTTGGGATAAAGAAGTACTTTCAAGTGCAGGATTATTCAGGAAACATGAAGGCAAGAGTTTCCATATTCAATTTGAATGGAAGAGCATCCATTTGGTGGGAACACTTTAAGCAAGTAAAGAAGATCAGTGAAAGGAGACTAAAGTGGAAACAGTTCAAGAAGTATTTCAAGTAGAAATACCTCTTTGACAGGTATTATGATGACAATATTAAGGATTTCTATGAGCTGATATTGGGACAGAAGACTATGGATGAATATGGAAATAAATTCTTGGAATTGTTGAGGTATGTTCGGTACATTAGAGATGAAAAGGTGAAGGTCCAGTGGTTTCTGAGTGTATTGCCTTAGTCTTACAAAGATAGAATTGAGTTTTATGAACTGGGGATTCTTGAAGAAGCAATAAGGAAGGATAAGTATTGCTATGAGCAAATCAAGGGTAAACTTGATTACCATAAGGCATGGAAGGACAAGAAGAATGAGAAGTTTGACCAAAGAAGGAAAGGTTTCAAACCTTCTAGATTCAGAAATCAGCAGAAGTAGCCATCCCAAGCTGTGAGTAATCCAGTTGGAGTGACAGGTGGAAAGCCTAAGGAGTCACAACAGAATAAAGGTCCACTCAAATGTTGGAAATGTGAAGGACCCCACTTGTGCAGATATTTTCCACTTGAGAATGAAAGTGCAAGGCCAACTTATAATATTCAGGAAGTAGAAATAGTACGTTAGGTAGCAAAAGCAGTCCCTAGAATCTATGCAGCACTGGAGGACCACCAGGCATATCACCAGTCAACTGTGGTTGAAGTTGCAGGTAAGATTGTTGAGCAATCTGTTTCTATTTTGATTGACCTTGGTTCTACTCACAGTTATATCACTCCTAGAGTAGTGGATATTTGTGCTTTTAAGAAGGTAAAGCATGGAAAATATTGGTTAGTCTAGCTAGCCACTGGGACGAAGAGAAAAGTCAGTGAACTGGTAGAGAAATGTCCATTGGTCATGAATGCATTGATCACGTGTGTAGATTTGAATGTTCTACCACTTGGTTCCTATGATGTTCTCATTGGAATTGATTGGTTAGAAGTTCACAGAGTAAAGCTTGACTATTATAACAAGACATTTGAATGCATGGATGAAGAAGGAAACCCAGTAGTTGTGAAAGGTATTCTAAAGGTAATTTCAGTAGGACAGGTTTCAACAATGGAATTGAAGAAGTTCTATAGGAAAGGTTTCTAGTTGTATGTAACTCATATCCTGGAACCAATAGGAGATGAAACTCCTAGGTTGGAGGACTATCAGGTATTACAAGAATTCAAGGATGTATTTCCTGATGATATTCCAGGGCTTCCTCCAAAGAGGGACATTGATTTCACCATTGAACTTGTGCTAGGAGCATCACTAGTGTCCAAGACACCCTACAAGATACATACACCAGATATGCTAGAGTTGAAGATGCAACTGCAAGAGTTGTTGGAAAAGAGGTATATCCGAATGAGTGTGTCTCCTTGGGGAGCACAAGTTCTGTTTGTAAAGAAGAAAGATGGTACACTTAGGTTATGTATTAATTATAGATATTTGAACAAGGTTACTATGAATAATAAATATCCTTTGCCTAGGATTGATGACCTCTTTGACCAAATGAGAGGAGCAAAGGTATTTTCCAACATTGACTTGAGTTCTGGTTACCGTCAGGTGAGAATCAAGGATGAATACATTCTTAAGACAACCTTTAGGACAAGGTATGGGCATTATGAGTTTGTAGTGGCACCATTTGGTCTCACAAATGCACCAGCTACGTTCATGTGCCTTATGAACAGTTTCTTTAGCAAGTTTTTAGACAAGTTTATTCTTGTTTTCCTTGATGACATTCTTGTTTATTCTAAGATTGAGAAATAACATGAAGAGCATTTGAGATTGACATTGCAATTGCTTAAGGAGAATGAGCTGTATGCAAAACTGAGAAAGTGTGACTTCTATAGAGATAGAATTCAGTATTTGGGTCACATTATCTCAGAAGAAGGTATATCTATGGACCCTGAGAAGATTGAAGCCATTATGAAGTGGCCTACTCCAAAAAATGTGACAGATGTAAGATCTTTTATGGGACTTGTAGGATACTGCAGGAGATTCATTGAGGGATTCTCCAAAGTTGAACATGCCATCACTTCTTTGCAAAATAAGGGGATAAAGTTCAAATGGACTTCGAAGTGTGAAGAAATCTTCCAGCTGTTGAAGAATCTTCTCACCAATGCACCAGTATTGAAAATTGAAAATCCAGAGAAAGTTTTGTGGTATGTACCGATGCATGTGGGTAAGGGCTTGGAGGAGTCCTTATGAAGGACAACCATGTGATATGCTACGAGTCAAGAAAGATGAAGGAGCATGAGAGGAACTATGCCACTCATGACCTAGAGCTTGCAGCCATAGTACATTCTCTCAAGATGTGGAGACATTACTTGATAGGAAGAAGATTTGAACTTAGGATAGACCATTGTGTTCTGAAGTATTTGTTTGATCCTCCTACTCTGAATGCTAGGCAAGGAAGATGGCTGGAATTTTTATGTGAGTTTGATTTCAAAATCAAGCACATAAAGGGAAAAGAGAATAAGGTAGCTGATACGCTTAGCAGGAAGGTATAGGAAATGCATGTGGCATTTCTTAGTATTTGCCAATCAGATTTGAGGTAGTAGATTGTTAATCATGTTGTCGGAGATGAATTGTATGAGCAGGTAAAAGACAAATTGCAGTAGCAAAGTCTTGAGAAGAGGTATGAGGGATATAAATTGGAAGAAGATGGACTCCTTACTTATAGAGGTAGAATTTATATTCCAAATGTAGCAGATTTGAGGAGAGTTGTTATGTTTGAAATCCATCAAGCTCTGTATTCTAGTCACCTAGGATACCAGAAGACAATTGCTACAGCTAGAGAGTAGTACTTTTGGCCAAGAATGAAGAGGGACATGGCTGAATACATTTCAAGGTGCATGAAATGTCAACAGGTAAAAGTTGAGCATCAACATCCAACAGGTTTGTTGCAGCCCTTTCCAGTTCTAGAATGGAAATGGGAGGTTATTTCCATGGATTTTATTACAGGATTGCCAATGACTTGGAGACAACATGATTCCATCATGGTTGTGGTAGACAAGTTGAAAAATGCATCACATTTTATACCGGTGAAGTCTATGCATAAGACTGATTACATTGCAAATATCTTCATGAAGGAGATTTTCAAATTGCATGGATTGCCAAAGGCAATAGTTTCCGACAGAGATGTCAAGTTCACTTCCAATTTTTGGAAGGGGTTGTTTGCAAATTTGGGTACAAAGGTAAAATTCAGCACTGCCTACCATCCTCAAATAGATGGGAAGAAAGAAAGAGTTAATCAGGTGATTGAAGATATGCTTTGCATGTATGTGATGGACAAACCAACCAAGTTGGAAGATTACTTACACTTGGTAGAGTTTGCTTATAACAATGGACAGCACACATCCTTGGGGATGAGTTCGTATGAAGCTTTGTATGGAAGAAGGTGTAGGACACCAGTGACTTGGGATAATCAAGTGAACAGGGCTATGCTTGGACCATAGTTTCTCAAGGAAATGGAGCAAGAGGTTGTAAAGATCAGGAAGAATATGAAAGCAGCACAGGACAGGAAAAACAGCTATGCAGATAAGCATAGGATGAACAGAGAGTTCGGTGTTGGTGATCATGTCTACCTCAGAGTGAGGGAAAATAAAATTTCCTTGAATCTTGGAAGTTGTGCCAAGCTGTCACCAAGATATTGTGGGTTGTTTTAAGTGCTTGAAAGAATATGGCCTATTGTATATAGACTTGCATTTCCTGCTAGTACTAGAGCTCATAATGTTTTTCAAGTTTCTTTTCTTAAGAAATATGTACTGATCCTAACCATGTGATTCAGGTGGAACCCTAGGGAGAGTTCTGAACTGAGCCAATGCACATCCTTAATAGGAAGGTCACAATGCTCCAAAATTGGGCCATAGGGTAGATAAATGTGCAATGGGAGCACTACAGACCTAAAGAGGCTACATTGGAGCTGGAGGATGCCATGCGATTGGGACATCCATTTTTGTTCAATTTTGTGAAACACTGAGGCGGTACCAGTGTAGTATTTTGTTCAAATTTTGTAAAGCACTGAGGACAGTGCTATTGAAGGGGGAGGGGAATGTAACACCCTGGTTTTGACCCTGATGCATTAAATATACATGATACATATATTGTAAATAATCATGGTGCGGGGCTAAAGGAAAAGGCCCCATCGTCGATTTGGTTATGTTATATTTCGGATTGGAATTGTCACCGATGGTATATCAGGACATACAACATACATATTAAGTTATGAAATCATGTAACTATGCATTTTAATTTAGTAAACCCAACCAGCTATGTTCACTACAACCATATTGAAAAGGGCATGATTCCTAAGGCTACGAGGGGGATTTCTAAACATGGACCCCATGGGAAAAGCCATGTGTCAAACATTAAACCCCTATTTTAGTTGAGTTAGTTAATGCTAGGTAGGGGTGGGTGGCAGGATTTCCCCCACGTGCCTCCACTAACTAGTTCAGTCATGCATGGGCTGGGAGTGGTTTCATCATGCACCATTAGGGATGCTGACCGTATGTCGACTCTCTTAAATCGTGGGCTGTTCGTTTTCCTCATGCAGAGTAGAGATAAAAGGTATTACAATCCATTGTGTGGGGGTTTGTCCTTCCCTCTCTCACACTGATTGTCAGTCTGTGGTTATGTTCTTCCTTCCATTCATGCAGAGGATCGATTTTCCCTTGGTACGATCAGACTGTGTATTGTCCTGTCCTTCATTTGGAGATTGTGGCTGTGTTTTCCTCATTGATCCCTAGTTGTAGTCTCCTCCAGATCTGGATTGACTGTGTTTTCCCTTTTTATGGTAGTATTGGCTATAGATTGCTGTGAGTACCTATGTTTTTGGTCGACTGCACTTTCCCTTGCGATTTGGGCTGCTGTAGGTTGCTGTGGAATTGTTTTGGCCACGATAGGGCCAAAAATGATTCAGGGAGTTGTTCTTTCCCTGTTCAAGCTTTAATAGCTAGGTTACTACATGCACATAGTGGTTTTGTCCTCAGACTGCATTGGAGTAGTGAATGAGGGCCTAATGTGCTTGATCAACCTGGTGGTTTGGGAACCACACAGACAGAGCTGGTGGCTAGATTTCTTCTCCACAACCCATGAATAGCACTAGAAGGGAGATTAGGGCCTGAGGGACTGCGTTGCAAAGAAAGGGATGATTTCCTTATGTTGGGTGTGTGTGGGTTTCCTAGAAGTCATGCTGGTTTTGATGTAGGTGTCCATAGCTCTTCAATGAGCTCACTAGCTTAGCATTTAGCCTTTCCCCATCTCTTGGATGGCCTGATAAACCCAACTTGGTTGGCTTCGCTGATCTGTTGTTTGCTTGATAAACCCAACCATGTTGGCTTGGCTAAACTGTGTATCCTTGTTATGTTGTCATCCTTGGCTATGTGTAAGCCTGCTAGTTCCTTATTCCTTGGGGAATCATGCCCGACTCGGGGGTGGGAGCGTTGCTGAGAGATTAAAGAGCACGTGGGCCTATGGTTGGGTGGAATGTTATAGCGATGTAGCTGGTTGTAGAACAAGTTCTTTATAAGATAAGTATTCTTTCCTAACTTGCGTCTGAATTTATATTTACCATTGATAAATGATGATGTACATGTTGAATGCTGATTGATATTTTTTGCTTCCATTGTGTATATGAACAATTATGATTCCTAGTATGTTTTATGTTTTTAAGTATCTTGCTTCATCATTATATGTATGTATGTTCATGTTGATGGGGCTAGATGCCCAAATGATTTGGTGTATCATAGTGTCGTATTCACTGGTTGGAGGGTCGAGGATGTTACAGTCAAGAATGAGGTTGTGCGATATTGATATGTTGGGGATACCCATCCACTTCTCAGTAAAGCATATACCAGAGTTGTTGTACATTTGGGGAATCATCAAGTACCTTATCCCGACCTCATTTGGTGGTTGGTACTATTTGGGTTTCCGGCTTAGTTACCCTTCTCATGTGCATCAGCTAGATTGATGACTGTTTCGTCAAACTTTCTTCATGATTTTGGTAGCCTTAGTGTCTTTTCTACTAGGATATTACATAGGTGACATTGGAAGGTTATTTCTAGTGCACCTATGGTATACTTGGAAGGTAACCTCGGTAGACAATATGGGAGGGAGGTTGGGTGATTCCAACACTTTCACCTAGAGGGATATTCACAAGACTCCAAGTAACTAATCTCCTTCCTTCACTAGTTATTTATGGGCCCTCATCATCCCATAATTTCCTTTGGAAGGCATATTTGTTTTCCTTGCTGGATACTTAGGTCTTTTTCTAGTGGCATGTTCTTTGTATTGTTGGTTTCCTATCGACCTCATACTTTTTATTATTGTTTGAAACTATGGCTAACACCCTTTTGGACACCAACCAACAGATCACAATGTTGGTAACTCCTTGTACTATTCCTCTCACAGGGAATGTTGGTGTTCCTTTGATGTCCACCTTGAATCTACCTGGAGTCACCCTAGGGATACTACTGTGCTTTTTTTCCATTACAAATATCCTGAATGCTCATGATGCTTCTGAAGTAAGGTCCTTATATCAAGGGCATCAAAACACTGCTCTCCCTTTACCTGTGGATACCTCTCCTCCTCCTTCTACCTCATGTGGTGAAAGTACTGATACTAGTAATCGACAGTCTAAAAGGAGTAAAAGAAGAAGGAATAGGAAGAACACTCAAAATAAAGGGGCCACATGTTCAACCTTTGCAGGTAAAATTGAACCTCACCACCCAACATTTCTAGTTCATGCTGGGGGAACCTATCTAGCTTCTGTAGGTCATATTGGATTCAAGCACTCAACCTCTGCAAGTAAAGTTGATATTCACCATCTAGCCTATGCTGATCATGCTAGTGGGATCCTTCCAACCTTTCCAGGTCATGTTGGATCCAATCGCTCAGCGTGTGTATTTCATGCTAAGGGAACCTATTTAACCTCTGTAGGTCAAGTTGAACCTCCCCATCCAAACTCTGCAGGTCATGTTGGATCCATCCACCCAGCCTTTGAAGGTCATGATCGGGGCACACTCTCAACTGCTATAAAGCATGTTGATCGTGCTTGTCCAGCCTCCATAAGTCATGTTGGAACCAGTCTCTTAGCCTCTATAGGTCATGCTGTGGGAAGTCTCCCAACCTATGTGGTTCATGCTGAGGGAAACAGTCAACCACTGTGATTCATGTTGACACTGTTGAAAAGACTAACTATTCAAAGCTCAAGCCCAAGTTTCCTTGCAATATTTGTGAGGGTGACCACATTACTTATCAATTCCTTGCCATTGCAGAGGTACAAAGAGTTTGGTTTCAAGAACATCTCTTGGCCTGGGAAAGGGGCAGAAGAAGGAACTTCATGTGCACATCCAAGGAATATGTGTGCGTACGCACGATAGAAGAAAAGGAAGAGCAAAAAGGATGAATAGGGCTCGCAAAGATAGAACAGAGAAGTGCGCAGTAGTGGAAAGGCAAGCATGGATGCGCGTAAGGGGATAACAGATGGAAAGTGACAAATACAGGATACATATCATGGCTATATCAGACAACGTAAGCCTACATCTACGCACGTATGAGAAGATATTTATAAGTCAGGCCGATAGTGCCTCGTGTCAAGTCATGATCACCACAGCTGTAACCAGAGGGGCGACTGATGGTGATGGCTAACAGATTTCTAGGATGCAGTTGCCCTTGCATGGCCATGTAAATTAGTATAAATAGGAAGGATACAATGGTTAGAGGGTTAGTCAGGATTATTTACTTTTTTATCTCCTTGATTGAGGTCACAAAGCAAGGTTGGTCTGTAGAGTCAGTAAGTTTTTCATTGATCTTTGTTCAGTTTATAGTAGATTGTGATTCAGCGGTAATCCATGGAGGGGGATGTTTATTATGTTGTAAGATATTAGTGATCAGAAGAGGAGTAGACTTGGAAAGAGTATGGTAGTAGTAGAAGGGTTGTTGAGCCGTGGATCTGGCTGCAGTAGGAGCAGATTGCTAGGAGTAGGAGTATAGTAGATGAGCGAACCAGAGAGCATGATAACTATGATTATGAGCCTAAAGACATATCTCAAGATCAGTCTGTGCCTCGCAAACTTCAAGGTGCTATTTCCTTTCTCATGCTAGATGAAGAGCACCTTGGTGGTTTTCCTCAAATGGGTTTCCACGTTATTTGTTGTGTCCAAATGAATGATTGATGTGGTGAATGTTTATGTGATTTATTAATAGTTGCTTTCAGCATAATGTTAAATATGGTTCAGTTTCTATGGGTCTCTTGCAATCGGTAGATGGATGAACAGAATTTCTTGCTGAATTGATGTTGTATAAATACATATCATTATGTATACTCCTGTTATGAATCCCTGCTTAAGTCATAGAGCCAATTAACACTAGTCAGCTGCGCTGCACGATTTGCGCCAACTGCGAGGGAGAAAGGAAAGTCAAGCTGCACGTGATGACATATAATTGTGCTCATTCTCGCAGAACCAACTCCTCCATCCAGCTATCCTACTACCTTCATTGAGCTCCTTGGTTGCGAACCAAGGGACTATACTTCCACAACAATTGCAAAAGCATGGTTCTAGTGATTACCCATCTATGAGATATCTTGGGTGAGACTGCGCCTACTTCATAGGTGTTGCCGATGGGGCTTTCTCTATCAGGCCAGTATCTCGGGTAATTGTTGGATCGGTGGGCTGCGTAGAACCTGTTGTTCAAGAATAAACACCCTTATAACCGAGGGTCTGGGGTTACCAACGTACTCTTAAAACTTGGAGACAATCATCTTTAAAGTATAGAAAGGAAATAGGAATATATGATGGACTCACTCGATTAATGACGGTTGATCCAAGCTTTGTCTTCTTCCACTCTGATCCTCTCCCAAGATTTCAGGGATGCACCTCCTTCACCTGCCAAGAGAAAATCCTCTGAATACAATCTTATACATGTATATATGACAAATTAGATAAACAATACATAGAGTGATTAATCATAAATATTCATCAAACCATGATACATGAAAGAGAGTCAACACACAGTTGGAAGAATGATTCTCTTTATTAACAATAGTGAACGAGCTAAGTGTACAACCCAACACCTAAAACAAGGACTCCTTTTCAACCAAAGGATTCTAAGTTCTGCTACTCCAAATAATTCTGAAGATATACCACCAAGATAGCTTTGCTCTCCAATTATGATTCATTAATGCTCTCCCCAAGGCCTCTATTTATACTTAGGAAAATAGAGCAGTTTCAAAGGTTGAGGAGGTTTAGACAGTTAAGATAGTTAATGTTTAAGGCTTAACAAATATCCATTAATCGTGTTTATTATTTTTAATGTTGAATGGAGGTGTATGCGAGTGTTGATACTAGCAACCCACATATGACAGATGAGTTGCTATAAGGGAAACCCGTGTACAGATCTGTACACAATTTGGAATGACAATACCCACATACAGTACGCGATATACTATGGTTATAGTCATGTATGTACACGGGTTGCTGTGGAAAAAGTCATGTACAACAATCAACATGTAAAAAGGTAAAAATGGCAAGCTAGGTGGATAATGAATGCATCTCATGTCATGCCCATCTATAGTGTTTTAGGAAACCTTCAATCCATAAATTTCCTTTTGTGCACTGACATATGAAGTGTCGGCACTCGGATGGAGAAGTACCATTTAGGTTGATAACAGATGCCCCCTAATGTGTGAGGTCAGAGGGAAGTGTTGGATGAAATAAATTATAATCTTTATCTTTGGAGAATTCAGAAATCCAATGGAGTAGAGGTCGTACCTAAAACAAATACATAATAATGTCATATACAAAGTCATATCTAAGGATGCTATGTTCAATATACTGGAACACTAGCTCCTTTACAAATGTTTGATTACATCATATAGTATGGGTACAAGACTACGTTTATTACAAAGGTGGATTGAAGCCACAATATATAATCATGATGAGTTTTCAAAGATCTGGAAGCTATGTACATAGGTAGAACATACTATTTCCCAACTTAGTCCATATATGGGGAACTAAGGTCTTTATAAACAATCCCAAAGAACCAGTACAATCCAAGCCATGTGAATATATGTAAGTTGAAGTCGAACATGGAGAGGATTCAACAGTTTGTCAATCAATAGGTGATAATTGACAACTGAAGCAAAGGAATTCACTGATGATGAAAGTGAATCCAGAGGTACAAATGTCAAAACTCAAGGTATTCGTCATCAGGAAGTGCTAAAACAGAACCATACTGTGATAAGGAAGGCAATAGATCCTCCAACGGGTCACACGAGTGACTAGGAACTGGGCAAAGGAAGGGAGACCCAAGAGATAATAGATACAACAATGATGGGATCAGGATAGAGATCAGTGATTTAGTTAAATCCTTGAACACTGAGCACGACACAGAGATGACCCAAAGAAACTTTTAACTTTATAGATAGAACAACTAGACTTATCTGTCATGTAGGAGACATGATCAGATTCCCCAGGTAGAGTGGACAAGAGGAGTAATAAACTCGAAGTAATAGCTGAACTGAAAGTGAACATTGAGACATGGGTATCGAAAAAGACAGAGAGTGCTATGTTCAAGGATGACATGCTACCACTAATTGAAAACAAGAGAAAACTTCTTCCTTACCTTCCCTGTTAAATTTTAACGAGTACAGGAAAGTCAACTCGGGTCTCTCTTCATTTTTTAACAAGCTTGAAGAGAAGAGGGAATATTGCTTGATAGTGTCACTGATTCGTGGATTTAATGAGCCCGAACTAGTACATGCTCAGTTAGTGTTTTCACATTTAGAGAGTCTGAAAACTCCAAAGAAGACTCCAGGGGGGTCCTTTTTCATCCAATTTAGTCTCCTAAAGCCGAAAAAGTATAAAACATACTACAAAAGAACTCTCTTAACTTCCGTAGAAGAAAAGGTGAACCTTTTTTGTACTTAGTCAGGGAGGTCCGAAAAAGGTTAAATTACCACCTACCCAACGCTCCTTCAAGAACAACATAAATAGCTTGAGTTTTACAAGTGTGAAGGAATGCAAGATCACTCGAAAAGATCCATTTGAGTATGAGAAATGGGGCTTACAACAATAAACTTGATACTTTGTTCTTTAGTGTTTAACAAGCATGACAAAGACATAAAGTACACTCGGAATCTTTTTCATGTTTAGGTCCAGAGCACGAAAAAGAGAAAACTAAGCTCATACCGGGAGTTCCTTTTTCGTTAATTTAGTCCCCCAGGTCTGGTAAAGTGATAAACCTATGCCTGAGAATAATCTTCTCAATTCCATAGAAAAGAGAGTGATCATTTCTTGTGCTATTCCGCATGGTCCAAGAAAGAGATAACCTACCACCAATGCGAATGCCCATTCACATATTCTTAATGAGCTTGAACGGACAAGTTAACTCGGTAGTCAAGTCTGTTTGTAAGGAGTCAGACCTGGGCCTAAAGAAACTCCATAAGGGTAGGGATTCCTATAAGGGCATAGCTTGTAAAAAGAGACCATAATGAGGCTCCATTTGGCGTGAAAATTAGCTAAAAGGATTCCCCTATACCTAACACAGCTACATCATGAGTATCGAAAGACAACATAGGTTCTAAATGGGGATACTCATGAGAGGAAGGCCCTATCCACAGAAGAATGATGGTAAAGACAAGGAGCTAATCGTTAAGAATACCATAGTCTGTGGTTAAAATGTTGATTAATAAGTTTCAAATGGAATCAGTATAGATGAAAAATGCATGTGAAATGATACAAAACCATCCTATATGAGCAAAAAACATTATAGAATGATAAAAAACCTGTTGCAAGGAAAAAAGAGATGGGATTAGTTTGATAAAATATGAACTATAGGCCAAAAACCCACTTAAGAAATATAATTTCTATAAATAGTTCGAAAAACTAAATAAAACTCACCATTTTGAATTTTAGCCATAAGAAGCAAGTTTTTACCTCTACCTTCATTCGATCGCTGTGGACAATCTAGTGGACGAAATCCAATTCCGCAAGTGTCAAGTAAGACTAGACCCCAAGCTCTTCATTTTGATCCTAGTAAATTTCAAATTTGAGTCCCAATTTTATATTTTTGAGCGCCATTAAGTAAGGAACGCTTTGTACGCAAGTTTACTATAGTGGCACTCGTGTACATGTGTTCTGTACGTGGGTTGTCTGAAAGACAGTCGTGTATAGTATGCGACATGTCTAACTAGACAGTCGCGTATGCTGCGTGGAGGGTAAAAAGATATATAAAGATTCAAAATTTTTAATTTTTATATGAAACTAATGCTTCACAATGATTGTTTTGTTAGGTGTGAAGATGGTGCTTGAGTGGAGGGAGCGTGAGCACAAAGATTTGGATCAAGAAGCACTCTAGGATGCCCCCACTGTGAATGTTTTATGTTCGAGTGGGTTGTTGAAATTATTTTGCACATCACCTATGCAGGCCAATGTCCACCTGCTAGAGTTCATGATAAACTACTCGGATCATGATTTGGGCATGTTCGAACTTCACGGTGAGTCCTTGGAGATTACTTTTGAGGATATTTACTTCATTGCCGGTTTGTCACGATGAGGGGGTCCAGTTAACTTGGAGGGCACCGGCTGAGCCAGTGATTCTCTAGGTGTCCAAAACTACATTGATGTATTCTGCGCACTGGGGACCCAAAAGAGAGGGAGTTGCATCCCTATTACTGTTGGGGCGTGCACCCTAATGGTCCTTAAGTTGGGTAGCTCCACGGAGTTACGGGAGTTGTAAGCGGAGTTATGACTCAAAATAGTCTTAGGGGTGTCAGGGTTGAGTAAAAACCTTCTTTTGTAATAAACCCATGGTTTAAATCTAGGGTTTAAGGTTCGGGGTGCCCATGGTTTAAGCCCATGGTTTTGTAATAAGTGCACTATAAATAAGCACTCTGGTAAAGAAGTCAGTTTAGGCTTTTTGATGTAAGAGGAATTGATGTGAAGCTAAGGCTATTTCTGTAAGAGAAGGTTAAGTCCCAGCTGTGTGCGTGGATGACCTCTGCAGCTGTGTGTGCAGAGGTTTTTGGGTGATTAAGAAAATCTGTAGCTGTGTGCATAGAGGCCTGCAGCTGTGTGCGTGACTTTAAGGACTTGAAAGGATCTGCAGCTGAGTGCGCAGATCAGAACTTTGATTTTAGTAAAGAGTTGAATAAAACATAGTTCTGTGGACGTAACCCCTACACTGGGGGTGAACCACGTTATACTTGGTGTTGTGGTTCGTTGTGTTGTTTCTGTTATGTCTTTCATGTATTGATAATCATATATTTGATAAATAAGATCACTGCTAACTAGAATAACTTCGCTGTGAATTCCCAGTAAAGGGTTATGCAAGTCACTGTCTGTTTATTTAGCTGCAAAGTTATATATGTGAATGTTGAATCTCTGTGTATAGGAATATAAGTCGTTAAAGGCTAAGGTACAGTAATATCCCTCTTCTGCTTGAGAAACCTGATTCTGCAGCATCCCCTAGCTGTTTCAGGTGAGACTGCAATCTGCTCGCAGATTGTTGCCGAAAGGGCCAACACTATGGGTCTTTTGTTGGTGCGAAGTTAATGGTATAAAGCCTGGGTCTGCCCTATATCCCAACAAATTGGTTTTGTTTCCGGTTGAACTCAGCATCTTCTCAAGAGGGGTTTACGTCCTACCTCGAGGGCTATGTTCTGGAGACCCTCTGTGAAAAAAATCGATGATTGGCTTGATGAGACTTATCTGAAATTCGCTAAGTAAGAGAACAAAGATCTGCGTCATAGTGCAAACGAATTTTTACAAAGGTATGTTTTTTGTGATGTCTATGAAATTTTCTTTGGTATTATCCGCATAGAGTTGCACCAGTGGTTATCCAAGTTAACAGAGAGAAGGACGAACTTCCAAGAACGTCAATTTCCTGATTGGACCCCCGCAAGAATTAATATACTGAAAAGGGTGCACAACAAAATATCCCGCGCTGTTGATTTCTGGACAACGTAGACCCTCGAAGCATTTGTGACAAAGTTCACCATTGATACGAGTACTTCATTTAGTGAAGCCGAGCAGCAATTTTTCAAAGGACCAAGAGGTAAGTTTTTGAATCCATTTAGTTTGAGAATTAAAATGCAATTAGCTGAAAAAGGTATATTGCTAATTGAATCAGATTGTTAGATTTAGTATTACTAACCTATGTTTGCAAGTGAAAATACCTTCGATGAGCAAAGCAACTTGCTACAAAGTGCGAAATGGTACAAGAGAGACTTTATATCCTACTCCCAGGGTCATCATACTGAGTATTCCCCTGTAAATTCCACAGATTCAGAACCCAAAGAAACCCCTTCTGTTGGAAACCCTCCTGTAACCCTGCAGCAAAGCACTATTATCCCTGAGAACCCATCGCAGTCTAAAAGTCATCCTAGCCCAAGTATTCCTATCACAGGCTAGTCTACCCCAGTAAGTTCCCCCCCCGCCTACTTCTAGTCCCCCTCCAACCCCCCCTCGATCCACTATGGCCCACATGCATGATGACATTAAGCTACATGTTTTCAAAGGAACTGGATCAGAGGATCCAGAATAGTTCTGGTTTTTATGTGAAGCAGTGCGGACTGCTAAGACCATTACGGACCAAGATACAAAAAGAGCGCAGCTGGTTACTTCTTTCCGAGACCGCACTCTGACCTGGTTCATGAATTTTTCCAGCACTCAGAACCATGCATTGGTGGATATAAAATAAGCAATGATAAAGGAATTTAAGAAGCCAAAATCAGAGTCACAGTGTATCACTGAATTGAAAGAGATTCAGCAGAGGGGCGTGAATCATTGTGGGATTTTGATCAATGATTCAAAGTTCTACTAGACCAAGTCAGTTTCCCCATTGGGCCTGTGCAGCACAAAGATTGGTTCATTGCAGCATTGCTACAACATATTAGAACTCCACTTATGTAGCAGAATGTTGCCGATCAGTAGGAGGCTCTAGAAATCACGATGAAACTTGAAACCGCTCCTGTCAAAGATAAGTTTGGTATTGCTCAAATCCAGGTGCAGTTGGCAGTAATGGCTCTGGAGCTTCATGATATAAAGAAAGGAAAAAATGGTTGCGAAGGGGTGTGGTGTACACAATGTCGAACAGAAGGTCACGACAAGGAACAGTGTCCTGTGGTAAGAAACTACCTAAATACTGGTGCGCCAAACCCATTCAACCCTACTGTTCTATATTGTGAGATCTGTCGGACAACTGACCAGCATTGACCTGATGACTGCTATATTCTACAGAGGTATGTGTAAGTCCCTAAGAACCCTTATTGCAAGTTCTGTAAATCGGTGGGACACAATGAAGATGAGTGTCGCAGCTTCGACCTCATGAGAGAACGGACTTACGATGCTTATCGGGTACAAAATGAGGGACAGAGAAATGATGGCTATGGTTACCGTGGTGGTGCATCAGGTAGAGGTGATTTTGGAGGTCGTGGTCAAGGTGGTATGGTCAGAAGAGGAAGAGGCCAGGTTGCGTGTTACAACTGTAACCAGGCTGGGCATCTAGTGAGAGACTGTCAAAACCCCACTACGACATGTCGGTATTTCCGAGCCGTAGATCATGTGATCGAGCAGTGCCCGCAGTTGCTAGCTAAGATTCAAGAAAGAACCAATGCCCCTAATCAGAATATTCATATGATTTCCATCGAGCAGAGACCTTCCCCAGCCATTAATGTCGTTACCCAGAGTGGAGCTATGACGGAAGTACATACTAAGGAGCAACAGCCTGACAAGGCTTGGGTTCGTAAGGCCCCAGTAAAAGTCCCGGCACTTGATATCGAAAGAGAAAGAGAGAAATTCATGGAAGCTAAGAAAGATTTTGCTGATCCTAGCACATCAGTAGCACCTGCGCAACAACATCAGCAGCAGTTGCAGCCGCACGAAGCTCTGACGGACAAAGTAAGTACACTTTCCTCCTTTTTACAGAGTTGTCTGAAGCTCATACGAAATCATAATGCTTTAAGTGAGCTGTAGAAATTTATTGCTTCCTGTGAACCTCAGAAAAGTACCGGTCAGGAAAAAGCAATTAATCGAGTCAGAAGAACTGGCAGGGACATGATATTGAATGCTCAGATAGGAGAGTATGATATGGCTGATGTTATCTTGGACCTAGGATCAGAGGTAAATGTCTTAACTAAGAAAACTTGGGAACAAATGGGAAAACCTATCCTTGATTGGTCACCTATATAGTTGAAATTAGCCAATCAATAGAATATTGTGCCCCTAGGACGGTTCCCTAATGTCCAAGTAGATTTTGATGGCGTCTGTACTGTAGTATACTTCAAAGTTATTGAGATCATTGATGACAGCAACCCCTATCCAAACTTGCTAGGAATTGAATGGGCAATGGAAAATGCGGTAGTCATTAACCTTAAGAAGAGACAGATGACTTTCGAAGGGAAAGATTTGAGAGTCATAGTCCCACTGGACCCCTCACAAGGAGAGAGATACACAGAGACAGTGAAAGATGCAGACCAGGATGTTTTGGATCACATCTACAATATCACAGCTAAGGAGGAATATTATGTTGATCCTACTGCCGAAGGTATCATGGATTGGCAGTGCGGAAGCTACTGCATGACGGATTCAGATGATGGGTTAGAAAACTAGCAAAATAGACTTTATGAGCTGCATGGACATAGATGTGCTAGAATTACCAAGTCTCTCAGATGGCTTGGTGCGCAGACATGAACCTTACCTATTTTTGATGGTTTGACAGACCCAGAACAGTTTATTGTACAATTCTTAGAACAGGTACCAGACTCACAGAAAATGGAGACTCTAGATTCAGCATTCAGAGCAATAGCATCCAGATGGTGGAATGGTCACAAGAAGTACATTCATATTTGGGAAGCATGTCAGAAGTCCCTTTACCTAAGATTTAGGGACCAACCTCAGGTGGTCTGAAGCAGGTTTAATGGTAAGACTAGTCCTCAGGGACATTTGGAGAAATGCTATGAGGCATGGAAGCATGTACCTCATGAAGAATGGGTACATAGGTTTGTGCATACCCTGGAACCCATAACAAAGAATTGGTATCTGGAGGTCGAGCTTCGCCACGGTACTGTAAGTTGGGATTGTCTTGTTGATAGTTTTATGCTGACATTCTCTATTAATGAGGTTTCTCCTGCTCTGGACGTAGCTTTTAGATTGATTCATACTAAATTATTTGATGATCAAGAAATAGTAGAATATCAACCTGATTGGAAGGTACAGGAAGCCAATGTAGTAGAATGTTATAACCTCGCAATTGACGAGGATGACGATCCACGCAACATTAATATTCCTAAATCAAAAGGACACTGCAAAGTGCATGGACCAGTAGTAGAGGCACTTGAAGTGACTCAACCCCTGAAGACGCAGAAAGTCAACATTGGGTCAGAAGAAAACCCTAAGTATGCTACCATTGGAGATTATTAGGATGACGAAATGGTAAGCAAAGTGACCCAACTTCTCCATGAATATCAGGATCTCTTTTCGACGAAGTTCTTAGAGATGAAAGGTATCCTTGGGGATATAGGAGTGATAAAGATCCTATTGAAAACTGATGCGAAGCCTATGAAACAGTGCCCTTATAGGATGAACCCTAAGTATAAGGAAAAAGTCTGAATGGAGTTGGATAAGATGTTTGCCACAGGAATCATTGATCCTGTTGAAGAATCTGAGTGGGTCAGTCCTATGGTGGTGTAAGAAAAGAAGACTAAGAGAGAGATCAGAATCTGTGTCAATCTGAGGAAGCTGGATGATGCCTATTTGCATGATCCTTTCCCCACTCCCTTTACAGATGAAGTTTTAGATAATGTGGGAGGTCAAGAAGTGTACTCTTTTACTGATGGATTTTTAGGTTACCATTAGATTTGAATTGCTCCAGAATATCGACATAAGACAACCTTCGCTACAGAAATGGGATCCTTCCAGTATACAGTTATGCCTTTTGGATTGAAGAATGCCCTTGCCATGTTTTCTAGAGTAGTCATCTCTACTTTTAAGGATTTCATACATAAATTATTAGAAGTTTATTTTGATGATTGGACTATCTTTGGGTTAGTAAAAGACCACATAGCTAGTCTAAGACTTATGTTGGGTAAATGTAGACAGCATCAGATTTCCTTGAACTTGAAAAAGTGTATCTTCTGTGCCCCTTTTGGAATTCTGCTCGGTCACATTGTTTGTAAGCAAGGACTGATGATGGATCCTGCGAAGATAGCCATTATCGTGAACCTATCACCTCCGAAGTCTGTCAAACAACTACGCACTATGCTTGGTCATACTGGTTATTACAGGAAATTTATTAAAGGATATGCTCAGATAATAGCCCCTATCGAAAAGCAGTTGAAGAAAGATATTAAGTTTGAGTGGACACCTGAGTGTCAAGCAATCTTGGATATTTTGAAGGAAAAGATGGTAACTGCTCCTATCCTAGTATTCCCTGACTGGAATAAGGAATTTCATGTGCATGTCGATGCATCCTCCACTGCTCTCGGTATAATATTGGCCCAGTCGAGTGAAGGTAATATTGATCACCCCATCTCTTTTGCAAGTAGGAAATTATCCACAGCAGAGAAAAATTATACTACGACAGAATGAGAAGGTCTAGCTATGGTGTATGTATTGCAAAAGTTTCGACATTATCTGTTAGGATCTCATTTTAAGATGTTTACTAACCATTCTACTTTGAAGTATTTGGTTAACAAGCCTATGCTAGGTGTAAGGATATGCAGATGGCTGATTCTATTTCAGGAATATGACTTTGAGATCATAGTCAAACCAGGAAGACTGAATCTAGGTCCTGACCACTTATCAAGGCTCGAGTCAGGAGAAGAACCTATCAGCTTAGACGATGGTCTTCCTGACGCCCAGTTGTTTTCCATCCAGATGGTTGATGAATACTTTCAGGATATTGTTCAGTATTTGCCTACAGGTTTTCCACCCGCCGAGATGACAACACAACAGAAGAAGCAGTTGGTGGTTCGAGCAGCTGACTTTACATTAATAGAAAGACAACTATATAAGATGGGACTAGATGAAATACTGCGCAGATGTGTCCTAGAGCATGAAAAGCCATTAATTTTAGCTGAGGCACATTCTGGGGTAGCAGGAGGTCATTACGTAGGAAAAGCTATAGCACAAAATATTATGACAGCCGGATTGTGGTGGCCTACAATTCATGAGGATGCAAGAGAATATTTCCACAGCTGCGACATTTGTCAGAGGATAGGAAAACCATCCAGGAGGGATGAGATGCCTCTAGTGCCACAGGTAACTTTACAACCCTTTGATAAATGGGCTATTGATTTTGTTGGACCTATCAATCCCCCTGCAAGGAAATCTAGAGCAAGATACATTATTACAGCAACTGACTACCTTACTCGTTGGGCCGAAGCTCAACCAGTCAAGACGTGTAGTGCTGCTACAGCTGCGAAGTTTATTTTCGATAACATCTTGACAAGATTTGGGTGTCCTAGAATTCTTATGAGCGATTAAGGATCACATTTCTTAAATAATACTATTGAAGTATTGACTGAAGAATTTCAAGTATATCATCAGAAGAGTACTTCCTATCATCCTCAAGCAAATGGAACTGTCGAAGCCTTTAACAAGATCCTTGAACACGCTCTGACGAAGGTTTGCAATGCCAACAGGAATGATTGGGACCTTATAATTGCAGCCATACTATGGGATTATAGAACCACCTACAAGAAGTTGACAGGCCATACACCTTTTAGACTGGTTTATGGACAAGAAGCAGTCATGCCCATGGAGTACATTGTACCTAGCCTCAGAATATCTACTTTTACAAAGATGGATGACCCAGATATGATGAAATAAAGGATGACAAAGATACTAGAACTTGAAGAGGACAGATTCATTGCAGGGTTCTAGCAGCAAGTTCAGAAAGCTAGAGAAAAAGCATGGCATGATAGACACATCAAGAAGAAGAAGCTCCAGCAGGGTGATCTTCTGCTCCTATATGACAACAAATTCATGAAATTCCCAGGTAAGTTCAGGACACATTGGAAAGGACCATATATAGTGTAGAAAGTTACTGATGGTGGCGCAGTCTAGTTAGCTAAATTGAATGGAGAAATTTTACCTTCTATGGTGAATGGAAGTAGGTTAAAGAAATACAGGGACAAACCGGGACCCCTTGATCAGAAGTAACAGTATGAAGGATAGTCTGAGTACCAAGAACAGTTGAAATTGGGTACTAGACTATAATGAAGCTGTTCTCAAAGCTATGAAGTGTTGAAGACTGTCAAAATATGAAGGTTGAAGTTTGGTTTCCATATAGGTTAGGATGGGTCGAAGGTGCATATTGTGTCGAAGGTTCTTGTCAAGGCGAAGCTAAAGTTAGTAGTTATGTCAGAGATTAAAGGTGTGTCACAGCCTAAAATGTGACGGATGGGACAAACTACACTTGGCAGTGCCGGCATGAGAACCGCCATAACTATCTGCAATAATGAGATTTCGGGAAAATCTGGCGCCGTGAGGACAGGATTTCTGCCACTCCATCAGATTCGGTGTCATTAATGCACCATGATGACAGATTCTGTTCTAGGATTCTATAATAAGCCACACCGATTTGCGACTTCTGCATTGTGCACATCTTTGAGTTTCTTTAGTTAGCACTATGTCGAATGACTGTGAAGTCCAGAAGTTATTACGAGTGGTCAGGGAGAGAGGTTTGCTGAACCTTCTGAGTAATCCACCTGGGCAGCCATGCTCAACCAAAGCACGAAGAAAGGAAGAAGTTCGCTCTAAGGGGTTGGAAGAAAGGTAGAAGTGTGCTCTAAGCCGCACAAAGAACAGCACCGGTCTTCACAGAAAAACTCTGAAACATCCCAAGATGTATCCTCCTGGTTTGGCAGAACCACGGCAGCTGTTTGTCTTATGCACCTTGACACACAATTCTGGGGACCCTAATTTGTGGATGGTCAAATGTTTGGTAAGCAAATTGAAGGATGGGGTCGCTGATAGATCCAGAAGGCCTTAGCCAGTACATTACGAAGGAAAGGAACAAGCAGCCAACAACCGCATGTATGGCTTCAGCAAGCAGTGCACTATGTTTCACCAACAAGATTCTACTACCAGAAAAGTAGCTGAGTGTCTCGGACAGGCCACTGGTGAGTCCTAGGGGCCTGTTGGGGTGCGCACCCTAACGGTCCTTAAGTTGGGTAGCTCCATGGAGTTACGGGAGTTGTAAGTGGAGCTATGAATCAAAATAGTCTTAGGGGTGTTACGGAGAGAAATTCCTATGGCTTGGGGTACCACAACAGACAGCTAGACTCCAAAAATCAATCTTTCCCCAATATGCAATAGAAATAAAATGTCTAACACTAAAGGATCGAACCTCGTACCTTATTCCGGACGGTTGAAGTAGATCTCCATTGAGCTTTCCAATCTTCATCTTGAATTGATATAATACTTCCTCAACAATAAGTAAACAATACAAGCATACTATATTTCATGGTGTTAGATCTATTCTAGCATATATAATCAATAATGTAAAAGCATTTGACATATTCCAATGGATAAAATATTCATTCAAATACACATTACTGGATAGGAAAATATATTTCTATTAATATGAATCAGAGATTACAAGTGACAACCTATGAAGGCACATCTGCGAACCAGAGAAACTGAATCCCCCACTTGGGCCTCCACCACCTCAATCCTCCATCACTCAGATAGCAAGCTCACTAGCAAAAGACAAGCTTGGGAAGAACACAACAGTGCTCCAAGGGACAAAGGGATGCAGAATCAAGCATAAGTTTTGGCAACAATGGACTATAGTTTTGTTACTCTCAATTCTCTCTTATGCTTTCAATGTCTCAAGGGGTTCCTTATATAACTTTTCAAAGGGATACTGAAAGGTTGAATCTGTGCGATCTCAAGGCATATGGAAGGCCAGGAGTCATATGAGTCGGATCCAAGTCAAGGAACGCTCCAAAAGGATTTGGATTATGTAGACATCCCGATGTACGCGACTATAGGGGTAATATCCACGTATGTACACGGTTATCGGGGTAAAAGCCACGTATATCACTTTTCTTATGTTTTTAGGGATGATCAAGGACACATCAAAACACAGAAAGTGGTCCATAGGGGCTATTGAGTCTACAGCGAGACAGGGGAAGGCCATACAATGTGTGATTCACCTAGTGTGGTGAAATATTCTATAACAGATGCCCCCTAATGTATGAGATCAGAGGGGTTATACGATGGCCGAAATACATTATAAGTCCATCCCAGAAGTGGAGTGATGAAGGTACCCAAATGGAAGACCAACCACCCAATCAGCATAATACCATAATACAACTCTGCATATAACTGCAAATACATATAGCAGTCTCGGATACATAAGAGTACAATGGCCATGAATAGGCATGAAACATGATAACACATATGTGGTCATCGCCACGTACAATATACATAGACCAGAATCTCCATAGTGGCTGGAAATGTCTGACATATACTGGAACAATTCACGAGAGCTGAAATCTCATGAACACTGGCATGATCAAGGAGGTAGCATCTAATGGATGCCACCAATCTGGAAGGTCTTCTACACACACCCCTATGAGTACATGTCCTACTATGAGAATAGAGGTGTCGAGGTTGAACATAGTACTCCATCGTCTGATTATCGGTCATTGATGTATACCGTTAATAGACGCGAGATCACCCACCAATAATGAAAATGGGAATCAAGGTACTAGAGTGCAAACTAACAAGTGTGAATAAATGTGTTGAGGTTGAACACTTGAGAGAATCCATCGATCAGGGGACATTGATGTATTCCCAAAACTGTCGATGGTGAGAGAACCTGCCACTGATGACTGCAAGTCTCAAGGCACTCAAAACTGACTCTAGACTCCAATCCCAGAATAAATGATCTGAAGTCAATGGGATGAAATCCACTGGAAGGAGGGCATTAGGGAATCCCCCATCATCCAACACGAGGTACTTAGCAAGGTTGTATAATGTGGAAGGACTCGATCATAAGGTGCACGAACCAGTAACTGTACCAGGAATGGTCGACATGCAAAGTCAAGATAACTGAGGAATGGCCGACTCAGGTTTCAACTTCCTTCGAACAAGAGCATAACTGCGTATGGTGACTGAATGAAGGCAGCATAGACTCGATATACAAACTGGGACATCTCTGTGATACAGGAGGCATCAACAGAGGCTCCATAGGGACTGGAAGCTTAACCAGTAGGTGGAGATAAACTCAGATAAACGAGTACAGCTCCTAAGTCAAACTATAACCCAACCAATGGATGTGATATACAGTGCTCTGTTCGAAGGCGACACGACTCGACAGCTACCAAAGATAATATCTTTTCTTGTCCGGCTTTTTGGTTTTTTGATTTTTTTGGTCTTTTTCAGTTATTTGAAAAGCTTGAAAAAAGAATAAACTAGATTTATAGTTACAAACTAGGAGGAGACAAGTGTCATTAGGGCAAACAAACTAGTTCCAAGCAGTGGAACATACCTATGCTCAATGCAAGGATACATGTGTAGGATATCGACACTCGGGGGAAAATCCCCTCCCGGTAAAAAGGGAATCAAGCTGGGAAGGATATAAAGAAAGGCTCTGCATGGCTAGACATGAGACAACTTGGGCTATATGGCTGAAATGCAATGTCAGGGGAGCCGGCATAAAGCTCAATAAGATAGGCAAAGCTCATGATAATGCATCCACAACTTGATACAAGGGAGTCAGGGGGATCATGGCCAGCATAAGATCAAGAGGAGTATGAGGCTCTTGCAAAATGTCATGGAAATACTATACAACGGAATCCCACACCCTAAAGGGAGAAACATCGGCATGGGAACCAACTATAAATAAGGCGCTAACAAGGGTACCCATGTAAGGTGAGGCTCTACCACTCATATCATGCCACTTCTATAGCAGCAAGAAGGTTCCGTGACATAATAGAGTGGGTTCGTACCTAAGGATATAGTGACATGGTCATAAGGTCATGCAAAATGCAAACGATGGTGAACCTAACCTATATGCCTATGTAGATGTTATACCTGTGATAGGAATGAACAGGTCGAAACCTTAGAGAGAGTGTACAAAAATTGGATCCTACATGACAACCATATTATTCCAAAACACCCCAAAATAGTCAATATAGAATCCAAACTATAGGATATAGGGATGAATGATCATGACAATAGCACCCAAAGGAAACAATGAGATGAACGATGGGACATAAGAAGGAAAGTAAGGTGTAGACCCAACGTTCACGCATCCACTACCACCCCCCATGAGGGTGACCACTGGTGTAAAGACTGAGCAAAGGGAATAAAAGGGCTCCACAAATGAAGTAGAGGATGTAATATGACCATTCCCAAATCAACAAGCACGGTAAGGGGTTGTGATTCCCCCAAGTCTAACACCAGTGTCTGTACTGGGACCAAGGACGGGTGATAGGATATCAGGCATGCCAAAAATAAAAGGACCCAAACTCAAGAGAGCATAAATATACTCAAGTAACCATGATCCCAAAGGCCAAATAGCACACAAAGAGTACACTCCTAAGAAAATCTACAGCCAAAATACAAGCAAACCATGGGGAGGATATGTGAGCTCCCAAATGCAGCAGGTATGTCTCACCTGGGAGAGGCTCGAAACTCCCATACACTACAAGAGGAGGTACGAAACCAGTTATTGTGGCCCTCAGCTTCAACGCGTAAAGTGACTATGCTGTCCAACCACAACCTGGCCGGGACACAT
Organism: Pseudotsuga menziesii; assembly: GCA_001517045.1. Taxonomy (NCBI): domain Eukaryota; kingdom Viridiplantae; phylum Streptophyta; class Pinopsida; order Pinales; family Pinaceae; genus Pseudotsuga; species Pseudotsuga menziesii. The sequence continues at coordinate 540,501 of LPNX011201482.1, forward strand.
GCAAAATAAAATCTACACGTACCCCCTCGACATCCTAGGTAAGGTCACTAAGGTCACCTCAATATAATCAAAGCTCAGGCGGACAGTCGCAGGAGGGATTGATCGTATGGGCAAGGTAGCAAAGCCTGAAACTCTCGAAAGAGCCCCCAGATACAAATACAATCCTGGAAATATTTCCGGTGCTACTCAGTTATGACTAGGGGTCATCCCAATCAATAACCACTCACACTGCCTCATGCTTAACTCCCTTTTGAGAGGAGGATCTTGAGAACGCTGATTATATCAAGGATTTCACACACTCCCTGGACAGACACCTAGTTTTTTTCGTTTAGTGATCTTGGAAAATTAACTTTCAATGAACTATTCCAAGATCCTAAAACCTAAGCTTGTTGGTGCACCCTAGAAAAGAAAAGAGTGTAATTCATTTTATTTAGTGTTGATTTTAGTTGGCTGTAATTACTCAAAGGGAAATGGCTGTTACGGAGAGAAATTCCTATGGCTTGGGGTACCACAACAGACAGCTAGACTCCAGAAATCAATCTTTCCCAATATGCAATAGAAATAAAAACATCTAACACTAAAGGATCGAACCTCGTACCTTATTCTGGACGGTTGAAGTAGATCCCCGTTGAGATTTCCAATCTTCAGCTTGAATTGTTATAGCACGTCCTCAACAACAAGTAAACAATACAAGCATACTATATTTCATGGTGTTAGATCTATTCTAGCATATATAATCAATAATGTATAAGCATTTGACATATTCCAATGGATGCAACATTCATTCAAATACACATTACTGGACAGGAAAACATATTTCTATTAATATGAATAAGAGATTACAAGTGACAACCTCTGACGGCGCGTCTGCGAACCAGAGAAACTGAATTCCCTACTTGGGCCTCCACCACCTCAATCCTCCATTACTTCAATAGCAAGCTTACTAGCAAAGGGAAAGCTTGGGAAGAACACAATAGTGCTCCAAGGGACAAAGGGATGCAGACTCAAGCATAAGTTCTAGCAACAATGGACTATAGTTTCGGTACTCTCAATTCTCTCTTATTGCTTTCAATGTCTCAATGGTTCCTTATATAGCTTTTCAAAGTGATACTGAAAGGTCGAATCCGTGCGATCTCAAGGCATATGGAAGGCCAGGATTCACGTGAGTTGGATCCAAGACAAGGAACGCTCCAAAGGATTTTGGATTATGTACACATCCCGATGTACGCGACTATCGAGGGAATATCCGTGTATGTACGCGGTTATTGGGGAAAAGGCCACGTATATCAGTTTTCTAATGTTTTTAGGGATGGTCAATGATACATCAAAAGACCACAAATGGTCCATAGGGAATAATGAGTCTACAGCGGGACAGGGGAAGGCCATACAATGTGTGATTCACCTAGTGTGGTGAAATCCGCTATAACAGATGCCCCCTAATGTATGAGATCAGAGGGGTTATACGATGGCCGAAGTACATTATAAGTCCATCCCAAAATTGAAGTGATGAAGGTACCCAAATGGAAGACCAGCCACCCAATCAGCATAATACCGTAATACAACTCTGCATACAACTGCACATACATATAGCAGTCCCGGATACATAAGAGTACAATGGCCATGAATAGGCATGAAACATGATAGAACATATGTGGTCATTTCCATGTACAATATACATAGATCAGAATCTCGATGATGAAGATATACAAAGTACAATGATCTCCACATAGGCTGAAGATATATAACAGATCAAGATCTCCATAGTGGCTGGAAATGTCTGACATATACTGGAACAAGTCATGAGAGCTGAAATATCATGAACACTGGCATGATCAAGGAGGTAGCATATACTTGATGCCACCAATCTGGAAGGTCTTCTACACAAACCGCTACGAGTACATGTCCTACTATGTGAATAGAGGTGTCGAGGTCAAACATAGTAGTCCATCATCTGATTACTGGTCATTGATGTATACTGTTAACAGACGCGAGATCACCCACCAATAATGAAAATGGGAATCAAGGTACTAGAGTGCAAACTAACAAGTGTGAATAAATGTGGTGAGGTCAAACACTTGAGAGAATCCATCAATCAGGGGACATTGATGTATTCCAAAAAATGTCAATGGCGAGAGAACCTGCCACTGATGACTGCAAGTCTCAAGGCACTCAAAATGACTCTATACTCCAATCCTAGAATAAATGATCTGAAGTCGATGGGATGAAATCCGCTGGAAGGAGGGCATTAGGGAATCCCCCATCATCCAACATGAGGTACTCAGCAAGGCTGTATAATATGGAAGAACTCGATCACAAGGTGCACGAACCAGTAACTATACCAGAAATGCCGACATGCAAAGTCAAGATAGCTGAGGAATGGCCGACTCAGGTTTCAACTTCCTTAGAACAAGAGCATAACGGCATATGGTGACTGAATGAAGGAAGCATAGACTCGATATACAAACTGGGACATCTCTATGACACAGGAGGCATCAATAGAGGCTCCATAGGGACTAGAATCTTAACCAATCGGTGGAGATAAAACTCAGATAACGAGTACAACTCCTAAGTCAAACTATAACCCAACCAATGGATGTGATATACAGTGCTCTGTTTGAAGGTGACACGACTCGACAGCTGCCAAAGATAATATCTTTTCTTGTCCAGCTTTTTGGTTTTTTGATTTTTTTGGTCTTTTTCAGTTATTTGAAAAGCTTGAAAAAAGAATAAACTAGCTTTATAGTTACAAACTAGGAGGAGACGAGTGTCATAAAGGCAAACAAACTAGTTCCAAGCAGTGGAACATACCTATGCTCAATGCAAGGATACATGTGTAGGATATCGACACTCGAGGGAAAATACCCTCCCAGTAAAAAGCGAATCAAGCTACAAAGGATATAAATGAAGGCTCTGCATGGCTAGACATGAGACAAGCTCAGGCTATATGGCTAAAACGCAATGTCAGGGGAGCTGGCATAAAGCTCAATAAGACAGGCAAAGCTCATGATAATTCATCCACAACTTGATACAAGGGGAGTCCGGAGGGAAAAAGGCCAGCATAAGATCAAGAGGAGTATGAGGCTCTTGCTAAATGTCATGGCAATACTATACAACGGACTCCCACACCCTAAAGTGGGAAACATCGGTATGGGCACCAAATGCAAATAAGGCGCTAACTAGGGTACCCATGTAAGGTGAGTCTCTACCACTCACATCATGCCACTTCTATAGCAGCAAGAAGGTTCCGTGACATAATAGAGTGGGTTCGTACCTAAGAATATAGTGACATGGTCATAAGGTTATGCAAAATGCAAACGGTGGTGAACCTAACCTATATGCCAGTATAGACATTATACCTAAGATCAGTATGAATGGGTCAATCCAAAGGCTGAAACAGCGTTGAAAATGGTCTTCTACATCACAAATTAGGTCAGAAACGGTGCAAAATGGTTAGAAACAGTCAAAACTATAGGAAAGGGGGTAAAAATTTTCAAATATTTGAAATTTTTTCTATAAATAGTAAAAAATATAAATCATTTGAAACTTTTACCCATTGGAGCTTTGATATTCAATTGCAAATTCCAGGAGATCCAGCCAGCGGAATTCACAACCGATTCTTCCAGGTACTTACTCATGTTCTCAGCTTGCATTTCAATACAAATTTTATAATTTTTCATGGTCAAATGAATTTTTAAAGGCCAAACTTACATGAGCGCCATGGCCCACGCGGGTATCGAGGTTTTTTCCGTGTATAGGGATGGCTATACTCGAAAAAGGGGCCTGAAACCGCGTACATACACGGCTGTTTTGAAAACAGCCGCGTATGATGCCGCGCACTCAGATTTTCATGAATCTAATGGACATTTGGTCAACTTCTCATGCAGGATGGTTCTAGAGTGGCGAGAATGCGAGCACGGTGATGTAGAGGAAACAGTAAGGGCTGACAGAATGGCTCAAGAAGCTCTAAGAAGATGCGGAATCTACAAGTTTTGGTGCCTAAGAGGCTTGAGGGCCAAACCAGGACTACTATAGATGCTTGTAGAATATTGGGATCCGGACTCAGAGTCCTTCCGGCTAGACGACATTTCCCTCACCATTGAGGTGGAGGATATCTATTTAATCACAGGTCTATCACGGTGAGGTGAGACGGTGAACCCTCATGCCCGAGGAGGGCCAGGTCATGGGCTGACTATTGATGAGTACATCGTAGTGTACTGCTATCCAGAGACAGAGAAGGTGGGGAGCCAAGTCCCCACCAACGCTATACAGGTACTGGGCCTAAAGGCCATCTTACTGACGCTGGGAAGGATAGCAGGCTTAGCATCACTCCATTAGGCCTCATGGCCATTGATGTTTTATGCGGTGGAGTGCATGACACCGACCATCTATGACTGGAGCACATCACTGTTGAGCAACATGAAACATCAGCTCAGTGAGTGGAAGGCAGGTAGGATACGGAACTTTGGGTTCAGCAGTATCTTGAGCACTTTCTTCTTCGAGCGGGTTCCAGGATTGAGCCCTAGAGTGGATGTTCCTCTCCACGGGGTTCGAGATCCGGCCCAACGACGTTGGGAAGATGCGATGCGCAGACTGGGGGGTGGTAGGGTGGCCAACCCCTATACAACAGACTTTTTTCCATGGTGGTGATGACAGATTATCGCCATAGAGGACTACCCTTATGCAGGGATAGACTTTCGGGGAGACCCTAACATGCCATTACCACCAGGATCAGCATATGGGGACATAGGTAACAAATCTCGACCCTTACTCTTTTAAAAAATTTTGAAGTATTTAATTTTTTTGTGTTTTCTTGATTAATGGAATCGAAAGGACATATTTTTGGGTGACAATACATAATGACATCTACCATTCATGTGCAGATGTGGGACCACGGCGACCAGAGGGCTTCCCACGTCATAGATGGAGGGGAAGAGGAGACGATATCACCGGTGTGGATGTGGAGAAAACGCTCCAAAGCATCCATACCAACTTCGTGCGACTGACTCACAGGATTCCCATGGCGCAAGTCAAGGACTTGCTTGAGGCTATGCAGAGATAGGTGGTTGGTGTACCACATGCATGGGTGCGTTTATTCCGGCGGCTAGCTAGAGCCATGGTGACATATCATGATCACAACCCTCATCCACCTCCACAGGAGTAGACACCTGGGAGTGTATCTATTTTGTACTACCGTGTATATGATGGTGGCTTTCAAGCCCCAATTTTGTATTATGACATTATGTATTCCCACATTTTTGGTGTATATAAAAAAGTTTTATGGTGATCGGTTTATTTATTTACATGTGTAAAAATTGTGTTTATGATTAATTTATGATGAATGAAACAAATGCCAATCTAACACATAGTTAGCATATGAGTCAGCAATTTGATTAAAATTTCTTGGAATGTGTATATATGTTATGTTCTCAAACTACCATTCTAGCAATCTCACGCGTAAGAATCTCCTCAATAACGTCGGATCTCTAACATGGTACAAACCATTTAGCTGTGACACTACTAACTCTGAATCAAGACGTACCTCAAGAGAGAGAACACCATGCGAAATGGCATCCCGTAGAAGCTCAATAACGGCACTATATTCAGTAACATTGTTGGAAGATGGCCGTAGACATACACCTCTTGAAGACAGTACATGACCCATAGGAGTAAAAATCACCCAAGCAGCTGAGGCTGAGTGTTGAGTGTGACGGCTTGCACCATCCGCAAATCCTATGTAGGTGGAAGATTCCATTGACATCTGCCATAATAAATGGAAACTAATCACAAACCCGATCACGATAAATAAGACCTAACTATGCAAAAAAGATGTACAATAATATACAACAAACAACCTTGGCTAAATATCATGCATAGTATTTTTTAAGATAGAGCCCATTTCTAGGCTCCGCCAAGGCTGTCCCTTCATAATCCACTAACTCGTAGGCACCCTTCTCTAACACACGCTTGACCACGTAAGGACCACGCCACATAGGATTGAACTTCCCTGCCCCCAAGGGTTCTTTTGATTGATCCCACAAAAGGACCAAGTATCCCTCACTAAACACTCTCGGACAGACAGACTTATCATATTGGGCCTTTACGCGACGCTTATTAACCTCTAGAGTCACCAAGGCATCTCTACGCTGCTCATCGAGTTGCTCAAGGTGAACCAAATGCTCCTCCAAAGGCGAAGTGTCTGGTAAGAGTTCTACAGCTAACTTCAACGAAGGAATCTCACATTCAACCGCCAATATTGACTCCACTCCATGAATGAGCTGATATGGAGAAAAACCAGTGGCAGTCTTTACCGTGGTTCGGTATGCCCACAAAGCAGGATACAACATAATATGCCAGTTCGTATTGCTTTGTGCGATGGTTCATTGGAGAATGGACTTAAGTGATTTATTCATTGCTTCAACTTGTCCATTCACTTGAGGATAGTAAGAAGAGGAGTGCTCTTGCTTATACCCTAACTTGGATGCCAACTCTTCCATCATACAGTTTTGAAAGTGCGAGCCATGGTCAGTGACAAGCTCTCTCAAAATCCCGAACCTAGAGATGATTTGGTTGAATACGAAGTGAGCGGCTGTCTCACCATCGAATTTTACTGTAGGCATTACCTCAGCCCATTTCATGAAGTAATCGACAGCCACTATGATATGATGGTGCCCCCCATCCGAAGCTGGGTTGCAATCCATAAAATATAGCCCCCACTTGGTGAAGGGACCGGCGGTGATAATAGGGTGTAACGGGGAAAGCTTCGAGCGCATGTTACATGCGAACACCTGGCAAGGGTGGCACCTCTTGACCGCTTCAATACAATCCTTGAAGATTGATGGCCAGAAATATCCTGCTCTCAAAATATTTTGAGCTGTAGCAAGCCTAGATAAATAACCACCGCATGCCCCTCCGTGGCAATCATTAAGCACTACCTCAGCCTCCTCATGAGTTAAACAACGTCGTAAAAGGGAATCTACTCCACAGTGGTACAAAGTATTGTCCACTATGAGGTAGTTCTTGGAAACGTGACGTAACCGACATTGCTCATCTCGCGAGAGGTGAGTAGGGGTCCTCTGCGTTTGCAAATATACTATGATATCTCCATACCATGGGTCAGCTATTGAGATCAAGAAAATGTGTTCATCAATGAACGTATCTTCACATACCGACTCCTCAGCCTCGCTCGGAAAATCTGATATGAGCTCTGCAAAGATTAAATATTTCTTCAATTTTGCCGAAACAAAATCAAGATCAAACTCTTGCAGGATGACAATCCATTTATTATATTTCCCCCCAATCATCCTACGTGTGAGGACGAACTGAAATGGATTGACATGGGCAACAACCAAGGTTTTGCGAAGGAGAATATAATGTCTCAAATGCTGCACCGCATGTACGGTGGCCAAGGCAAGCTTCTCTACATGAGAATACCAAATCTCTGTGTCAATAAGGTTTCGGCTCAGATAATATATGACATGCTCTTGGAGTTCCTCATCCTCTTGAACCAAAACCATCCCAATCATCTCTAAAGACGCGGACACATATAATAGGAAATCGCGGCTATAATCCGGAGGACTAATCACCGGGGCCGATGCTAGAGATCTCTTAAGGGCATCGAAGGACTCCTGGGCTCGCTCATCCCATTCAAAGGGAGTATCCTTCTTCAGGAGACGCATGAAACCTCTAGTCAAATTGGCGAAATTGACAACAAATCTTCGTAGGAAGTTTTCCATGCCTTGTAAACACTGAAGATGACAAATATTTCGCGGGGGAGACAACTGAAGTATTGCCTCCACTTTCAAGGGATCAACTCTTATACCCTCTTTCGAAACGATAAATCCTAATAAATGACCTGATTTCACGCAAAAGATGCACTTATGAGGGTTCAATCTAACAGCATAATGCTGGCATCTTTCGAACACCAATCTCAAGTGATAAGAATGACGCATCCTCATACGAGAATGAGCAGCGAGGTCATCCAAAAATACTTTGATAATGGACTTAAGATCATGGAAAATCAAGGTCATTGCCCGCTGAAACGTAGCTCCGGTGTTTTTAAGGCCAAAAGGCATTTTTCGATACGCAAATGTTCCCCAAGGACAAATAAATGCGGTCTTGTGTTGGTCCTCAGGTTTAATTTGAATCTGATTATATCCGGAAAAACCATCCATAAAGGAGAACACCTCGCTACCCGCACACTCTTCCAAAATCTGATCTATAAATGGTGTGGGGAAGTTATCCTTAGGACAGGCACGATTTAAATCACGGAAATCAATGCATATACAGATCGCTCCTTGCTTCTTATCTACCAGAACGGGGTTTGAAACCCACTCCGTCAAGGGAACGGGATAAATTAAACCAGCTTTCAATAGCTTCTCTATCTCTGCCTTTATGGCGGGTGCTTTCCTAGGATTTACCACGCGTAAACACTGTCAAACAGGCTTCACGTTGGGGCAAGTCTTAATTTCGTGTTCGACAATCCGAGGGTCAATCCCTGGCATCTCATCGTAAGACCAAGCAAAAACATCATGGAATTCCTTGAACATCTTGGTATACTCATGAATCTCATCTTGGGAATAATCCGCCCCAATGTACACATTCTCAACTGTACTAGGGTTGCGAGAAATGTTGATAGGCATAGTTGACGATATGTTTGCCATGTTTCCATCAGCCATCTGACCAGGAGAGCTTAATGGAATCATGGGTCTACCAAATTTCTGTCTAAGAATCTCCCTATAATCCTCATGCTCCAAAAGGTCAAGCTCTGGAAGGAAATATGATCTATGATGAAGTTCCTCCCATGGTGGCTCAACTCCCGACATAGCCTCGATGATCGCTTCATCTGAAGGGAAAACCGTATCAAGGCAATCGTGGGCATGAGAAGACTGTACTGTCCATGCAGGCAGCACATAGGGGTCTTCTTCCTCTGTCCATGAAGAAGAACAAGGCTCTGCAGTAGATTGAACATTAGCTTGGTAAGCAATCATGGCTGCAGGAAACGGCACACTCGTCTCAATGGCCTCACTCGAAGGACTCGGTGAAGGAAGAATCCAAGGATCTCCCATATGACTTGTGTGAAAAGGCACTGATCTCGTAGACGTGGAGGAACCATTGAAACTAGATCCTATCATGATGACGGGTGCAGGATAACTAAAGGTTCCCATAAGGGAAGAATACATACCTACACCGACACTCCCAGATGCCGGCTGGGAATGCTCAACTTTCGGAACCGAAGCTTCCAAAGATGCACTAACAGGTGGATTCTTGAATGCCATTTGATCAATCGTCACAATCTTCCCATTATGAGGAAAGCATACAATGCGAGATACGAAAGACGCAACGGCTTGCATACTATACATCCAATTCCTTCCCAGTAAGAGATTGTAGTCAAGGGGCGCATCAACCACCTCGACCTCTACCACAACGGTCTTCCCCCCCAAATGGACGTTAAGAGAAGGAAGGATACTGTGAGGCCTAAACGATCTCCCATCAAAAGCAGTTAACATGGTCGTAGACTTTGACAACTCAGGAGAACCAAGACCCTTCCAACAAGACAAAGACATCATAGAGGCAGCAGCGCCCTCGTCAATCACAGTACGCTTGACGATCATATTAAGACATTCTACATGCACCAAAAGGGACACATAGTAGGGCAAGCGAGGCTGATTTCATGTGGTTTCAAATTTGATCGCTGAGGAAGAATCATCACCATTCACACCAAGAGCAGAAAGAAAAGCCTTCCTTTGCGATGGACAACTCTGAAGCACTTCCAATGCAGACATTGCACAAGGAGTATGACCCAAGTCCTTGACAACTGAATAGTTTTGGGCGGATCGGGAATTTGGATTATGCCCCGAACGCTTAAGTACCCCCTTAGGAATGCGAGGTGCAGCTTCATGTTTATCCGTAGGTTTCTCAATACGCAAAGGGGTTCCTGGTGGATCAGGTTCTTTTCCTGGGTTGGGTTGTGACGAAGAATAATCTTTCGCACGCGTCACAACTTTCACGGCACGGACCATATTAATGCACCCACGACCACTAGTTTCAGGTGGATCTTCATCACTATATTGATCATGGGACTTCAAGTTCATATTTTGGTTATGCGGTAAAGGGTTCGTTAACACAGCTGGGCCCTGTGCTATGAACTTCAAAGCTTCATCCATCCTAGGGCACAAGTAAGTGAGGTGATCGTCCTTACAAAGCTTGCAAGGAAACTTAACCTTATGCTTATTCTGCTTGTCCCCCCCAGCATTTTTATTGTTCTTGTCATTATTGTTGGCATTCTCATTTTTATTCCCACCCTTCTTATTATTGTTTTTACCCTTTTTTCTATTCCGTCCGGGTTGCTGGTTACCCTTCTGGTCGGACGATTGCACAGCAAGTACATTCGCCGTCTGGGCAGGCTGAGACGAAGTCGTAGCTTGTCCCGAGGCAGATTGGTTGATTGACAACTGAGAAACTTGTTTCACAACTGAACTTGCAGGTTTCTTACTTGCACTACCCACAATGCCATCGGCATGTGGTCCAGGTTTGACCTTGGGATTGAAACTAGAATGAGGGGCATTAGGTATAATCTCATATAACAAACCAGACTGAGCATAGATCAAGTCTAGTTCCTGCACCCTAAAGATGGCTTGTTCCTCATTCTGCACTCCGGATGTGGAGACATCCTTCGCTATATATGGCAACAAATATTTGAGGAACCACTCAAGGAGGAATTCCGGTGGTATAAAGGCTTTGATTAATCTCTTCCGTCTACGCCACTACTGAATATGATCAGAAATATGGGTGGCTTTATCTTGCCGAAATGTCAACAAGATTTCAGTACCAACATCATATCATACCGGTAGCTGGAAGTGATTAAGGAAAGTCATCGCAAGGTCGTCGAACAAAGTAAAGGCACCCCTAGGTAACTCTATGTACCATTTCGCTGCATGCCCTGTGAGGGTGCGTTGAAATAGTCTCAAGCGGACTGAGTCCTGATGCAATGAATTGGAAGAGCACCATAGGTGGAATGTCATAACGTGTTCACTCGAATCCTCTCCTAGTTTGCCTTCGAACTTAGGTATGTCCGAAGGAAGCTTGGTAGGGACATCCTGCCAAGTCGGGTCATGAGCCATAGGGTCGCTCGTAAGTCTCGATAAGTCAGGTAAATTGAGTGTCGCGAGGAAAGGGAGCTTAGCATGATGAGGTTTAGGGATAGCTCCCTATTTCATATAGGATTGATTACCACCATGACCTTGGCCATAGTGACCTCCTCCTGTATGACCCATATAGGGTAGTGTGGAAGTAGCATACTGAGGTGGACCTTGACTAGTAGGAGCTACAAAGCCATAGTTGGGAGAGTAAGCAGGTTGTGAATACCTTCCTCCATAAGGTTGAGAGACCTGTCCATACTGCGCCCCATAGTAGGGTCCATAGGTCATCGGCTGCGATGCCCCATGAGACACTCCATAGGTAGGTACATACATTCTAGAAGTAGGTATATACATGCCGGAAGTAGGGATATATGTCAAGGAAGTAGCAACTTGACCTCTAGAAACATGAACATAACCTCCCGAAACTACGGGTGGTATGTAGGCTTGAGACACAATAGGTCTAGTAATCGTAGTACGGATTTGACTTGTAGCTACGTGACGACTCGAAGGACCACGAGAGTAAGGTGGAGGATTCGCATTTGAAGAACTTAGAAGCAAGGACGAAGGAATCTCTATAAGAAGATATGTGCTAGTGCCTATCATCACTCGTCTAGAACCTGGTATCGCTATGGGATCACTGACTCTAGACCTAGAAGGTACATAAGATGTAGCTTCCACCGCTGGGATGGAAGGTGCAATGTGACTAGTATTCCCAAACCTCTCCACAAGGTAAGGCATGGGAATTCCCCCAGGTATAGTGTTAGGATCAAAGTCGGATTCAACATGAAATGTCAAATCGTGCATAGGAAAACCAGTGGTAACATAACCACCATAGCTGGTGCTAGGAGGGTCAAAGTGAGTCTCGGCATCTTCCGGCATTCCATACCGGTATCGGGTCAATGGGGAATCTGTCCTAGTATGAGTAGGTCTATCATGTAAAGATCCTATCTAGGAAATAACGGGACCGATCTCAGCTAGGTTAGGTGAGGGATCATATGTAGGAGTAAGTTCCCCATCGTCAATACGAATAGGAGGAGGTGGGTCAGGAATAATCTCTGAATGATCCTCCATGGTGTGTGAATCAATGTGTGATACAATCCACCTGGACCGACTAGGCCCCTCTCCCAAAGGAGGAGGAGAAGTGGAAGGCGAAAATCCTGCTAACCGACGAGAATGGCGTGGAACCACAGTCGACTCCACAATGACTCAACAAAAAATCAAAGACTCTCTATTTACGTCAACCCTAGGCCAACTAGTGTGCACAGAGCAATCACTATCAAATCTAACGCCAAAAGCAAGCAAACAAGGGCTAGATAAGTGAGCTCCCGAATGTGGCTAGTATGTCTCGCCTAGGAGAGGCTTGAGAGGCCCTTGTCACCACAAGCGGAGGTTCGAAACCAATTATTGTGGCCCTCAGCTTCAACACGTATAGCGACTGTGCTGTCCGACCCCAACCTGGCCGGGACACATGCATAATAAACTCTACACGTACCCCCTCGATATCCTAGGTAAGGTCACTAATCTCACCTTGATATAATCAATGCTCAAGCGGACAGTCGTAGGCGGGATTGACCGTATGGGCAGGGTAGCAAAGCCCGAAACTCCTGAAAGAGCCCCCAGATATGAATACAATCCTGGCTATATCGCCGGTGCTACACAGTTACCAACCAGGGGTTATCCCAATCAACAACCGCTCACACTGCCTAGTGCTTGACTCCCTTTTGAGAGGAGCTTCCTGAGAACGCTGGTTATATAAAGGATTTCACACACTCCCTGGACAGACACCTAGTTGTTGTAGTTTAGTGATCTTGGAGAATTAACTTTCAATGAACTATTCCAAGATCCTAAAACCTAAGCTTGTTGGTGTACCCTAGAAAAGAAAAGAGTGTAATTCATTTTATTTAGTGTTGATTTTATTTTGGCTTTATTACTCAAAAATAGGATATGGTCGTGCAACTAATGGTGTTATGATGCAACAAGAAATAAAATGCACACCTAACAATCAATGCAAATGCATTGTGTCCATGAAAACAGGGTATGCGTACTACGTGAATGCACAATTTCTTCTTCAAATACTGAATGTAAATTTCCCTATATGAAGTCCTAACTATTACTCCAAACCAAATCTAGATCTAATGCAAGTACAATGCAAAATGCATAATGCAATGCATGATGATAAGCAAATATTTAGGATTTTTTGAAAATAAAGAGATACAAAAAGCAAGAGAATGATTCTAACCACCCCAGACTCTGCAAGCACACATAAACAACATTCCAGCAAAGAACTAAGGCAAAAGGACTCTAATGCACTAATCTCAAACAAAAAATCAAAGATGCCATGACAAGAACTTTCCTAAAAGAAAAAATTTAGGCTAAAAAAATGTTTCTGGTCAGAAACAGAGGTATTAACAGACTCAGGCAGTGCCTAAGGAGACTCAACAACTAACAGAATTCACCCAGCAATCCAATATCTTTCCCAAAAAAGTAAAAAACCAGGGTATACGCGACTGTGCGCAGTGAACCCGCATGTATACGCGGAAATCCCAGAGGAAACCACGTGTATACGCGACTGTAAGTAACAAACCTGCATACAGGAAGAAAAAGATGCACAAATTCAAGGCAAACAGATAGGCTGAGACTAAATTCACACCAATCAGGCTCTACCAGGCATACATGCCCCCATACCCAACACAGAAACAAGAGAGAGAGAGCACTTCAAATACATTGAATGCCAAAAGATCAACCCCCAAAGGACAATTACTAGGAACTCCCCAGTAGATTCGACAATTCTGTTACGGAGAGAAATTCCTATGGCTTGGGGTACCACAACAAACAGCTAGACTCCAGAAATCAATCTTTCCCAATATGCAATAGAAATAAAAACATCTAACACTAAAGGATCGAACCTCGTACCTTATTCTGGACGGTTGAAGTAGATCCCTGTTGAGCTTTCCAATATTGAGCTTGAATTGTTATAGCACGTCCTCAACAACAAGTAAACAATACAAGCATACTATATTTCATGGTGTTAGATCTATTCTAGCATATATAATCAATAATGTATAAGAATTTGACATATTCCAATGGATGCAACATTCATTCAAATACACATTACTGGACAGGAAAAGATATTTCTATTAATATGAATCAGAGATTACAAGTGACAACCTCTGACGGCACGTTTGCGAACCGGAGAAACTGAATCCCCCACTTGGGCCTCCACCACCTCAATCCTCCATCACTTCGATAGCAAGCTTACTAGCAAAGGGAAATCTTGGGAAGAACACAATAGTGCTCCAAGGGACAAAGGGATGTAGACTCAAGCATAAGTTCTGGAAACAATGAACTATAGTTTTGGTACTCTCAATTCTCTCTTATTGCTTTCAATGTCTCAATGGTTCCTTATATAGCTTTTCAAAGTGATACTGAAAGGTCAAATCCGTGTGATCTCAAGGCATATGGAAGGCCAGGAGTCATGTGAGTCGGATCCAAGACAAGGAACGCTCCAAAGGATTTTGGATTATGTGCACATCTCGATGTATGTGGCTATCGAGGGAATATCCACGTATGTATGCGGTTATCGGGGAAAAGGCCGCGTATATCAGTTTTCTAATGTTTTTAGGGATGGTTAATGATACATCAAAAGACAACAAATGGTCCATAGGGAATAATGAGTCTGCAGCGGGACAGGGGAAGGCCATACAATGTGTGATTCACCTAGTGTGGTGAAATCCGCTATAACAATGGCCATGCAACTAGTGATATTATGACTCAGCAGTGAAATAAATATGCACACCATAACAAACAATGCTAAGTGCAATCTTTGTCAAATGAAAAATAGGGTATGCGACTACACGATATGCATAAATATATATTTCTTTTCTAATGTCAATGCAACCCTTCCTATATGAAAGCCTAAAAACAACTCTCATCCAAGCAATCCAATGCAAGTACCTCCTCAAATCCATATATAAGATTCAACTAAGAGTGCAACTAATTTGTATTTTTCAATATAAAAGAATGAAAAATGCAATAAAAGTCATCTAAAACTCTCAGTCTCTGCAGCAAGTATAAAAGACAAGCCCAGCAAGACACCAAGACAAAAAGAGTAATGCACTAATGGAAAAACAAAAAGGAAGAATGACTAAAAATACTTTCAAAGAAAAATCAATGAAAAAGTGGTCTCTGGTCACAAAAGAAGCATCCAACAGACAACATCAGACCCAAGGAAGACCCAACCACACTCACAACCCACCCAGCAACTTCCCCCAACATCAAACTCACCAAAAGGGAGGATGTACATGATTGTATAAAGAACAGCCACGTATGTACGCGACTTTAGGCCAAAAACCCACATGGGAAGGCACATGTACGCGACTTTTGGCCAAAAAACCGCATGGGAAGGCCCATATACGTGACTTTTGGCCAAAAACCTATGTGGAAAAAAGGACTTTATTCTAAAATCTACGTGTATATGCAACTTTTGGCCCAAAACCTGCGTATGTACACGACTTTTGGCCAAAAACCTGCGTATACAGAGAAGGCAGTGGTAAAAAGCAGGCCAAGGATCAAACCAATAAAGGGGAGTGTCAATGGATGAACATGCTATAAAATGCAACCCAGAAACAAAGAGAAAAAGAGAGCAATTCAATAATATCAAGCCCATTGTGCCCATAAACCCCAAATAAAAACAAGGGACATCCCCAGCGGAGTCGCCAATTCTATTACGGAGATAAATTCCTATGGATTGGGGTACCACAACAGACAGCTAGACTCTAGAAATCAATCTTTCCCCAATATGCAATAGAAATAAAATGTCTAACACTAAAGGATCGAACCTCGTACCTTATTCCGGACAGTTGAAGTAGATGCCCGTTGAGCTTTCCAATCTTCGGCTTGAATTGATATAATACTTCCTCAACAATAAGTAAACAATACAAGCATACTATATTTCATGGTGTTATATCTATTCTAGTATATATAATCAATAATGTAAAAGCATTTGACATATTCCAATGGATAAAATATTCATTCAAATACACATTACTGGATAGGAAAATATATTTCTATTAATATGAATCAGAGATTACAAGTGACAACCTCTGAAGGCATATCTGCGAATTGGAGAAACTGAATCCCCCACTTGGGCCTCCACCACCTCAATCCTCCATCACTCAGATAGTAAGCTCACTAGCAAAAGACAAACTTGGGAAGAACACAACAGTGCTCCAAGGGACAAAGGGATGCAGACTCAAGCATAAGTTCTGGAAACAATGGACTATAGTTTCGTTACTCTCAATTTTCTCTTATGCTTTCAATGTCTCAACGGGTTCCTTATATAACTTTTCAAAGGGATACTGAAAGGTCAAATCCATGTGATCTCAAGGCATATGGAAGGACAGGAGTCATATGAGTCGGATCCAAGTCAAGGAATGCTCCAAAAGGATTTGGATTATGTACACATCCTGATGTACGTGACTATAGGGTTAATATCTGCGTATGTACACGGTTATCGGGGTAAAATCCATGTATATCACTTTTCTTATGTTTTTAGGGATGATCAAGGACACATCAAAAGACAAAACGTGGTCCATAGGGGCTAATGAGTCTGCAGCGGGACAAGGGAAGGCCATACAATGTGTGATTCACCTAGTGTGGTGAAATCTGCTATAACAAGGGGTGTTGGGGTTGAGTAAAAACATTCTTTTGTAATAAAACCATGGTTTAAATCCAGGGTTTAAGTTTTGGGGTGCCCATGGTTTAAGCCCATGGTTTTGTAATAAGTGCACTATAAATAAGCACTCTAGTAAAGAAGTCAGTTTAGGCCTTTTGATGTAAGAGGAATTGATGCGAAGCTAAGGCTATTTCTGTAAGAGAATGTTAAGTCCTAGCTGTGTGCGTGGATGACCTCTGCAGCTATGTGTGCAGAGGGTTTTGGGTGATTAAGGAAATCTATAGCTGTGTGCGCAGAGTCCTGCAACTGTGTCTGCGGCTTTAAGGACTTCAAAGAATCTGCAGCTGAGTGCACAGATCAGAGCTATGATTTTAGTAAAGAGTTGAATAAAACACAGTTTTGTGGACATAACCCCTACACTGGGGGTGAACCACGTTATATCTGGTGTTGTGGTTCTTTGTGTTGTTTCTGTTATGTCTTTCATGCATTGATAATCATATATCTGATAAATAAGATCACTGCTAACTAGAATAACTTCGCTGTGAATTCCCAGTAAAGGGTTATGCAAGTCACTGTCTGTTTATTTAGCTGCGAAGTTATATATGTGAATGTTGAATATCTGTGTATAGGAATATAAGTTGTTAAATACTAAGGTACAGTAATATCCCTCTTCTACTGGCAGAAACCTGATTCTGCGGCATCCCCTAGCTATTTCGGGTGAGACTGCAATCTGCTCACAGATTGTTGCCGAAAGGGCCAACACTGTGCGTCTTTTGTTGGTGCGAAGTTAATGGTATAAAGCCTGGGTCTTCCCTATAGCCCAACAATTACACATATACATGATCTTCCCCTATAGGTTTTGGAAAGTACCATAGTTAGGGTTGCAGGATCCATCTTCTCTTCATCTCGCCACACGAAACCAAATGAGGTTGGTAGTGGACTGCATGCATGGGGCTTTGTATGATTGGTGTTCGGGAGTGATCCCGATTCTGAGAAAACAAGTCTCAAACTGCAAGAGAGGAAGAAGGAAGAACTTCAGATATTCTAGCATTCTGGTGGCCTTCTTTAAGAGAGAGTGCTGAGGTTGAGCCCTGCAGTACCTATACCAGTTATATCTCCTCGCCAGCCTAGGCTAGGTAGGTGGGGAGATATCTTCCTCCGCCAGGGAGGAGGTGGCTCAGTGCAGAGTGTGTATGATGATGAATTCTACTTTTGGTGGGAGCAGCAGTTACCAGCACTGGAGCAGTGTCCATATGCTGGGATGGATTCCCACCGTGATCCAGACCTTGTCCTCCCTCCAGGAGGAGCATGGGGAGATCTAGGTAATTTTTAATTTTCAAGTTTTAAAATTTTTATGGATTTTAAAATATAGGGATATATACATATGTATAAGAGTTCTAATCTTGTAAACATGTCAAAATGCAGATATTGGACTGGTCTGACCTGCAAGGCATGAATGTATGTTTGTTCATCCTGTCTTAGGTGAATACTAGGGGCTTATCAGGGTTTTAGAGGGGAATTTGGACAGGCTTACCTAGAGAGCACCCACTATGCAGATTGATCACATCCCAGTCGTCATGCAGGAGTATGTGGTTGGAATACCACCTGTCTAGATATGCCTTTTAAGGCAGGTAGCCAGAGATGTTTTAGTGTACATAGATGCTGTTGAGGCTGCCAAAGCCAAGGAGGCTGAGGAAGCTAGAGTACAGGGAGACCGGGGGGACCAGGGTGGTCCTACATAGATCTAGGGAATTTTGATGGACTACGATCCATTTTTTGTATATTTTTGTATATTATACAGTTATGACTGGATCTGAGGATCAGAGACTTGACCTATCTATAGACAGATATA
>LPNX011201533.1:7697-27356 GCA_001517045.1 Pseudotsuga menziesii
AATAGATGAAATTGTAAATTTATGAAATTGTAAACTATGAAATTGTAAATTCATGAATTTATGAAATTGTAAACTATGAATATGAAATTGTAAATTCATGAATTTATGAAATTGTAAACTATGAATATGAAATTGTAAATTCATGAATATGAAATTTATGAAATTGTAAAGAAAACTCTAGGAATTTTTATTTATAACCGTTGTTCTATTTGAATAATTTGATCCAAAATTTATCCATTATGATTGCAATGTGTTCCTATGTATTCAAATACTACATACTACAATCCTTAAGCTATTTATATCATTCATGTTAAAAAATGATCGCAATTTGATATGTATGAAGCATTGTTCATAAAAATTACAAGTGCATGGGAGTTTTTTAATTTAAAAAAATTGAATGGGTATGAAACAAGCACTTAAAATTGATTAACATAAAGGTACAACATTACCCTTAAATAATGGAATAATTGCAAATAATCATCCTTGAACATTGTACTTCAACATAAGCAATACTTTAAAAAGTTGGCATACATGCAAGACTCTCAATTTGATGAAGGTTGCAATATGAAATTATCATAGACAAAAACACTTAACCATAGTTTATGATATGTGAACCTAACCAACCGATTTCAAATATTAGTGTCGACCACGGTAAATTGTAAATTCATGAAATTGTAAATTCATGAAAATTTATCAAATTGTAAATTCATGAATATGAAATTGTAAACTATGAAAATAAAAATTAAATTGCCTAACTTTGAAATTTATCAAATTGTAAACTATGAAAATGAAAATCAAATTGCATAACTTTGAAATTATACCTATATCAATGGGATTTGCTTCCTCCATCATAGCTTCATTTGGAATTTCTTCTTCTCTCAAGATTGTTCTTTTTCTCCTCTTCCTTTCTTTATCTTTCTCTCTTTTCTCTTCAATTTGGTTTTGATTTCTTTCATTTCTTCTTCTTCGACGTTGGCTACTTCCCATTGTGATTGATCAATAATCCAAATTGATGTCTACAAAACAATCTACAATGCTAACTTTGTATGAAAAAACAATCTACAATGATAACTTTGTATGACAAAACAATCTACAATGCTAACTTTGTATGACAAAACAAGCTTTTTTCAATGAAATTCTAAGGCAATTTTGAAGGAGACTTAGTTTAGGATGAATTACATGTTTATATAGATTTTTATTAAAAATTTGGGTGGGAAAGACATTAAAGTTTGTAGTTGGAGTCTCATTAATGTTTGAACTCACTCGCGGGCCTTAGTTTTAAAGGAACTCGACCGAGCTAATACCTCGGTCGAGGTTCAGACCTCGGTCGAGGACTTAAAAGAACAGACTTAGCCCACATTCAAACAAATGGAAAATTTCCTGTGCCTTGCAGATGTGTAAACCGTGCCATTCCTAGCACATAACTGAGCGGAGTCGATACCAATAGATTCACCAACGAATCTTCTATCCATTGACGTATCATACACGCATTTTGGCATTCATATGATATTTATTTTTTAATTACTTCTAAAACTTATACTTAGAAAACCACACTGCAACTTCGAAGCAGCTCAAAGAAAAATCCGCAGAGTTAAAAATACACAGCCAAAAAATTCTTTAAAATGCACACATCACATATCGACATGTCCTCTTCAAAAGGGTATCTTTGGTTTTTCAATTTTTGAAAAAATAGAAAAAATTCCTTTACGTGGACAAATATGTGTTTAAAACGATGCTGAAATCGAATGTGGTCACTTTCAAAAAATAATAAATAATTGTATAATGCGAAAAAAATTAACAAAAAAATATGTACATCACACTGCATTTTATGTATATCATGCTCATATATTTATTTTTTTAGAATTATTAATGGAAGATTAAATTACTCTACGTGGACACGAGCCACTTATTAGCTTCTTCAATTTTTTAAGGTCACACAGTTCATTAAATGAAAAAATTCAGACATTAAATGACATCGGAATATTTTTTAAAAAATATCACTATGAAGCCAACATAATATTCTACAATTTGTTTTCTTACTGCAAGTCAAAACTCACATGGCATGTATGCGTTTTGAGGGCTTCTATCTAGCACATGAGTAAAAAATCAGGTTTTCATCGCCAAATTTGGCCAAAAAGTGTTACCCATCTTCATGGAATCACCCATATCTTACTTCTGAACTAGTCTATGTACATCTAAAACATGCCTCTGCTAACAAATGGAATATGTCAGTAGAGTTATAAAGGACAAATGAACATATAGGTAAAAGATCTGAAATAAATCCTTGTTTGTAATTAACACAGTTTCTACAGTAATTATAATACAACAATGAAAACTAAGGTGCAAACCCTTGATAACATTTATACAAGAATTAAATTGTAGAAGCAATCTAAAGAAATAAACCATGAATAAATCTAACATAAGAAGTAAAGTACAACCTAGGGTTATAACTTAAAATTTAAACCCTAGAAGATTTGAACAGAAATCAAACATATAGGGTTAGAACATGTAATGCAAATCTTACCCAAATCAGCCAGCATTTATTCTAGAAAAATAGAATAGGTAGCCTAGGATCTCATACCTGTAATATGAAGCTTCTTTAATGGCTGAACCTCCACACTGAGATAACCAACATTAACTATTCATAGGTAAATTTGACCTCTATATTAGATGACCAAATCACTTGTAAACTACCACGTTCCACCCAACAATGACCTAGAACCATTCCTGGTTTTAGTTCAGACCCCCCCGAGCTGGACTCGAACATGCAAGTAGCTTAGAGCTCATAAGGTAGGGTTTCCTATCTGGTATATTAGGTGTGTATCAGTTCTCCTTTTCCTTCCAGGAAATTGTTCTTCAAGCATTCTCTTGAGAGAAAAATAGGAATAATAATGACTCCCACAAGATACGTCAAAGCCCCAATCCTTTCCTTGGCTTGAGACTTTATAGACAAACTTTTCAGTCAAAGGGACAATTAAATCAGGAAACCTTGATTTCTTGATTTAACCCTTTTTAATTAATTTGGGTAATTTTTTTAATAGTTTAACTTAAGAACTTTCAACTAGTTCCTAATTAGAATTTTTTAGGTATTGTACTATTTATTATGTTTTACTAATAAATAATAATGGATGGAGCTTTCATTTCATTATTTCATCATTAATATTATTACTATATTTATTCTTTATACATACCATGTATAAAATACATAATAATATAACATTTGTTAACATTTATCTTTAGGAATCATATACCATGATCCCTAGACTTAATGCCACTTCTTCATTAAGGTCAAGTAGGTAGATGGTTAGATATACTAGACTAGGCTACTCTAAACATCCTTTCATGTTGGATTCCCTTGTATAACATCGTATTTGTTCAGTGCTAGATGAGAATACAAAAATTTGAAATTTCATTTAATCACTTAAAAATAAGTATGATGAGATCAATATTTTTTCTCGAGTCGTTTTCACTCGAGATTCATTAATTCTTTTTAGTAACAATAAGTATGATGAGATCAATATTTTTTCTCAAGTCGTTTTCACTCAGGAATTATTAATTATTTTCAGTAACCCCTAGCGCTTACCAGATCCCATACTCAACGTTTAACAGGGAGTTACAAACTTAGTGCAATTACAGAGCTCTTCACTCAACACTAATGCTAGGATGTAATTGTACGATACATCTGATGCTCCAGAGCTTATGCTCAACATCAACATGGAAAGCTCTAGGTCTTATGCCCAACACTTCCAATCTTATCTTTCCATGTGTTCCATAGCTTAATGCTCAACACAAATATAAATACTCATGTGGTCTAGAGCTCTTCACTCAACACAACATCAATTACTCATGTGCTCTAGAGCTCCTCACTCAACACAACATAAATTACTCATGTGCTCCAGAGTTTTTCACTCAACACAAACATCTCATCATGCATGTGCTTCAAGGTACACCCCCAACACAAAAAAGCATATATATGTGTCATCAACAATTGGCTTATGCCCAATATATAAAATAAATCATCATGTTCATATGCAGTGGGGTCTTCGACCCAATATATCAAAATAAAATATCAAGATAACATCATAATCAGTAGGCTCATTCCTATAAGTATTAGGTACGAGATTTGGGATATTACAGGAGGTGTCCATAGCTCTTGAATGAGCTACTAGCTTAGACATTCTTCCTTTCCACTACCTTAGCAGCCTATGAAACCCAAACTTATATTGGCTTTGCTGACAGCCTGTGAAACCCAATTGTATATTGGATTGGCTTGGAATCCTGTAAAACCAATCGGATATTGGATTCGTTGTGTCTTGTTGTGCATTTGACCATGTGTGATCCTTGGCTGGGCAACCTAATAAAACCAACTGTTAACTAGCTTGGCCGAATATCTTGTTAAACCTGGGACTGAGATGGCTTGGATGAGTAGCTTGTTAAACCCATATGTTAGCTAGATTGGCTAGTCCTTAATGTGAATATTGGCTTGACTAGGTGGAGCCTATGAAACCCAACTTTTAGCTGGAGTGGATGAATATCCTGTTAAACCCAATAGTGTATTCGCTTGTTTTCCTATAGCCTGTTACACCCAATTGTGTATTGGCTTGGATAAATAGTCTATGAAACCCAACTTTAGGTTGGCTTGACTATGTTTGATGTGTTATGGCTATGTGTGAGCCTGTTGTTCCCTAGTTCCTTATGGAATTCATGCCTAGCTCGGGGGTGGCAGTTGTGTTGAGAGATTAATGAACACAACTGGCCTATGGTTGGGTGGAACGTTGTAGTGACATATCTAGTTGCGGGACAACTTTATCTTCAAGATAAGTATTATTTGTTGTGTTATTTCGGAAATGTATTTGCTTATGAATATACTCATTATGTAGAATGCTTATGAATGAATTAAGTAGAGCTTACTATTGATTAAATGTCCCTACATTTGCATCTGTTTATGCCATGTATTTCCACTACATTTTCCTTATGATCATGGAGTCTAGAAGCCTGGTTACATGGTAAAAAATGCAGCTATCCTAAGGTAAGGAATGTTGGTTTTCTACACCCCGAAATACGCCTATGACAGGAAGGAGGCAAAAAATGGGAAAAGGTTAAGGCAAAAAGTTGTTTTTTCAATTCTCGAGTTTCGCAATGGAAGGCAGAAAGTTGTTAAATGATCCCATCGAATGTTCAGTTTTTGATTCCTGAGTTCCGCATTAGAAGGCGAAAAGGAAGAAGGAGAAAGGAAGAAAATGGTTAAATGATTGCGTCGAATGCTAAGTTTCTGATTCCCGAGTTCCCCAGCAAAAGGAGAAAAGGAGAAAGGCGGAAGGCAGAAATTTGTTAAATGATTTCGTCGAATGTTGAGTTTCTGATTTTCGAGTTCCACAGTCGAAGGTGGAAAGTTGAAATACAAGATGATCATTTCATGGATTTTTTGACTTTCGAGGTCCGCAATGGAAGGCGGAAAGGAGAAAGATGGAAGGCGAAAAGTCAAAGGACAAGGTGGTTGTTTCAAGGAGTTTTTGATTCCCAAAGTCCGTAGCAGAAGGAGGAAGGGAGGAATTTGGAAGGAATAAAAGTGAGGTTTAGTGCATAATGACTTCTTTTCTTAATGGATCTATGAAATGTGGAACGACTATTATAGCGATGTTTATGCTTAAACATGGATGTACAAGGATGAACATGACCCATGACTGTGTTGAAAGAGATAGTAAAGAGAAATTTTAAATTATTCCGCATATCAGTCAGGTGTATGGGCACTGAGTTCATGGACATCGTGGTATATCAGAGCAATGGTAAAGTAGCAGGAAGGTTACATTGTGCTACCAGAGCAGGATTAGCGGTTGCATTCTCCTCTAAGGTGGGAGGGGACGTGACAGAGTGTTGGTGTATTCCTAATACTCCATGGGGGGAAGCCTTTTTCCATCTGTGTGAGGCTATGATCATTGATAATTAAAATCACTTTCTCCTAGATTACCTTGCTTACACCCACATTAGATACGAGTTTCAAACTTTATCTGCTACAATACAATAGTGAGCTTGGAAAGCTTCTTGAAAATATTTTTTAGCACATGAATAAAATTTTAAAGTAAACCAAGCATTATCCTTCTTAATGTCTTGTATACCAAATTTGGTCTCACTCGACGTTAATCATCATCATCATCCTCAACAACAACAACAACATACAATCAAATAAAGAGCTTAGAACGTAGAAAAATGTGATCATATACCATTTAGCTCTTCAAATTTCATCCTAGTAACATGCCATCAAATAAAGAACTTAGAAAGAAGTGATCATGTACTATATATTGAAATGGTTATATAAGATAACATACCATAAAACTTAGAATGAAGTGATCATTAAATAGTATTTATTAAAGTGATTATATAAGATGATACATTCAAATTAGTGGAAATTTAAAAATAAGAAGATGGGATGGATTTTTTTGTTCCAAATGTTTATATGATAACTTACTAAATTTTAATTTTTTAAAGGTTATAGTTTATGAATTTTTAAAATAAAATTTTATTTATTTTTAAAATTTTAAAATAAGAAAAATAAGAAAATATATTTTTCACATATAAATAGAAATAAAAATAAAACAAAATACAATATAAACAACCAAATAAAAAAATACTAAAATTTTAATATAACTTTTTTATTTTATATAACTAAATTAAAAAAAAAATTATGGATGTATTAAGATTATTTTGTATATTTTATAATAATAATCAAAATTAAATAATTATAAATATTAATAATATGGAAAATAATACTTAACTTAAATTATTTTATTTCATCTTACTATTAATTTTATTATTTTAACTAAAAAAATAAAATTTCAATAATTTTTTTCTTTTTTAATTTAATGAGTTCAAAAAACGAATTCTTTAAAACCATAATAAAAACTTAATTCTCATTAAACAACTCTCAAACATTTTGAAAATCTCCATCTCTTAAGCTCATTAAATCAAACAATTATAAATTAAACTTTACCAACCAAAATTAAATATCCTATCCCAATCTTTAATGCTATTCTTAATGATTAAAGGTCCTTTACAAAAACCACACTAAATCTAACAACTATAAATTAAACTTTACCAACAAAAATTAAATATCCCAATCTTTAACGTTGTTCTTAATGAGTAAAGAAACACTAAATCAAACAACTATAAATTAAACTTTACCAACCAAAATTAAATATCCCAATCTTTAATGCTATTCTTAATAATTAAAGAGCCTTTACAAAAAACTTACACCTAATGGATTAATATTGATAAGCATTAAAGGACCTTTACAAAAAACATACATTAAATCAAACAACTACAAATTAAACTTTACCAACCAAAATTAAATATCCCAAATCTTTAATGTCGTTTTCAATGATTAAAGAACCTTTACAAAAAACATACACCTAATGGATTAATATTGATGTTGATGGCTTTCGTAGTATTGCTGGACAATATAGACAGGTGGAGGACTGTCCTGGTGGTGGAAGGTTCTTTGGAAGTTCAAATGTCCACTTAAAGCAAACATATTTTGTTGGTTTTATTAAAGGATAAAGCTTTAACCTAGGATGTTATATGCTGTAAAGGTAAGGAAGGGCCTAGCAGATGTTACTTATGCAAATCTGAATCTGAGTCTAATGTACATCTTGGAGTGAAATGCTCTTATACCAAACATGTGTGGACTGAATTAGAGTCCAAGCTGGGGTTATACAATTTATGGAATGGCACTACAGTCAGTCTTTGTCTGAAGAATTGGTGTATGAAGAGAGAGTTGAAACCCATCAGATCTCTGCCTATTATTGTGTTATGGTACATTTGAAAGGCATGCAATCAAAGTTGTTTTGAATATTATGTATTATCTCCTTTCCAGGTTTCATCTTTCTATTTGGGTTGTTTAAATTCTTTCACTCAAAATAAGATTATGAGAATTAGAGAAGTTGTGGCTGAAGTTACTGATAAGACATATCCTTGGGGATATTTTGATGGTTTGGCATCTGGGGATCCAAAAATATGTGGTGCTGGGGGAGTGCTATTCATATCTGATGATCACTTTTATACTTTCAAAGCTGGTTTGGGGTTTGGAACTAATAATTATGCTGAACTTATTGGGTTAAAGCTTCTACTTACTTTGTCTTTGCAGCATAAATACAAGCACTTGCAGATTTTTGGAGACTCGCAACGTGTAATCAATTGGGCTAATGGTAAGTATTGAATTCATAACATTCAGCTTCAGCAAATTTTGTTTGAAGTTCACAGATTGGAAAATTTGTTCGATAATGTGCATTTTATGCATAGTTATCGAGAAAGAAATTCACATGCAGATTTATTGGCAAAAGATGGATCTAACGTTTTAAATGGATCTTGCTAGATATCAGAGCATCGGGTAGCTGATAGTTCCAATATTGTCATGCTTTTTTAGTACAGGTGGTGCAAAAGCTGGAGTTGAGTTGAAGATTTGGATTTTTATTTTTATTTTGGATCAATCTTTGAAGTTAAATGAACAGTTTTTTCAGATAAACAAGTATTTTGGATATTATGAAGTTTAAAGATTTTTTTGGACAATGTCATGTTTTGAGTGCTGTTAATGCCTCTTTTTTTTGAAGTTCTAAACATTTGTGTATTGAGTGCTATAATGTTTTATCAAGCAAATCCCAAAACGTTTTTTAAAAGATTGTTGTTCTTCCTAGATTGTTTGGCATGAAATAGACCGTCAAATATATATATTAAGGAATGGTCTTTCTCTCTGGGTAGTCCCCTCCAAAGACAAAGCCTAGGTCTCTATTGCAGAGACGCCTTTCTCTATGTTAATTCTTGAAAGGAGTAAAAATCCATTCCTAAGATTTTAAGTATTTACGACTCGACATCGATATTTAAGGTTGACACTGCCTCACACCCTGGGTAAAAAATTCAGTTTTTCGATCCACGGTTGCAGCTCATCCGAGAGTGTTTCCTTCACAAAAAATTAATATAGTTTTACAAGATAAAATGAAATAGAAACATGGGGTCGTGGACTCTTGGTATATGGTTTGAACAGGAAAATGTGAACGATGGCTTAGGCCCTCTCCATCTTTCCTCAGTGGACACTTAAATGCTAAAGAGCAGATTCGACACAAACACAGGTTTGAAGACTCTACTACATGGATTTAATTTACATCCAAAACCTGATTAAAATGCAAGATCTGGTGACAAAGGAGGAGGATCCAGCAGCTGATTAAGCATTTTGAACTAAAGATATGTGCCCCTCGAGCTTGAAAAGCAGGAAGAGAGCTATTAAAAATGGAAAAATTGTATAGATCTATATTGTGTTGAGGTCTGTAGGTTTGAATCTCTTCAGAACTAAGTTTTCACAAATGCCAGAGGCTACATTAGCATTAAGTTACACTATACTATAAATCATGACAAACACAACCAAGGTCAAAATGAAGCAAAGTTAAACATATATTGATGATTCTTTTAATTAGATCTTCTAATATCCCATAAAACAATAATTTAAATTTCGTCATTGCACATGCATAAAAACCTTATGATTTGCCTCGATGGTACAACTAGTTTTAATAATTTTAATTCATCAAATACAAGTAATTTTAACAATAGTAGAATACCCTTTGATATCTCTAGTCGTTGTCATTTGTGGATGAGGACGAAGGTTGTTTTGTCGTCACTCCACTGTAGTTGTTGTCGTCGGATTACCAATCATCTCAGATCCACCCATTTTCTCTCTACCATACCTTGATGGGTAGTCTCCTTCCCCTGGGACCCGAAGCTTGACTAGGCTGACAATACCTTGCTAGAAATGGAAGTACAAATCCATGCTGCTGGTGGGAGGCTCTCAGCCTCACTCACCTCATACAGAACCACACTCTTCCACAATTTCCTCAAAGCCACCAAATTGGTTGGAGCTCAAAACTATGGCAGGACCGAAGAAGAAAAAGATGATTATCCCCCATTCTTTAACTTTTATTACCCTTTTCGTTAATTCTCATTCATCTCATGCACGCGTTTATTTAATTAATTAATTAATTAGTTAGGATTTTACTTTTAGTTCAAGTTCCTTAATTTACTCTATTAACTTATTTCTTAATTTAACTTTATTTCAATTTATTTATTTATTTGGTTGTTTATTCATTTATTATTTATTATTTATTTAATTTATCATTTAATTTATTTATTATTTACTTAAAATTCCTTATGATCAATTTATTATTTCCCTTAATTAAAATAGATTTTGATTGTCGTCGTATTCTCGTCACAACTAGAATTATCAAGGTGTTATACTTCGAGCATTCCCTTCCGATAATTCTCACAGGCATGGACTTGGTTATGATCACTCAACTAATGTCACCTTAGTTTGCCTACCATGTGAAGAGTTAGGGGTTCTTAAGGAATAAGGTTAAATCCTTATTAGACATCCCCAATATAATATTCATTAGTGATCGACTTGTGACCTACTCTCATGACACACGCATCTAATAAACTTGAGCTTTCCTCACTCTATTCAAAGATCATCGCGTCATCCAATTTCTTAGACTTACACATATAATATTTTCATCCCCGATACCTGATGTGGATCGATTGACAATCTCAATCTCATCATCTGCACATAAAAGAGTATGTGCATCAAATATTCTAAACAAGATTTCAAAAATAATGTAAATATCAAATTGAGATTAGATATCAAAGGTTCTCAACTCATCCCAAGTCCATGCACATCATACCTCATGTGCATCAAACATATCACAATTAAATCATATCATAAACAAGATTGATATCACTTTCCATAGTCGTTGACTCAGCTAGACTCTTTGCATACCCATGCTTTATTGCAGTTCATGTGCCTGTCTTTCCCGTCACACTCGACAGAACATCGAAGTACATGCTACATAAATTTTTCCAATAAAACATTATACAACTTATAATCCTTGCTGATATTTCACATGATTCTTCATTTCACAATCATAATATCAATGCATTCACAATTGACCAAATGTCGACATCATTCTCATAATCATAATTTAGTCATCAATAAAGTGTTTAAACTATGGTGAGAACCTTTATAAGGAAAGTATTGATTGTTATGATGTCAGTTTTGCAATATTCTTTCACAGGTTTGTGAGGACTATGGGATTCACCTTCCACAATATGCACATGCTCTGTAAAAACTTCACTATCAAAATTCATTTTAGTTCACTCTTCTTTAACAAAGTATTTCTTAACATTCTTAAGTTACATTGTTTCTACAAATTATACAATAGCCTCCTCTCCTTCTTCTTTGTCATCATCCACTACCATATCTAAATAGTTGGATTCACCATCCTCATGCACATGCTCAATTGCATACATAAATAATTCTTCCACCTTCTCGTCAGTAAGCATGAATACCATAGTCTTCATCTACTTCATCATCTAGTGATGTATATACATAGTGGGATTTACCATAGGATTCATAGTATTCAACCGCTATTGCAAACTTTCCTATCGATTATACAACAATATTCTCACTCCCCTTTACTCTAAACTTTCTTCTCAATATTTTCCATTCTTCTCCAGTCATGGTGTCTTCAAGGACTACACTAGAAATAGTAATACTATCATCTAGAGCTTCTTGGATGAAAAATAGAAATGATGCATCTCTAGCCTCATCTAGAGGGTCGCAATATAGATTACGAAAAAATTTGGCACACCTTCACAATGAAGGACTGAATCCATATTAAGAAACCAATCTTTAAAACAATTACCAATGAAATGCGGGGGTGATCCATGATCCTTTTTGCACCAATCATCTTCGACCTAGAATCGATCAACTTCATGGCTTCTAGGCTACATAGCTATAGGTGAAACCTCTCCATATACTACTGAAAAATATTTTTCCATGTCTACTATGTTTCTTCTATTGAATCCCTTGAGTCTTTTCAAATGACCCATATCTCCTTGTACAACTTAATACTACTCAACATATTGCACCTTAACTAAGTAGTTGGAAACAATAGTTCATCCTTGTCAGGACTAAGACACTTAAAACTCTTATACGAGGGTGTCCTTCCTCACAATCAGAACTCTCAAATACCCGCAAGCTTTTGCTTGAATTCTCAGAACAAACAAATATAGTCACTCCATGTAACACTACACAAAGGCTATGGCCCACACACACTTTGTCAACAACTTCAAAATATGAAACCAATTGCACCCAACTTAGTCACGAGGAGTTCAAGAAACAACACATGAGACACAATTCCACTTGGCTAGAATAACACTTCTAATGGCCAACAATCTCACCAACTTCCTTTCCCACTTTCTAGAGATAGACACTAACAAACCCTAAACCAGACCAACCAAAAACAATAATATGACTCATACTTATATTGTTCCAAGGCCTTTCTTACCATAAAAAAAATTAGAGAATTATTCTCAAAAACACCAAACGTAATCCCAATTAGAGAGCTAATAACACAATGATCGACAAAAAACAACCTTAAGGATAAACTCGCTATTCAAGACTCATAGATGTCACAACTAGAGTGATCGTGACACACCCTACCTTGGGATGACTTAAATTCTCAAAATATGTACACACAACTAGAGAATAATCGATGTCGATAGGATCAATGGATCACAACTGTCTCAACACACAAATGAAAATGATGCACTACAACGTAATCAACTATATAAGAAAAACCTTCTAATGGAGAATAAATTCTCCCTTCAACATGACTAGTTGGACAATCCCAAACGATACATGAAAAAATAAATCTCAACAAAAACAACATTGCTCAATATTCATCTCTACAAGTTGTCCATTAGGGGCATTCTTTAATATCCCATGAATGAAGGCTCTATGACTTGGTTTAACTAAGTGAAGACCCCGTGATCCTGCATCACACTTGAATAGTTATGAACCTAGAAATACTTACTCATTCCCAACAACCATTCCTCAGTCTTTTCTCCTGTATTTACTTCACCTTCATAGGTCGGGGCTCTTATTTTTCGAAACTCCCCCTGAAGACTATCATAAATTTTTTTCTCTTTCTCCGTGGAGAAAGTGAGTCATGACTAGAAGAACTATGATGATCTCCTTTAGTTTCTCTAGGTGTACCTTCTTTTTCCGCTTCTCTTGGGCTGCTGTCATGCTCATGTTCTGGTTCTCTTTTAGATCTATTGGTGGACTGGGTAGGTTTACCTTGCGGGCTCCCTCCCATCATGTTATGCAATAATGCTTCATTTATAGCTTGTTGTTCCTTTTTTTCATTTAGACTGTCTTCCTTGAAACTTTTAAGTTCATCTTGAATACTGTGCAAAATTTTCAGCACATCAGAGATTAGCTCGACCACCAAGTTCACTTCCAAAGTGGGGGTGGTCATTTCTTCCTGCAAGCTATTTTGTTCCTCGGTATTCATAAATTGAAGAGCACTATAAAAAAATTCCTTAAACAAAAAAATTTTTAATAGCAGCAAAAATTTCTGTTAGTAACAAAAATTACTTATCATGCTTTATTTTCTCTACGTGAATGCGTAGTGCACCCATAAGTCTCTTAGTATTGAAACTGGGCTCTGATACCACTTGTAATGTCCCCAAAAAAGTAATTTCTTTTTTATAGGCTAGTTAAAACTACCCCAAAGGGGATCATTATTACTTGTGTGGAATTACATGCGCTACTTATACTTTCGATCTCTTTAGAAACTACCCATAATGTCTTGTTAATCTCTTATCCATTCAATAATTACTAGTTCATTTACTTCATATGTCTTAATTCGGTTATTTAAACTATTTGTACATATTAGTTATTACTGCCGATGAATTAATGAATTGTATAGATCATTGTTTTACTCCTGCACATGTGTACTTTGTTTATTTAATAACAACTAACTTAACTTTCTTCATGGGAACAAAGTGGTGGAGTGGCGGGACTTGTTCTCCCATGACGATCTGAGAGGTAAGGTCATTCTTCGTTATGCAGGCTTACTCAGTTCATTCAAACTAAGGAACCTTATTTATTGACTTACGGGTTAATTTTGTGACATCAAGATTATTTGGTTACTTGAAGCAATTCAGTTCCTAGTTATACTTCCAGTTCCGCCTTGCACTTTTATTACTATTCTGTTTTACGACTCAGGTAAGCCCTATGTTCGTTAATTATCTTTCTTAGTTAAATAAATAGATGCAGTGAATTAACTTACTTTCCTTACCATTATTAATTATCTATCTCTTGGTTAATTAATTACACTTCTCTTGTTTCTATTTTGCAGGTCTTCCTTGGTTACGAGTTTCGAAACTTAAGCTTGTTCTTCCTAGCGAGGGCATCATGGCATACTATGTTTTCCATGATTCCTAAATACTACAAAACCTAGACTAAAGACTTATGCACAAACACTACCTATATGAACTAGCAAAGATCATGTAATAACATAATACTTTGATGCTAAGGGGATGACATTGTAAACACTATACAATAGTGTTAAGTTTTGTGCATACTTTAACGTTGGTAGACTATGGTATAAATACCATGTCATTAGTATTATGTCTGTGCATACTTAGAAGGTGGCGAAGCTATAGGGTATAGTGTGCACCATGAAATAACAAGGTTTAAACTTATGACTTGATTGATATGTATTATAACGATGGTTCATAAACTATGGTAAGGGTTTATGAATGCATTAATGGCCACCAACTTGTGCCATTAATGCCATCGGGGTTTGTGAAAATGCTTTGCAAAGGATTTGAGCATTCGTTGTTTGTGCATTATGTGGTTTTGGCATTGGGGTTTCATGTGGCCTCTGCGCAGTTGGAGAAGGGAGGCAACCTCCACCAATTTGTAGGTAAGCTAACCACCAGACTCTGTGTAAATGCGTTGTTTTGTTATTTTCTCCATGGCAAGGTCATGCTTCTCATACGATCGTTGATTTGATTGCAGGTGAAAATGAAGGCGCTCCGGGGTTTTCACAGAGCTACGCATTCAATTTGGGGTTGCTACTTCATGGCCATGGTAAGCCTACTAGCAAGATCTTACTTGCCTCCTCTCGTTCTGGGCATTTCTGAGTTGGGATTCTTTATAGGGTTGGATTTTTAGATGGCACTTGTCGACATTGCCTTCATGGTTTGTAATGTAGCTTACTCTAGGTTTTTACTCTCGTTGGGAGGTTTGGCGTTTTGAGCCGTGGCTGCACCATTACTTGTAATGGTGCCATAGCTTAGAAATTGCCATTAACATTAATAATACATTGATTGTTGTAAAGAGGATCCGTGCCTTACTATGTAAATATATTGTTTCTTTGGATTTTATGTGAAGACTGTAATGTGTTTTGGTATAAGATGCATATGATTTAGTTCAGCATTTTAATATATTAAACTGTGTAAATTCGAGACTATGTAGTTATTTTAATGTTGCGTTTAAAATGTTTGACTTGTTGGGTTCGATCATGGATTTATGCCTGTAGAATTTACTCTGGGTATAATTGGAACAGTTTGGGTTTTGGAGGTATGCACAGCACTCCATTTATATTGTTTGTAATTTATGTTTGGGATATCTTTTAGAGCTTGGGGCGTTATGCCATGGGCTACACCATTGTTGCAATGGTGCCATAGCCCATTGGCTTTCCACCGTAAGATTTGCGTTAGCATTAATGGAAAATCTGTATTATACAGAGCGTTGAAATTCGGCTTTGTAATGGTTCAGCATGGGTGCAAGCCATTCCATGAATGGCATGTGCCTCTCCTAATGACTGTGATAGCTTAGTTGGCATTTTAATATGTAATTTGTTACTTAAAAATATATGGTTGTAAAAGTCAGGTTTATGGAAAACCCACGATATCGTTTTGGTTACTGTAGCATGACTGTGTGATTATTACTGTGTGATTGGATTTGGCAGACTTGGCCATGGCCGGTGTGACTAGGTATACGACCTTCAAGATTTGGGTTTGGGCAATACCAAATTGTAAAACATTTTTTCTGTAAATAATAGAAAGGATACTATGTATTAAGCTATAGATTTTGTTATGTGTTTTGATTATAGTAATGATTTATATTAAGGTTATTATTATGTTTCCCTTGGGTCACAAACATCCATGGGATTCGATGTCGTGACCTGTATTGGCATGAGATAGGGTTTTCTTCTTAAGAGGAATGATTCCTTGTTTAAATAAGAACTATAGAGATGTTTTAAATGTGGAGTTTAATTTTGCTTATGAATTATATTTGTAACCCATAAGGGTGAATACCATGACCTCTATTTATTAATACAGAGTTATATGAATTGTTTACTTGGTAAAATTATTGGTGGGTGTTTATGATGAATATTATATGGGACAATTTCAGATATAATGCATGTGATTTATGGTATTTTATTATAGATGTTAAAACTGTGGGTTTTATGGGAAAGTCTTGATAAGGACCACATGGATGGTCATGATATCCCTCTAATTAATTATAATGTTTGTTTCCAGCTATGTAAAGTATTTTGTTTTAATGATTATGTGAAATAGACCTTTGAAGGTCTTTGATAATTTGATTAGCTTGTTTATTATATAAAATCTGTTCTTAGTAGATCTAGTTTATAATATACACTTGTTATTAGTTAACATAATTAATATTTTTAATTAATTACTACTGAACTAGTTTCTTTAAAGCTTAGGGCAAGCCTCTGCTGACAAATGGAATATGTCACCAGGGTATTAAATATAGAGAACAAAGTATAAAAATAATACTAAGATAAAAACCTAGTTAATACAGGAACATTTATGAAATATACAAACCCTGAATGTAATCATCCATGAAATATACAAACATTGCATCCATTACTTAACATAAATTGTAATAAATCTTTAGGAAAGAAATAGAATCGACCTTCAAGCGTTTCATACCATAATTTTAAGCTTTTTCAATGGTTGCACCTGCACACTTAAATAACCAGCATTAACAATTCAATGCAGATATGACCTCTGTTTGATGACCAAATCACTAGGGAAATACCATGTTCCACCCAACCATGACCTGGAACCATTCCTAGTTGAAATTCATCTCCCCCCGAGCTGGACTCCAACATGCAAGTAGCTTAAGGATCCTAAAATAGGGTTTTCTAACTGGTAATCAGTTCTGAATCAATCCTCTTTTCCTTGCAGTAAAAGTTCTCCAAGAAAACACTTGAGAGAAAAAACAGACAAAATAATAATTCTCCTAAATAAAAATCAGAACCCCAAGCCCTTGTTTGGCTTGAGTCTTTATAGACAGAATTTTCAGTCAAAGGGGTAGTTAAATCAAGAAATCCTTGATTTCTTGATTTAACCCTTTTTAATTACTGGTGTAATTTTCAACTCTTTAACCTATGAACTTTTAACTAGTTCCTAGTTATTCTTTCATAGATATTTCACTATTTAATAATACTTTAATAATAAGTAATAATTGGTGGAGCTTCTCTTCTTTCTTTATTCAATTATATAATTAATTATTTATACATACTATGTATAAAATATACAGTATCAAAATACTTGTTAACATTTGTCTTCAGGCATAATGTATCATGATCCCTAGACTTAATGACACTTCTTTATGAGGGTCAAGTAGATAGATGGAATAGGTCTACTAGTCTAAACAACTCTAAACATCCTTGCATGTTGGATTTCCCTCATATAACATGGTATTTCTTCAGTACTTGATGAGAATACAAAAATTCTGAATTTCATTTAATCACTTAAAAATAAGTATGATGAGATCAATATTATTCTCAAGTCGTTTTCACTCAAAGGTGATTTTAATCTTTTCAGTAACCCCTAGCGCTTACGAAAGCCCATACTCAATGCTTATAACAGGGAGTTATAAACATAGTGCAATTCCAGAGCTCTCGCTCAATCCTAAGTGCTAGGATGTACTTCTATGATACACCTAGGGATATAATGGCCAAGGATCTGATGCTCCAGAGCTTATGCTCAACATCAACATGGAATGCTCTAGAGCTTATGCCCAACATTTCCAATAAAATTTTCATCTGTTCCAGAGCTTTATACTCAACACAAATGTAACTACTCATGTCCTCCAAAGCCTCTCAGTCAACACAAAACATATCATCGATCATGTGCTTCAGGATCCATGCCCAACACAAAACATTTCATCAATCATGTGCTTTAGGGTCCAAGCCCAACACAACTAACATATATATACATATATCATCAACAATTGGCTTACACCCAATATACAAAGAAAATCATCATGTTCATATGCATTGGGATTTTTGACCCAATATAAAAATAAAACATCAGTATAATCATCATGATCAATAGGCTCATGGATGTAAATGGTAGGTCCAAAATTTGGGATATTACACAGAAACTTAATACATAGGGTTAGGAAATGCAATGTAATCATTTTTCTAACATAGCGAGCATTTATTATAGGAAAATGGAATAGGAAGTCTAGGGCTTCATACCTATAACTTGAAGCTCTTTTAATGGCTAAACCTACACATTCAAATAACGAGCATTAACACTTCAAGGCAGATCTCACCTCTGTTTTTGATGACCAAATAACTTGAGAACTACCACGTTCCACTGAACCATGACCCAGAACCACTCCTGGTTTAAATCCAAATCCCCTCGAGCTAGAATCCAACATGCAAGTAGCTTAGAGGTCCTAAGGTAGGGTTTTCTATCTGGTATATCACATGTGGATGAGTTCTCATTTTTCCTTCCAGGAAAATGTTCTCCAAGAATTTACTTAAGATCAAAACAAGCAGAAAATGACTCCTCCAAATGATAGATCAGAACCCAAAGCCCTCCTTGGCTTGAGAACTTATAGACAAACTTTTCAGTCAAAGGGACACTTAAATAAAAAAACCTTGTTTTCTTGATTTAACCCTTTTCAATTAATTTGGATAATTTTTAATACTTTAACTTCATAACTTTCAAATGGTTCCTAATTAGGATTTTGTAGGTATTGGACTATTTATTATCTTTAAATAATAAATAATAATGGATGGAGGTTTTTTTTCTTTCTTTCATCATTAATATTATTACTATATTTATTCTTTATACATACCATGTATTAAATACATAATAATATAGCATTTGTTAACATTTGTCTTTGGGCATCATATACCATGATCCCTAGACTTAATGACACTTTTTCATTAAGGTCAAATAGGTAGATGGCTAGGTCTACTAGGCTAGGAAACTATAAACATCCTTGCATGTTGGATTTTCCTCGTATAACGTGGTAGCTCTTCAGTACTTGATGAGAATACAGAAATTTGAAATTTCATTTAATCACTTATAAATAAGTTTGATGAGATCAATATTTTTCTCGATTTGTTTTCACTTGGAAGATATTAAATTCTTTTTAGTAGCCCCTAGCGCTTAACAGATCCCATACTCAAGGCTTTAACAGGGAGTTACAATTTATAGCAATTATGGAGCTCTTCTCTCAACACTAATGCTAGGATGTACTTATACGATACACCTAGGGATACAATGGCCAAGGATCTGATGCTCCAAAGCTTATGCTCAACATAAACATGGAAGGCTCGAGGGTTTATTCCCAACACTTCCAAATCTTATATTTTCATGTGTTCCAGAACTTCTCTCTCAAGACAAATATAAGTAAGCATGTGCTCCAAAGCTCCTCGCTCAACACAAAACATCTCATCAATCATGTGCTTCAGGGTCCACGCCTAACACAAA
>LPNX011201533.1:27796-56305 GCA_001517045.1 Pseudotsuga menziesii
GATATATAAAAATAAAATATCAAGACAACATCATAATCAATAGGCTCATGCATATAAGTGTTAGGTCCAAAATTGAGGATATTACACTAGTGTTTCACTAGAATCCAATATAAAGTAACATATGTCAATGTCAGTCAATAAAAAGAAATCGAGACATATACTACATGAACATAAAATGATATTTTCAAAGAAAGCGAAACATACATGTACATGGGGGGAGGTGGGTCACCAACAACCTATATTTGGTTCTCTTTAGGCACCATTGGCTCACTAGAATCCTACATAAAGTAACATATGTCAATGTCAGCAAATACAAAGAAAATGAGACATATACTACATGGAAAAAAATGATGTTTTCAAAGAAAGAGAAAGAAACATGTACCAGGGGGGGAGAGGTGGGTCACCACCAACCTGGATTTGGTGCTCTTTAAGCACCACTGGCTCACTAGATTCTTGTATAAAGTAACATATGTCAATGCCAACAATTACAAAGAAAACGATACATATACAACATGGATAGACAATGAATTTTTCAAAGAAAGTGAGACATACATGTACTTAGGGGGGAGAGCTGGGTCACCAAAAACATCAATTTGGTGCTCTTCAAGCACTGCTGCCTCAATAGATTCCCGCAAAAAGTAACATATGTCAATTCCATATAATACAAAGAAAACGAGACATATACAACATGGACAAAAAATTATTTTTTCAAAGAAAGTGAAACATACATCTACCTAGGGAGGGGGGAGAGGTGGTTCACTAATAAAAAAGGTTGTTCGGCTGGCATATATATCATGCTACATAAAGAAACATAAAGATACAATTAGAAAAATTCTAATAATTAAAAGAATACATGTTGAATTGTTAAAAACATAATTAAAATAATACCTGTGTCTCGGAATCTTCCTCTGCGTGTGAGGGACTTGGCTGGGATTCCACAAACTCATCCTTCCCACCCTACATAAAACATATTGCATTTAGATTTGGACATATTAAATGTTGTAATCTCTACTATCAATATGTAAATAACGATGACAAATTAAAAAGTAAAGTTCTTACATATAATGGTGAAGCACCAAAACCATATGTAGCATTAACCGCTGTATCAATGTTATTAACACCAATCGTCAGACTATGTGGATCTGGGGTGTCATGGGACACCATCTATATATTTGTTCACATAAATTGTTATTAATTAAATAGAAATAAATTACAAAACAATTGAAAATTATGATATAAAAAAAATATAATATGTAAAAAATGAGTTTTACTTACATATCGAAGTAATCCATCATCCCAAAACTTTCAAGAAGACCCATAGTATATGCCTCCACACACTGTGCAAGGGTGTGCAGTAACACGACCATCTGAACCCTCTGCGTCTATAATACAATCTATAGCTCTAGTATGGTATGGAGACCTAATAAGTGGATCATGAGTGTGTGATGGGCCAGCCTCAAAAGTGCCAACCCCATTGTCCTACATTTCCTAGGACAATAGTGCCATGGTGAAGCAATTTATCTCCCAAGTCGAATAAGGCTTGCTATGTATCATCAATCATGGGACCCGCAGGAGGATATACCAGAGGGGGCTTTCGTGTGCATAGAGGACGTGTCAGACGGTAAGGATCAGTCCTAGCCTCTTCACTATCTTGGGGCATTCCATGACCCACATTCTGGAACTCTAAAATATCAAAATAGTTCGCCTGTTTCTCCAAGATAAATTATGCATACAACTTCCTTAGGAAATAGAGTGGGATGTATCTTTGCCCATGAGGGTCTTCACTGAAGACCATGTACCAGCGATCCATCCAATTGGCTTTCACATTTGGTTCCACGCACCAATCTATGGAAATGTGTGCTTGACTGGTGGGTGGAACCAATCCGGTGTTATGGTCCCGGAATAATAAAAACAATTGGTCTTTGGTTATATTTAGTTTTTTGAGGTCTTTATAGCTCAAACCATTGGAATAGTTTTTCCTTATGGATTCTTTGTATGACCAAATGTTGTACAATACTCCTTGGGCATTGGAAATTGTGTTTGTTATGGTATCCAATGCCTGTAATATCCTGAATTTTGGACCTAACACTTATAGGCATGTGCCTATTGATTATGATGATTATCTTGATGTTTATTTTTATATTGGGTCGAAGAGCCCACGACATATGAACATGATGATTTGTTTTATATATTGGGCGTAAGCCAATTATTGATGATATATGTATATGCTTGTTTGTGTTGGGCATGGACCCTGAAGCACATGATTGATGAGAATTTTTATGTTGAGCGAGGAGCTCTAGAGCACTTGCGTGATTAATGATTTGTGTTGAGTGAGAAGCTCTGGAGCACATGCGTACTTATTTTGTGTTGAGCGAGAAGATATGGAACACATGAAAAGATAATTAGATGTGTTGGGAATAATCCATAGAGCCTTCCATGTTGATCTTGAGCATAAGCTCTAGAGCATCGTATCCTTGGCTATTGTATCCCTATGTGTATCATACAAGTACATCCTAACACTAGTGTTGAGTGAGGAGATCTGGAATTGCACTAAATTGTAACTCCCTGTTAAATTGTTGAGTATGGGCTTTAGTAAGCTCTAGGGGTTACTGAAAATAATTTAATAACTTCCGAATGAAAACGACTCGAGAAAAATATTGATCTCATCATACTTATTTATAAGTGATTAAATGAAATTTTGAATTTCTGTATTGTTATCAAGTACTGAAGAGCTACCACGTTATACAAGGGAAATCCAACATGCAAGGATGTTTATAGTTTCCTATCCTAGTATACCTAAACCATCTACCTACTTGACCTTAATGAATAAGTGTCATTAAGTTTAGGGATCATGGTATATGATGCCCAAAGAAAAATGTTAACAAAGTGTTATATTATTATGTACTTTATACATGGTATCTATAAAGAATTAAATATATTAATAATATAAATAAATGGAAGAAAGAAGAGAAGCTCCATCAATTATTATTTATTATTGAAGATTAATAAATAGTATAATGTGTATAAAAGTCCAACTAGGAACTAGTCCGTCTAGGTAATTTTTATTAGCCTATAAATTTTTATTTTTATTTTCGTTTTTTGGGGACATTACAATGCCTCGGCTTATAATGTTCTAGATTAAAGGCTTGATTGCGCCGAGAGGCGCTCTACAGCCGATCTTAACGTTACTAACATGTCGGCAAAAAATAATAGTGGAAGTGAATATTATGGGGGAGATCTTGTCACGTAATGTAACGTTACTAACATGTCCGCAAAAAATAATAGTGAAAGTGAATATTATGGGGAGATCTTGTCACGTGATGTAATGTTACTAACATGTCGGCAAAAAATAATGCTTAAATATATATTACAATGTGAATGGATCCTAGTTTAAATCTGGTATAACTTTATAATCTCACCATGCCTGTATATTCAGTGAACCATGATTATGCCAGAATCTTTTTTTATTCTGGTCTCAATTTTACAGTCCAGAGAATACTTGGTTGAATTTGTTTATCTAGCTGTATTAAAATAAGGGTAATGGCGGCCCGAGGCTGTGCTATTCGATTGGACGACGGTGTATGAGCTTAGGCCCAAGGGTGTTGATCGATCATTCTGCGAAATTTGAAATTGACATGATGATCTTGACCTCTGTCGTTGCTGTGCGCGAGTATGATATGTTTAATTTTAGCACTACTACGATTTCTCATGCACCAGCCAACAATGAATAAGGATAAGGATCCTATTGTTTAAAATGAAGAATGTGAATATTTCCATCGTATTCATCTTTTTCTATTGTGAAGCAGGAATGTAAAGATTTTCAAGTATCATACATTTGGAGTTCAATAAAAGAGAGTTTGACGTGCTGATAATTCGACTACTCTGTTTCTTGATTTTCTTTTCTTTTTCTATCTTGTTGCAGTATGTGATATGTTGAAGTTTCTTGGTTGGATGAAAATTGATGGTGACTGCTCTATTTCAGCCGGGTGTTTTCGTTTTGGAAGATTACGTCAAACATATTAAGTAGTATGGTTGCCATATAATTTGCAGAACCATCTGATCCAAAATGGAAAACAATAAGTGGGAAGCATATATGAGACTAGTGTTTTCGCTTATATCATCTAGGTTTTTGCTTCTATCATTTACACAGATCGGCCTTACGCTTATACCATCCAACTTTTTCGCTACCATCTCTAAGCTTTAAACATGCCTGGTTACGCAGGCATTCTTTGAGTAATCTATTTAGGTGGGTTTTAGTTGGAATTTAGTAATTTTTTTTTAAATCTAAATTTAAAAGTATTTAAATTGTGTTTTTCTATCTATAAATTAAATTAAGATTTTAAAAATATATCATAACATTTAAACTATACAATTTATATAGTTAATATATAATTGTAACTTTTTTTTTTAAATATTCTAACAAGTTTCTAAACAAAATAAATAAATATACTAAAAATTTAAAAAACTTACCATATTTAAAATACACCGTTTCTTTCCCCAATTAAATTTCAAAGTGATCTTTACAAGTAGCACGCTTTCACTAAGTCACCTAACCTAATCTACATGCATTTTTAACAATAAATATAAAATCAAATTGTTTTGCAAAGAGTTACATTTTGTTTTTTTATATAATTAGACGAGCTTTTATATAATTAGACCAAAAGTTCTGTTTCGTCTTCCATTTATCGTTATTTAAAAGAATTTTCATCTATTTATAACCCTCTTGTAAAATATATTTTGACCATCTTTGTAGATAGGGATACTTATAACATTTGCTAAAAACTTAAAATTTATTATATCAAAGAAAAATAAAATTGTATACCTTGCATTTATTCATGAGTAAGTCAAATTCATATAATGAAAAAAATTCAAATAGTCAATAAAAAATATTCTCCATTCCCTTATAAACTGAATTCCATAATCTGGTTTGCCTAATAGTATTGAGAACGTTTTTGGATAGTGCTACATTTTTCTTTTTAATATTATTTCTAGATATGTTAAAACCAGCTTGGATCATACCTGAGAAGAGGTTTGCATCTCTGGAGATTTGATCTCTTTCGGCCCTTGATAAAGTCTAGGATTTGGATCTATGCTGATTATATGTTATACATTAAAGGCTTGATTTTGATCATTTGCATTACCATGGTTTCTTTTTTCACTGCATATTGAATTTATAAATGCTTGCAAAACAATTATTCGTTTAGATCTATTACTAAATCGGTGGACATTGTTGTTTGGATTTGTTAACTCTATTCCAATAAAATGCATTATGAAAGTAAGAAGAAAGACAAAAAAAAATCAAATTAACGTCGTTTTCCAACCATTAAAAAAAATCCGAAATTGCTGGGGTGCATCATGATTTTCAAGTTGTTGTTGTCTTCGAGTTCTTTAAATTGTAAACCATATTTTGTAAAACGATATTGAAATTATGTTCATGTCGTTGGTAGGTTGGAAACTTAATCGTAACCCATTTTGGTTCTTTTAGTTATTATGTTCAAAAGTCGTACCTTTCAAATTTCAGAGTGAAAGGTCATTTCTGATATGTATTAATAATACATTTGTGTATACTGGAAAGCATTCAGAGCTTAGAGGTTTTACAAACATTACATCTCAGGGAAAGCATTCCGAGCTTCGAGTTTTTCCCAACCTGGTAGCTTAGAGAAGTACAAGCAAATTATGGAAGCAAAACGTAAAAGGTGTGAAATCTGCGAAGTAGTTTGTTTGTTTAGACTATATATATGTGTGTGTGTTTATATGGTATTTTGATACATGTTGTTTTGGATAACGTGTAGATTGACGGCGTCATTAGCGGAGCATGATCCTGATATCAAAGGATTTGTAGAATCGTCGTATTTGTCAAAAACAGTGGCATTGCAACTATTTGGAAATGAGAGCAAAGGTGACCTCGGGTGGACTTTTAATGCGAGTGACTTAGAAAGACCGAAAATCGAAGTGAGTATAGAGCATTTTCAAAATGATCCGCCGGTTCAGTATGATAAAATGAATACACTTATCCTGTATTGGCCAGGCTTGTGTCCCCGTGTTGTGCTAGATTGTGTAGCTTCCATGCGCAGTGGGACTGTAATTTGGGAGAATTCCATTTCCAATGATATTTTATGTAGATTCCCAATAGACATATTGGTGTTAGACTACACCGAGATCTTCTTTCCTCTCACCAAACGTTTCAATGGAGTGCCGCCAAAAGCATTCAGGAGAATTAGGTCTCGATTTTCAAATTAGGTTTAGTTGTGATGTAAAAGGAGGAAATAGACTACTGTAGGTTTTTTATATTTAATGATAATAATAAAAAAATGGTAAATGCTAAAGAGTGTAGAATCCACTTAATGTAGATGGTTGGGGAATAGCTTATTTAATAAAAGATTTTATTATCAGCTTTTTATAAAAAAACATATCATTAAAGAAACCAGATTTATGTTTAGTTTTTTTATAAAAAAACAATAAATTTACCTTCTATTAAGTTGTACTTACAAATTTCTATTACATAATTCTAAATAACAAGGAAGCCATTGTTATCTCAAACATCATTGAGAGAGTAGGTTTTCGTGTGGCATTTATTGATGTATTGTAAAGTATTTTGGCTCATGTGGCTTTCAAAAATTTTAGAGCTAGATCTATATGTGAATTTGAAATGTGAATGTAAAC
This sequence comes from Pseudotsuga menziesii, assembly GCA_001517045.1. Lineage (NCBI taxonomy): Eukaryota > Viridiplantae > Streptophyta > Pinopsida > Pinales > Pinaceae > Pseudotsuga > Pseudotsuga menziesii. Next base: position 34,460 of record LPNX011201533.1, read on the forward strand.
AATGCTTTTATCTCTCTTATAGGTACATATTATGTATTGATTTGAACCCAAAAAATCATTTCTAGAGATACTTTGAATTTAAATTATTATAATTTTGGCAATATGGAAGAAGATGATATGTGTAATATCCCAATTGTTTAGCCCAAGACTTATGATTATTTATGTGACTTAAGTTCTTTTGCATTATGGACTTCTGACATTTTATATGATTGTAGACTTATGATTCTTTGCATAATTAATGTGATTAAGGATTTATGATTATTGTCTTAATAATGTGACTTTGGACTTTGGAACTATTATTAATGCTAATGTTATTACTAACGTCTTTTCTATCTTTGAATGTTGTTACTATTGATTAAATAAACAACTAGCTCAAGAAATGAAACTAAAAGAGTATGGCGGACCATGGATTCCATAAAGTGAGGGGAAATGGGGACATCTTAGAACCTTATAACTTTTTGTTGGCTTAAGTTTGTCCATCACAATTCATATCTGCACTTTGGTTAGATTAATAATGTTGGTCACCCAAACCTTGTACAACAGGCCCTGATCTAGATATTTATTGACTATGGAGTTAATATTGCATCTTTTGCACGCCTTAGTGGGACCCTCTTTCCAAGGGTTCCCTCCTTGGGAAGATATTCCCTCACATTTATGTGTTTTTGGTCATTTATGAGCCATTTTCCTAGGTTTTTAGGGGTTGTAAGCTATTCTCTAGCTTCCACTCTTACACTATCCATTTGTGATCCTATTTTTGTGCCTCCATGATATTTATGACCCTATTGGATTCCCTCTCTCACCTATTTCACTCTTTGTGATTTTTTGTAAACCCCTTTATGCATTAGTATGCCTCCATGTGCTCTTCATGGCTCTCCTCACTTTTAGGTAACTCCTCATGGTGCTAATTTAGGGAAGAGAATTTTTTCACAAAACCACCACTCCACTAATTCAAGTTAATTCTCCATGATGAAGCTCAAACCTTACCTCTCTCTAATTTTAGTTGATCCATTTGGGTTAGAGTTGGACACTCTCTATACTATTCTACTATCTTTTGCAACTAGGGGCACTATAACATACTTCATGTTCATCTACATCGTGTCTCCCATACTTTGAACTGAAGTTCTTGAAAACAACATACCATATCTAGTAGGAACATTTGCTTCCACCACATCCATCACAATGCTCTTTGTGGACGACTGAGCTAGTAGGGTGACCACTAGGACTTTAATAATACCCAAAGAGTTTACTTTATTAAAATAAAAACTATACAAAACATGGAATTGTTTAGTAATCCATAAGCCTATCTTCTCCATAATGACTTTATGCATAATATTATGGGAAGCACCAAAGTCTAGCATACAATTATGCAACAATTTTCCATCTATATTCAAAGTGATGTAGAAATGAGTTGTATTAGCATCCTTCTACTGTAGGCCCTAATGATTTTTGTTATCTAGGTTCAATGTTTCAGATTGTATGTTTGGACTTACTATGTTGAAAACCTTTTCAACTTGCTTTTGATAGGTAGGAGTTTTAGCCCGCTGTAACAAAGGTATTGAAAACCTTAGAAATTTTCACTTTTGGGAGGAAACTACCTTGGTTTCCCATGAGAAATATCAACTCATGAGTTTAGTGGTTTTTCAAATGACCTCCATGAGTTGTTACCAACCAGAAAACTATACATGTCCCTAGCAATTTTTCTCCATTAACCCATCGAGAGAAAATTAAAGGGTGTACACTTTCAGGTGTATTATTGATGATAGTCATTTATCTTTGTCCCCTCTTCTTGATTACCTCATTGTTTCCACTTATCCTCCTTGTATCTTGTCAGTCCACTATTTAAATTATTTTCTAGATGAATTTATATATGACGGTGCTTCATGCTAGGTGCATGCTAGGTGAAAACTGACTACTGTATCCTTGATCCTTTGGTCTCTAGCCCATGATTCTATACTTTCTCTTTGCTCTTTGAGTTTAAGCACTTGGGCTACTTAGTATGATTTATTTTTTTATTTATTTGTATCCGTTGTGAGATTAACACTATATTTTTTAAACATCTTATACACTTTATATAGTGCTTGAAAAATATCATTACTAACAATAATCACAACACAACAAAGATTCCCCCCACCGTGGTTGCAAAAAGAGATAGTTGGGGGGATGCATGAGGGGCATGTGGTCATCCCTTAGGGTTCCCATGCTTCCATCTCAACATGCATTGCACGGTCGATAAGTAAGGAATGATCTCCTCCCACATGTGATCACTTGTTTGATGTAACCTAGCATACTTGCTCCAATGTTCTAGAGCATAGAGTCGAGGTGGGGAGTGTGCACAATATGGAGAGCATGTGAACTATACTTATCACCTTTTGCAATGATGATAAACCCTCCACATAATGTTCTACTAAGAATTTGGATCCTTATTACGCACGGCGGTAGAATGACAATGCTTAACCTCATCGTTCAACCTATAAAAGAAGGAAGCTCCCTCACAATTTTCATAGGTTGGATTTCTTTGAAACAAGGATATTTTGTTCATTTTTTCCTATCTAGGGGAGGCCCCCAGGTTCATTTCTAGCTAATATTTGGCTAAAACATGTTACAGCTCGATAAATGATTAAATCAAATAGATTGTAATAACTCTTGAAAAATAATGTGGATGCAGGATTGATGTATGGTCATGCGAGAGTGGCGATAGGGGTACCTCCTATAAATTTTTGTCCTTTTCTTTCATGAGATGAGGAATTTTACCATTAACTTTGTTAATAGGAAAAGTTTATAAATTAAGTGTTGCAGTTTTAGACTAACACTCATAGGATTTTGTACATGTATACATTGCCGCGACGTGAATCCTTCATTGTACACTTGGATCAATTATCATTTCTAAGTATGCCTCCAATTATAGGTGTAGTTAATTTGAGTTCTAGAGTTACCCTATTTTTTGAGAGTTTTGGGAAATGAAATGGCTTAACAACCTCTAACGAAAAACTTAAGATAATTTTGATTAATAACACTTATTGGGTATGTATCTCGATTTAGAGATTCATGGTGATTTGTTAGATGACTATAGAATGATTTTAATGATTGGCACTCATCCATCATGGGTTATAAAATTTGCATTTAAATGTTTATAAATATCTGGATATAAATCTCAATCGGTGCATAATCCGATTCTTAAATCTGAGTTGATATGTGATCATATTTCCTTGGATCGTTTGTGTGTTGTTTAGACATGTTTAGCTATGCACTTGGTGACAGAGCATGGGAAATAGTATGTGCATATGTGCTTAGATTGTAATATTCTTAGTTTGATCAATTTCCTTGGTTTTGATGAAATATTAACTAAGTGTTTCAGATATGTTGTGATGCTGAAATAGGTACTTATAAATGTACCTAGATCTATATGGTATATTTTGCATTGAATCTGTCTATATATTATTTAATTCTTTTAAATCAAATCTATATATTTTTATATGTATTTATACACAAATAAAACTTTTAGGGGAATCCTCTCAAATCTACTTAGCATATCTCTAAATTTGCTTGAAGAATGAAGGTGTAACACACCCGAATTCCACATGGTAATAATACCTTTTTTTTCTTTAATTGTTTATAGCATCAAAGTAAATATGTTAATTGAATCGCCTCATTTATATTCTCATGTAGATGAAGCATAAGGATCCAACCTAAAATTTAATATATAATATTTGATACCTAAATCAAATAGAATGCATATTCCATGATAATATGCAATTAACCCATCTCTCAAATTATTAGAATTATTCAACTTAAAAATTACCAAACTCAACATACTAGTGTTTATTTCTCATTTGTAAAATTGGCCTTTGTCTTAAGCATTAAAATAAAACATTCACTGACTTGTTAAATAGTAAAAAACTAAATGAAAATTATTATAAGTGATACATATAACATGGCGACTCAAAGTTTGACTTCAACTTTCCACCCTACCTTAGGCTCTTTGTCTCGCTTACTACCGAGAGGCCACCCCCGACTTGGGCATGAGTGTGCCAAGGCAAAAGTATCATAGACCTTCCCCTAGATTCCAATATGATGGAAATATCTCTCCTTACCAAGACCATTTCTTACCCATAATTAAAATGATCATTTTATTTTATATCCATAATCACCATGGTTTCTTTATGAAATCTATAAATTAATAATTTAAATAAAAAATACTTTTACATCAATTAAATTCAATAATTATACTGACCTATATCCTCATAAACAGTATACCTTTTATTATTATCTCTTATCATGAGTAAAGAAGACATCTAATTTCATGTCAAGAATGTACGTAAACTAAAACAACAGGATTCTTGACCTTTATACTTTAAAAATGTATTTATATATATAAGCTAGAATGTTGAAGTTCTTAGCCTTAAAGGGACTCAACACATATAAAGTAATTCTCAAGTTAGAGAATGCAACAAGCTCCTTCCTGGAGATATACATGGGCGTGTGCAAGAAATTGAGGGACCTTTTAGATGTTGTTGATCTATTTGTAACTTCGGAATGTATTCATCTATGTATCTTATGTATTGTAACCCAATGTTTATTTCGGGATGTATCTATAATGTAATTGAGTCATGTTGTCATGCCCTAATGTTCTGATCGGGAGGATCAATAATGTAAACAAGTCATGTCAATTCATTGTGGGTAACCCTCCGATTGTCTAAGGGTTAAAGTCCCTGCAGTTCTAGGGCACTAGGGTTATTAGACTCTCCTAGTAGAGGTCGGCCCTAGTAGGGTTTTAGTCATGTCAATATTAGTATAAATAGAGATTTGGACTCTCTATTTAGCACACATCAAAAACACACTCAAGTGTAGTGCATAGTTGAGGAAGGAGAAGACACTGGGGTTAGATAAGAAGAAGGTTACTACTGTTGGGAGATCACTTACTGTTTTGGGCTTTTACTATTTTGGTGTTGATTCTATCTCTGAGGAAGTTGCGGGGTTTTCTCCATTTATGGTTTCCCTAAGGAAAAACAATGTGTTCATTTTCTCTTTTGTTTGATTGTTGTACTTGTTATTCTGTTAGTTAAATATCCTAATAATGCTAGCTTAATGTTGAAAAACTAACATGGTATTAGAGCTAACCTAAGAAGAAGACACTATGCAGTTGCGGAAACTAGGGATTCCTATTTTGTGGATCTCTCTCCACATATTTTCAGCAGAAGTAGGGTGGAATAACTCTCCTCCCTAGGGCACATCTTTCTGTTGAAGCATAATCCAATTCTGAGGTATTTCAGTTTTGGACCCGACACTACTGCCGAAAATTAGGGCTTTTCACAGAAGAGGAATTTTTCAGTGAGCCCAGGCTTGGATTGATCTCCTCCCAAAAATCAATGTTAGGGATAAATTTCAAGGCATTTGGGTGGATAGAACTCCGGAAAAGAAAAACCCTAATTTGCTCCTGATCCAGTACTACGGGATTTCAGCTCCAAATCCAAATCTGACATCTTGACCCAGTAAGATCTAAATATTTTGTACTTCCATTTGAGGTTCTCAGTTTAAGATGTCTCATCATACCAAGCTTGATGAAAAGCTTGAGGGAGCAGATAACTTCCGAGCCTAGAAGTATAGGATCTCCCTGGTCTTGGAAGAAAATGAGTTGGACTCCTACATCCATGAGGAGATTCCAGTTCCAGAGGGAGATGAGGCAAAGGCCTTGCACAAGAAGAAGTTGGTTATGGAAAAGAGGATCATTGTTGATTCTATCAAGGATCACCTTATCCTACAGGTGTCCTCTCTCAAGACACCTAAAGCTATGTTTGATGCCATAACCAAATTGTTTGAAGGGAAGAACATAAACCGGAGGATGACCTTGAGGAACCAACTGAAGAATGTGAAGATTCAGAATGTAGAGACCATATTGTCTTACTTCACAAGGGTTTCTCAGATCAAGGAACAATTAGAAGCTGTAGATGAAGAAGTGGAGAATGCATAAATTGTGATGACAACACTGAATGGCCTTCCTAGGTCATGGGATTCATTCATCCAAGGAATCTGTGCCAAAAAGAAGTTAGTCATATTCAGCAGACTATGGGAAGAATGTTCTTAAGAAAAATCCCGGATAGCAGCTTGAGAAGAGAATATGGGAAGTGAAGATCAAGCTCTCACAGTTCACTCCAAGAAAGGCAGAAGAAGATCTCATCACTCCAAAGGTAAGGATCCTCATCATAGAGATAACAGTAGAAGAGACCTATCTAAAATGAGATGTTATACATGTGATGAAAGAGGACACTTTACAAAAGACTGTCCTAAGAACAAGGTTCACTCTCATAAGAATAATGGGAACAAGAGAAGACATCATGCTCATGCTGCAAAGGATGATGAACCATCCAAGAAAAGAACCAGATATGAAAGTGAAAGTTCTTCCAGTGAAGATGAATATGTTTTGATTTCCACTCTTATGGGAAACATTACTCATGGAAGCATTGATTGGCTTATAGACAGTGGGGCTTCCAAAAATATGAAGGGATTTAAGGAATCCTTTGTGAAACTTTCAGAACATGAATCACCTCACAAGGTGAAGCTAGGAGATGACTACCAGTATCCAATAAAAGGTAGTGGGGAATCCTCCTATAAGCTAGACTCTGGAAAGTATATAACAATGAAGGAAGTTTTGTTTGTGCCAGGACTCAAGAAGAATCTCCTCTACATATTTGCACTAGATGCAAAAATAATGAGGGTTGCATTCATAGATGGTCCGCGGGGTCTTCACTTGTTGACCAATATCCTATCATGTTAGTTCATATTGGGGGTTTTAAAATTATCAAAAATTGAACCAATATATTGCAGGTATTGGGGTGATGAGGGGTTTAAGGTGGGGGTTGGTAGGGTGGTTTATAATGATTGAGGCATAAAAAGGGGTGGGGAGGATGTTTTAAGTATTGGGAGGGGGTTTCAACAAAAATAGTTTGGGTCAATATCTCTGGAAATTAAGGGTATTCTTTAATATCCCACAATCTTATGTGTTATGTGAGAGGCTCACTAAGTGAAGTCACCGTGAGATGGTCAAGTCATCATGTGGCCAAAAGGAAAGAATATCGATGATGTGGTGGTGATTGGAGAACAAGAAGGAGGATTGTACAAATTAAAGGGCCATCCAGAACAAGCATTGGTCCATGAAACAGTAGAGCCAAGTGAACTTTGGCATAGAAGGCTTGCACATGTGCATTATAGAGAACTGCCAATTGCAAGCAAAGCTGTTTAAGGTCTTCTAGAATTCCAAGAAAAACATGATGGGGTCTGCAAAGGATGTGTGAAAGGAAAGAATACAAAGAAGACATTTCCTAGTAGTGAAAACAAAACCAAAGGAATCCTAGAAATCATCCACTCCGATGTATGCGGTCCTATGTCACCATGCTCACTAAGCGGGTATGCATATTATGTTTCTTTTATTTATGATTTTTCTAGGAAGACATGGGTTTACTTCATGAAGAACAAAGACAAAGTATTCAACAAATTCAAGGAATTCAAAGCATTGATCGAGAACCACACTAAAAAGAAGATCAAGACTTTTCGATCAGACAATGGCAGAGAATTCACTTCGAATGAATTCAAAGAGCTATGCAAAGAATCATGGATTAAGAGTGAGTTGTCCACTCCTTATAATCCACAACAAAATGGGATTGTGGAATGGAAGAACAGAACTATCATGGAAGCTACAAGAGCTATGCTTCATGATCAAGATCTTCCTATGCATCTTTGGGCTGAAGCTGCCAGAATAGTGGTGTATGTACAGAACCGTACTCCACATAGAGTACTCGAGAACAAGACTCTTGAAGAAGTCTTCTCTGGTAAGAAACTAGAATTCAACCATCTCAGAATATTCAGCTGTCTTGTATACATACACATTCCAAAAGAGAAGAGAACAAAATTAGATCCTTCAGGAAAGAAGGGTATATTTGTGGGATACTCTAAAAGCTCGAAGTCTTACAAAATATATTTATATTTCCATCGCAACTGTTCTCCCCAAATTTTCTAAATTTTGGGCCCCTGCTCATGGTTTTGGCATTGTTGTAATCATTGGATCCTCTGAGTTTTGGTCGTGTTTAATTTTAGATGATTGTAAAATTTTGATTCTCGCCCAAGGTTTCGGTTGTGATTGTGTTTGGAATTTATTGTGAGTTGTAGATTCTAGTTGTTTTCGCTTGTTGATCAAACCGATTGCTCTTTATTGTGGATAGTCAATGCAGAGGTATAACGGATTTCTGTCCTCTATTGAGTTGTAAAGCATTGGCTGAAGTTAAAGCATTGGCTGAACACTTTGAGTTTTCTCGTGATCTGGCGTCATTTTATGTTGGGTCGGAAGCTTTGATCTTTTTCCCTTCCGCCGTTGCGGCTACCAAAGCGGTTTAGCGTCCGAAGTTCAAAGTGTTCTGGCTTCCGATTGGGAGTTTTCCCACCAAAGTTCGCATGTCTTAGTCTCTCCTTTTTGCTATTGCGGCACCCAAAGTATTTTTGTTTCTGATGTCCAAATCTTTCCGAATTCTGACTGAAGCTTTTCCTGCCCATGTCGAGTGTCTTTGGCCTTCTCCTTTCCGTCGTTGCAGCTCCTAAAGTCTTTTTGTTTCCGATGTCCAAATCTTTCCAACTTCCGACTGAAGCTTTTCTTTCCCGTGTCGAGTGTATTTGGCCTTCTCCTTTCTTTCGTTGCGGCTGGGAAAGTTGTTTAGCCTCCGAAGCGTAAAGCCATCCGACTTCCAATCAAAGACTTCTCCCATCCGCATAACCCTTTTCTTTCCGTCGTTGCGGCTAGGAAATCCTTTTCGCGTCCGATGTCGAAGTCTTCCGATGGTCGTTTCAGAACTTTCCTGCCCTGGGCTTAATGAAAGACTCTCTCCTAAGCATGGGAGGAACCTGGCCATTTTTCTATGGATCAGCCGGTTCAAGTGTTAAATTTTAATGATTAAAAATTCCATTCCAACAAATGATACCCAGTAATTGATTGCAGGTATACTTTAGTGGATGATTGAGGCGACCACGCTGTGAAGGCGTAGCCTGTTCAAGCCAGATCCAATAGGGTCACAAAGAAGACAAAGAGAAGGACGAAAGCGAAAGCAAAAAAACGTAGATCTGAAAGGTCCAGCCGTTACTTAATTTCTCCTGAACATACGCAGAAAGGGTAAAGAGAAGAACCTGAAACATTGGAAGAGGGGGAACGCCACATGTTTGGGGGAAGCCCAAGTGGCTTGTGCTATGGTTTAAATATTGTAGAGTTAGAATTTGAAAGAGGAATTTTTCCCTGGAAAGAATTTGTAAATCGTCTATTGTAAGAGGAACTATTTCATTTTACAATCAAAAACTACGAATTTTTTGCATGCTGGAAGAAGTGCAATATGGAATGCATCAAATGTAATTAAATGAGCAATGTTGAAGAGGAACTAATTCGTTTTCAGTTGTGTCTCATTAACTGTGAGCTTGTTCTAATTTCCTGAACCTATGTTCTTGTTGGAATATTCTTCGGTTTATTTTATGATGTGTTCTACCGTGAGTAATGAATGTTGTTCATAAGCAATTGGCTATCTAGTTGCTGAAACATCTTTAATTTTCCATGTGTTTTGAAGGAAGTGTCAGCTATATGTAGCTTTTCATAATGCATGTACCAAATGTATTACTCACCATTGAATGATAACCTTGCTCCCTAGGGATAGATTAGGTAGTTAGTTTATTTTCTGGTCGTATGTGATTCAGCTGCTTGTGAACCTAAGACGAGAGGTAAGAACCTGCGCATCACATTGTGATAGTTCCTTGCATCTAGATCACCCTGCATTTAGTTAGGCACTTGCATTTCATATCTTAAGTCAAAAATACAAAAACTAGGTGGGCCAGGCCGCAACCGGTAAAAGCCTTTGTTTTGACCTACGGTAGCCGGACCGTAAACCGGACGGATTCCCTACACCAAACAGTCAACGGGCTAGTTGGGAACGTTGATTGGGGAGAATCCCTTACTATTTTTTCCTGTGATTTTTCGGGCCTCAACAATTTTGGCGCTAGAAGGAGGGTCGTCATTGCATGGCTGGCCGAGGAAACCCGTTTTCCTGAAACTTTTCCACCAGTGACAATTCTGAAAGCAGTGAACTTTGTAGAGAATAGCTATATTCTATTGGCAATGAAGTTGTAAATGACCTAAGAAGACATACCAGGGCATACGTAAAGAAAATTGGAGGATTGCCAATTATCCCTGAATTACCTAGAAGATAGTATAAGAAGAAAGATCGTCCTATAGCAGAAGACTCTATGCTAATTGGAGACTGGGAAGAGATTGTGGAAACAACCTTACAAGAAGTTGTACTACCTTTGAACCAAGAAGGCCCAGATACCCCTTACAGTTCTCCTAGTGAAACTCCCGTTGGCTCACCTCCTCACTCTCCACCCCTACTCATGGCAGGTGTTGACGCCAACCTACCTCCTCCTAATCCATCGAACCCACAACCTGCATGGAGATCCAGATCACCTCTAAACCTAACCCCTCCTTTGCATGACCTACCTCAAACCTTTGAAAATTTGTTGCCTAAATTTGACCCAAATGAGAATATATTACTAGATGATCATTTGCAAAGTTTTATTTGGAAATAGAAGGCTTAAGGGCCAGGGAGCACGAAGACATGGTTTGCAGAATATTCCTGCATACCCTTAAAGGAGCTGCAGCCTCATGGTATTTTGGGTTTCCTGCTAACTCTATACCTGACTGGAATACCTTCGAGAGAATTTTCAGAAGTAAGTATGTCATCCAAAAGACTCACACAGCCCTTATGAAAGGATTATGTGCCTTAAAGAAAGAGAAAAGTGAAAAGGTGCACATTTTTACGCAAAGATTTGTGGCATACATTAATAATTTTTCTGACGCTGACAAACCTTCGGACAAGGTCCTAATTGAGTACTATTTATCAGCCTTAGGCCCTGATTTGGCCATGTTTGCCAAAGGTAGGGCCAAGCCTACTTTGGAAAAAACTTATGAAGAGGCAGAAGTAGTAGAGGCTGAGAGAGAGAGCATTGAAAATTAGCCTGAACAGTCAGAAGAGAAAGGTGGGGGAAGGAAGGCCTTATTGTTTACTAAGCCTAAGGAGGAGAAAGCACCAGATTATGAAAGTATGGCCAAAATGATGCAGAAAATTTCTAATAAGATCATAGACTTGGAGAAAGAAAAAGAAACATAAAAGTTCTATAGACCATATTACAAGAAAAGAGAGGACAACACTCAGTCTCAACCTCCTCCACACAATTCTGCATCCATTAATTTGACAGATATAGGGATGGAAAATTTCTGCACCTTTCACGAACAACCACATTCCGAAAATAATTTCCCGCAATGGATAAATTCAATGACATTGGTCATGAATCAGATGTTGGATTCGAAATTAACAGAAGAAGATGATGAAGAAAGAAAAGAGAATTCTGCTTCTACTGTTGTTAAAGAATAGGAAGAGGAGACCATGGCGTTGTGGAATTCCGTCTTAGAATTCGATGCTGAAGAGGAAAGGAATCAAGGATACAAGGGCATCATGAAAACCAACGTGGCCACAAGGAGCCAAGGGACGGTTAAGGAAGATAGTTTGATACTCCCAAATATTAAGAGGCTGTAGAGAAATATTAAAAAGAAATTTCAAGATAAATCCTTGGCTGATAAGGTTCCAGTGTTCACTATTACCAGCCAAGGTCCTAAGCAGAATAAAATGTTGCCCAAGCCAAATGAAGAATAGGCGGGTGCTGATAAATCTCACCCCATTGGACAACAGATGGATTATAACATCATGGAAGATTTAAAGAAGATAAAAGAAAATGTTCCACTGTTTGAAATGTGCAAAGTGCCACGACAAAAGGAAAGGCTACTAAAAGCACTCGAAGCACTGGATGAAAGGCTATCCATTGACAATGAGACTGAAGAGGAAGAAGAAATCGGATAAACCGGCACTGGAGGTAAGTCTGAATGTAAACATCCACCTTTCCTCCTAATGTTTGAAATTTTCAATCATAACATCCATAATTGTCTGGTAGACTCAGGGGCATTGATCATTGTCATGCCAATATCAGTATGTAAAAGGATAAATGGGAAACCTAAGCCCTCCACGTGGAGAGTTGTCCAATTGGACAGGACGGATGTAAACGTATTGGGTGAGATGGAGAATGTCTTGATTCGTCTAGCATCGAATGATAAAGTATGCCAAGTCATTAATATCATAGTGGCAGATATACCAGATGCTTACGGTCTGGTTCTGAGCAGAGATTGGTCAGCGAAGCTAAATGGGTATTTCGCTTCTGATTGGTCACATTTGTGGTTGCCCTACAAAGGAATTCCGAACCAGATTAATATTTTAAGGGAACAACACATGAAATATAATGTTACCCGACTTGAAGAAAAGAACGAACCGGTGGATTCTGTCTTGGGAAACTACTTTATTGAATTAGAACCTAGAAATTACCAAGCAGAAGAGGCCAGCAACACATGTGACACCCAACCTAATCTCCTTCGATTTTTGCAGGCTGATGAAATTGACTGTAAAATAGTAGATTTAGTCGTAGGAGTAGATTCACATTTAGCAGTTAGTGATTTTTGGACTTTGTTTTTTGATGGCTCGAAGACACTAAAAGGGTCAGGGGCCGGCTGTGTCCTAATTGACCCCCAGAAGAATAAGCACTTTCTTGCATGTAGATTAGAATTTGAATGCACTAATAATACAGCAGAATATGAAGCACTGGTGCAGGGGTTAAGGAAAGCGATTGAACTAAAGGTATGTAATTTAAAAGTTTTTAGAGATTCAGAAATAGTTGTAAAGCAAATAAGAAATCAAATACATTGTGTTTCTCCTCACTTGAAAGCCTACCAAAATGAGGTATGGGACCTGCTTAAGTGTTTTAATTCATTCAATATTATTTCAATTCCCAAAATTAAAAATGCAGCAGTTGACCTATTGGCCACATCAGCCGCTAGGCTCGTACCCACTAATAACCGATGTTCTGTTTAATTTATTTTTAGGCCTTCTGTACCGGATATGATCACCAACCTGCGAGTGTTCGACAACGATCAGCAAATAATCGAATGCTTTACAAATGATGAGGTCTTTAAAGGAGCCATTATAGATGATGAGGAACATCAGGCCGAGATAAAGTATGACAATTTCATTCCTAAAGGTGTCAGAGCATTAGAAAAAATGTTCGATTTAAATGAAAAGTTCAGAAGACCAGCCAATGTAAAGATTCACAGCTCGACTCTGCAATTCGAGCTGATTAATTTGGAGAATGAGGTGAATCCTAAATTTGTAAATCTCAGCAAATGTTGTTCACCGGCCAAAAGGGAGAAGTTCGTCAGTATGTTTAAACAATATAAAGATTTTTTCACCTATACTTACGAATATTTGAAAACATACGACACTAGCATCATCAAGCATATTGTTCCCATCAAAGCCGAAGTCAAGCCATATCAGTAGCCTTTGAGGAAAATGCATCCAAAGCTGGAACCACTGATTCAGAGTGAGGTGAAGAAATTATTGGATCCTAGAATCATTTTTAAAGTCAAACACTCTGAGTGGGTATCAAATCTGGTACCAGTCAGAAAAAAGTCGAGAGAAATCAGACTATGCGTGGACTTCAGAAATTTGAACCGTGCCTCAGATAAAGACAACTATCCGGTGCCTCCCATGGAGCAATTGCTACAGATGGTCTCTGGTTCCGAATTGTTTTCGTTATTAGATGGTTTCTCTGGCTACAATCAAGTGCTAGTAGCTGAGGAAGACAGATTAAACACAACGTTCAAAACCAAATGGGGAACCTTTGCCTACAGAAGAATGTCGTTTGGGCTCATAAATGCTGGAGCAATGTTTCAAAGGGCTATGGACATAGAATTCCTCGGATTGATTGGTCACAGCGTTGTAGTGTACCTGGATGATATCACGATATTCTCCAAGAAAAGGGAAGAGAACGCATTTCACTTGAGACAGATTTTTGAATGCTGTCGGAAGTATGGCATTTCACTCAATCCTAAGAAGTGCGTGTTCGTTGTCACAGAAGGCAAGTTGTTGGGTCACATAGTGTCAAATCAAGGAATCACCATTGATCTAGAAAGGATTAAGGATATTGAACAAATCCCCTTGCCACACAACAAGAAAGGGATGCAGTCCTTTATGGGAATTATAAACTTCGTACGAAGATTTGTACCTGATTTCGCTTAGACTTTCAAACCATTGTAGCAGATGGTCAAACATAATGCCCAATTTAAGTGGACTGAAATAGAAAAGGATGCATTCAGCAAAACTAAAATTGTTGTTGCACACGCACCCTCTTTGAAAATCCCAAACTTTGATAAATACTTTATACTGTATACCTTTGCATCTGATGATTCTCTAGCAGCGGTGCTTACGCAAAAGGAAGATGGGGGGGATGAATTCCCGATATCTTTTATGAGCACTAGTCTACAAGGGGCTGAGTTAAATTACCCAGCCGTTGAGAAACAAGCTTATGCAGTATTTAAAGCAGTAAAGCAATTCAGGCCTTATATTCTAAAAAACCGAACCAAGGTGATCGTCCCCTACCCAGCTGTAAGGTCCCTTCTCATACAGAAGGAGTTAGGAGAAAGAAGCGGAAACTAGGTGATAGCTATTCAAGAGTACGACCTTGAATTCAAACCAGCATCAATAGTTAAAGGTCAAGGGTTGTGCAAATTAATGACTGAGAATGAAAAAAATGAAGAACACAACTGGGAATATGAGGCCGAATTACATTTAACATATGTATGTCCTTTGTTTATAGCTCATGAGTCTTGATATAGAGACCTTGTACATTATCTACAATCAGGACTGTTGCCGAAACATTGGAACTCTAAGAAAAGAAGGGCACTGCATCTGAAATCAGCCTCCTATCAAATCGTTGAAGGTGTATTATTCAGGAAAAACTATGATGGGGTTCTTCTGAGATGCTTGGAGAAAGAAGATGCTAAGAAAGTAATGTCTGAATTGCACGACGGTCCATCTAGGGGACATTATTCAAGGGATACTACAGCCCACAAGATCCTTAGAGCTGGTTACTATTGGCCTATGCTCTTCAAAGATGCACATGCACACGTCAGAAAGTGTGATATTTACCAAAGGTGCGGTGGGAGACAACCAAAAGCAGCAGCACCCCTAATGCCTGTGATGATCACAGAACCGTTTGAACAATGGGGGTTGGATATCATTGGAGAAATAAAGTTGAATTCCTCCTTACAACACAAATACATTCAGACCGTGACTGATTATTTCACTCGCTGGGTTGAAGCAGTACCTCTGCGCAAGATAAATGAAGACGAGGTCATCAGCTTCCTGCAAGATCATATCATGACCAGGTTTGGAGTTCCAATTTTGTTAGTTTTTGATAACGCTAAATAATTTTTGTCAATTAAATTAACTACTTTTGCTCATGATAAAGGGATAAAATTACATTATTCTGCTAACTACTATCCACAAGGAAATGGCCTGGCTGAATCCTCTAATAAAAACCTCATTAGAATTCTTAAGAAGACTGTGATAGAAAACCAGAGGAGTTGGCACTCTGCACTACCAAACGCCCTTTGGGCTGATAGAGTCACCCCCATATCTGCGATAAGAGTGTCACCCTATACACTGGTGTATGGTAAAGAAGCCATTCTCCCTCCCAATATCATGCTACCATCTTCCATTTTAGCTCAAGAGTCTAGTGGGTTGGAGAATGAAGTTTTACAAATGAGGATATGCAATCTTTTGAAAGCGGAAGAGGCTAGATCCATAGCCATAGAACACTTTAAGCACCAGCAGGAAGTAATAAAGAGGTGGTTTGACAAACATAAAGTCGGAACAAAAGACTTTGCGGTGGGAGACCTAGTCCTCAAATGGGATCACCCCCATGATGAGAAAGGGAAACATACTAAATTTCAGCAGTTGTGGGTAGGCCCTTTTTAGATTGCAGCAAAACTTGGTCCTTCTACTTACAAGCTTCAGGATTTACAAGGTTGGGAAGAGAACTTACCGGTAAAGGGTTTGGTTCTCAAGCCTTATTTTTCTTAAGTGTCGCTGAATTCTTCTGCCTTGTATATAAATAATCTATTGACTGTCTTTTGAGTCATGTTTTTTAGCTTGTTTGACTTTGAGTTTTGATTTCAATAAGGGGAGCGAATCTTTGATTGCATGGGGACATCAAAATTTCTGGGAATGATAAACATGTTTGAGTATCAGACTGTGTGTAGCTGTTTGAACCTCTTCTATTTTAGCAATTTTCTCGAATAGCTCTGTGTGCAATGAAGTACTGCTTAACCCCTGTGAAATAAACCAGATTCAAAGAGTCCAGAGTACTATGTTGAGGCTCCATCCACTTCACACTTAAAATGTCTAAGGGGTGACAGCAGAGGACCCACGGAAAGGATTAAGGTGGATAGTATGTTAAATATAAATGATCCCATGCCAGGATACGAATGTCAAAAGACAAATAAGAGTTAGAAAACTCCTCTGAAAGCATCATTCATTAAAGCAAATACTAAATCATAAGTACCAAATTGCCAAAAGATCCTCTCCGTCCGTGAACTGAAACATAAAGTACACCGTTCATAGAAAAGGACACTATGGGATAGAGGATCCTGAATTAAATTTTAGTAAGAAAGGCATAGAGGAGGATATAAAAGGGACAAAAGTCCAAGAGCACAAAAAAGTGCTAAAGTGGCATGGGAATGAGGAACAAACGAACATTTTTGTTTACCATATGCTGCGATCTGGTGGTGTCAAAGCTGTCAGCTTCCTGAGGGAAAAATTAATAATAAAACTCATCCTTTAGCCTCAACAGAGTTATCTGGACTTAAAAAATCTTGGTTTCCACTTTCCCAAATGGACTGTCATCAATGATTAAAGGTACTCATTTCTATCATTTGAGGAATCCATATGGTTGGAAGAATTCAATAGATGCATTGATTGTTAAGCAGCATGTTACTCAAAGAATAATCGCTCAGAGATCTAGGTTCACTAGGTAATCGCCAATTGTTGCCATCGCAACTGTTCTCCCAAAATTTTCTAAATTTTGGGCCCCTCCTCATGGTTTTGGCATTGTTGTAATCATTGGATCCTCTGAGTTTTGGTTGTGTTTAATTTTAGATGATTGTAAAATTCTGACTCTCACCCAAGGTTTCAGTTTTGATTGTGTTTGGAATTTATTGTGAGTTGTAGATTCTAGTTGTTTTCGCTTGTTGATCAAACCAATTGCTCTTTCTTGTCGATAGTCGTTGTGGAGGTATAACGGATTTTTGTCTTCTGTTGAGTTTTAAAGCATTGGCTGAACACTTTGACTTTTCTCGTGATCTGGTGTCATTTTATGTTGCGTCGGAAGCTTTGATCTTTTTCCCTTCCACTGTTGTGGCTACCAAAGCGGTTTAGCATCGGAAGTGCAAAGTGTTCCAGCTTTCTATTGGGAGTTTTCCCGCCAAAGGTCGCATGTCTTAGTCTCTCCTTTCCACTGTTGCGGCTCCCAAAGTCTTTTTTTTCCTGATGTCCAAATCTTTTCGACTTCTGACTGAAGCTTTTCCTACCCATGTCGAGTGTCTTTGGCCTTCACCTTTCCGCCGTTGCGGCTCCCAAAGTCTTTTTGTTTCCGATGTCCAAATCTTTCCAACTTCCGACTGAAGCTTTTCCTGCCCATGTCGAGTGTCTTTTGCCTTCTCCTTTCCGCCGTTGCGGCTGGGAAAGTCGTTTATCCTCCGAAGCATAAAGCCATCCGACTTCCGATCAAAGACTTCTCCCATCTGCATAACCCTTTTCTTTCCGCCATTGCAGCTAGGAAATCCTTTTCGCGTCTAATGTCAAAGTACTCTGATGGCCGTTTCAGAACTTTCCTGCCCTGGGCTTAATGAAAAACTCTTTCCTAAGCATGGGAGGCACTTGGCCATTTTTCTGTAGATCATCCGGTTCAAGTGTTAAATTTTAATGATTAAAAACACCATTCCAACAAATGATGCCCAGTAATTGATTGCAGGTAGACTTCAGTGGACGGTTGAGGCGACCACGCTGTGAAGGCGTAGCCTGTTCAAGCCAGATCCGACAGGGTCGCAAAGAAGACAAAGAGAAGGACGAAAGCGAAAGCAACAAAACGCAGATCTGAAGGGTCCAGCCGTTACTTAATTTCTCCTAAACATACGCAGGAAGGATAAAGAGAAGAACCTGAAATGTTGGAAGAGGGGGAACGCCACATGTTTGGGGGAAGCCCAAGTGGCTTGCGCTATGGTTTAAATATTGTAGAGTTAGAATTTGAAAAGGGACTTTTTCCCTGGAAAGAATTTGTAAATCGTCTATTGTAAGAGGAACTATTTCGTTTTACAATCAGAAACTATGAATTTTTTGCATGCTGGAAGAAGTGCAATATGGAATGCATCAAATGTAATTAAATGAGCAATGTTGAAGAGGAACTAATTCGTTTTCAGTTGTGTCTCATTAACTATGATCTTGTTCTAATTTCCTGAACCTATGTTCTTGTTGTAATATTCTTCGGCTTATTTTATGATGTGTTCTACCGTGAGTAATAAATGTTGTTCATAAGCAATTGGCTATCTGGTTGCTGAAACATCTTTAATTGTCCATGTGTTTTGAAGGAAGTGTCAGCTATCTGTAGCTTTTCATAATGGATGTACCAAATATATTAATCACCATTGAATGATAACCTTGCTCCCTAGGGATAGATTAGGTAGTTAGTTTATTTTCTGGTTGTATGTGATTCAGCTGATTGTGAACCTAAGACGAAAGGTAAGAACCTGCGCATCACATTGTGATAGTTCCTTGCATCTGGATCACCCTGCATTTAGTTAGGCACTTGCATTTCATATCTTAAGTAAAAAATACAAAAACTCGGTGGGTCGGGCCACAACCAGTAAAATCCTTTGTTTTGACATACGGTAGCCGGACCGCAAACCAGACGGATTCCCTACACCAAACAGTCAACGGGATAGTTGGGAACGTTGATTGGGGAGAATCCCTTACTGTTGTCACCTGTGATTTTACAGGCCTCAACAATTTCCTAGGATACAAGAATATTGACATTAGCAGAGATGTGAAATTTTATGAAGACAGCTTACAACAAATTCAGGACAAGAGCTGCTGAAGAACCTAAAGAAGCAGAAGCACCCAAAATTCATGATAGAACCATGAATGAAGAAACTCAAGAAGAAGATCGAGATTTTGAAGAACCACAAAGACCTGTAGATCCACCTCTAGATAAGAATCCTCATAAGAGGAAACCTGCTTGGGTACATGAAATTATCCAAGGTGCGGAAAGATATGGGGCTCTAGAAGAGAATCAGAGAGTAAGGAAGAGGATCAGATCCTGCTCCAAGTATGTAGCTTTACTATGTGATTTCATTGATAAAGAACCTTCCATATATGAAGAAGCGACAGAATGGAAAGAATGGAAGGATGTTATGATCGAAGAGTATCAATCGATCATGAAGAATGATGTTTGGGATATTGTTCCAAGACTAGAAGGGAAGTCAGTTGTAACTTCCAAATGGATCTACAATATTAAACATGCTGCAGACAGTAGCATTGAAAAATATAAAGCAAGATTTGTGGCTCGTGGTTTCTCTCAGAAAGAAGGAATAGATTATTAAGAAACCTTTGCTCCTATAGCCAAATACACTTCCATCAGATCAGTACTTGCTCTCGCTACAGTGATGAGATGGAAGATACACCAGATGGATGTCAAGACTGCGTTCTTGAATGGTGTAGTGGAAGAGGAAGTGTATGTAGAATATCCACTCGATTTTGAGACTCATGACAGGGAGTCTCATGTGTACAGATTGAAAAAATCCCTGTACGATTTGAAATAGGCACCCAGGACCTAGTACAGAAAAATTGACAGCTTTCTATCCAGTTTGGGCTTTACCAAGAGTAAAGTAGATTCCAACCTTTACTACAAGGTTGAATATGGAAACCCAGTGATGCTTCTACTATATGTAGATGATCTATTTGTGACAGGAATGGATGGGTTGATTGCTGATAGGAAGATAAATCTTGATGCCGAGTTTGAAATGAAGGACTTGGGGATGATGCATTATTTTCTAGGTATGGAGGTGTGGCAGAGTGCGGATGGAATCTTCCTTGGACAAGGGAAGTATGCAGTAGAGATCCTAAAGAGGTTTGGGATGATGGAATGCAAGGCTATGGCCACACCTATGGCATTGACCCTGAAGCTATTGAACGATGCTTCATTAGAGTCGGTTGATGCTATGATGTATGATGAGATGATTGGGTCCTTGATGTACCTGATGAACACAAGACCAGATATTTTCTTTGCTATGAACACCTTGAGCTAGTTCCTTACAGATCTGAGACACGTTCACTTGATTGCTGCAAAGCATATTTTGAGGTACCTGAAGGGTACAATTGATTATGTGCTTAAGTACGATGCGAATCAAAAGACTAACTTGGAGGTTTATGTTGATTCAGATTGTGCAGGCAGTGCCATCGATAGGAAGAGAAATTTAGGGTGTTGCTTCAGTATGGGATTAGGTGTGATATCTTGGTTTAGTAGAAAGCAATCCTGTGTGGCACTGAGTACAGCTGAAGCAGAGTATCTCGTAGCTTGTTCATCTAGTTGTTGTAACACCCTGGTTTTGACCCCGTTTCCATGATGTATATAATGTAATTAATCATGGTGAGGAGCTAAAGGCAAAAGCCCCACCATCGATTCGATTGGGTATGTTTCAGCAATAGGGGTAGTTGCCGACGGTATATCATGCTATCTGGCACATTATAGTTTGGCATCATGTAAATACGCACATCAATTAAAAATAAACCCACAACCAGCTATGGCAGTGCAACGTTAAAATGAAAAGGGCATGATTCCAAAGGATAAGGGTGGGGAATGTCAAACCTTAGTCTATGGGGGGGGAATCCATGTGTCACCACCCTATTTGATTTTCCCATCTTCCTTGTCTCATCCAACCACTTTAATTTCTTGTTGTTGTTAGTTGGGGGTAGTTATTCCTGAGTAGTGGTGGGTGTGGTAGGACTGTCATTCCTTTCCCATGTTCCCACTCCACCAACAGACTCTCTTCTTCACGTCGTGTGGGGGTAGAAGAAACATTCACTCCACTCTCCCACAATTCCACCCTCCGAAGGATTTGGTATTTCTCATTCTCATGCAGAGAGGGGTTCGGCTTCCTCATGTGCACCGTTTGGGGGGGGGGGATTCTTCATCGACTGATCACCCTCATGAAACGAGTTGTTGTTCACTCTCCCCTTCTCCCGCACAGGAATTCTGTGTTGGTTTTCCTCACGTAGGGAGCGGGTGAAATTGTGGTTGTCACTCAAGATTTTCGGGTGTAGGAGCCATTCACGCTCGGGGCTGTGTGCCTACGTGTTCCATACTGGTTTCGGTGGTATGTGTATGTCTCCTTGTTGATTGTGGTCGTGTATACTATCTACTGTGGTCTACGTTTGTGTTTTCCTGTGTCCACGCTGGGAGTTCTACTTATGTCCCTATTTTGTGGACTGTGTAATGTTGCCATCGTTTCACTGTGATTTGGGTTGCTGAAGTACCCTGGTTTTGGGTTGTTGCTGAGTTGTTTTGGCCATGCTAGGGCCAAGAACAACTCTGAGTTGTCTTGTGGCATGGGTTGTGTTTCACCTCTTGTTTGGGGTTGTCACCCTACTGTTTATGCCTTCATCACAGAGCCGTGAATGGGTTGTTTTGCTACGATATGCAGTGGTTGGTATTCAGACTATTATGAGTGGGATTCTGTTAGAATAATCAACCCATAGTATTTACCCACTTAGACATTAATTCATTTATTTTTGTCTTATTTTCCTAGTACATGAGTCCCACCATGTGCAAGTTGCT
>LPNX011201533.1:58520-114738 GCA_001517045.1 Pseudotsuga menziesii
GTGTTTAGTTTGAAGAAGAACCCCTTCCAGAAGTGGAGATTGGTGAAGCCTCTTCACCACCTGAACCTCAAGAAGTAAGTAAAAAGTTTGTTGAACATGATGATTCTAATTTGTCTGATGGAGATGAGTTTATTGCAGACCCAAACAGCCCCACAAGGCATAAATGGGAAGCCAAGACACTACATGCAGCAGGTGAGCTAGCTGGGGATCCCAATGACCCAAGGAGGACTAGATCTCAATTTGAGAGTGGTCTGTGCATGAAGGATCCTGAGTTTGCTGAAAAATGCTATTTGATGGTGGAGTATGATCCTCAAACATATGAAGAAGCAGCAGGAGATCCAAGATGGCAAGCTGCCATGAATGAGGAGTTCAACTCGCTACAGAAGAGCAACACATGGGAGCTAGTGGATCTTCCTCCAGGGAGAAAACTAGTATAGTGTAAGTGGGTCTATAAGACCAAATTTGCTGCTGATGGTTCACCACTGAAGTACAAGGCTATATTGGTAGCTAAAGGCTACTCAAAGGTTCATGGCATCGATTACAATGAGACTTTTGCCCCAGTGGCAAAGATGGATTCAATCAGGCTAGCACTAGCCATTGCAGCATCAAGGCAATGGGAGGTACATCATATGGATGTAAAATGTGCCTTTCTGAATGGTGATCTCACTGAGGAGATATATATGCAGCAGCCCCAAGGTTTTTCTACTGACCATTCTCTTGTGTGCAGGTTGAGAAAGTCATTGTATGGGCTAAAGCAAGCCCCCAGGGCTTGGTATGCCAAGATAGATAGCTTCTTGCTATCTCTGAATTTTGTTCGGTGCAAATCTGATTCGAATTTCTATCTGAAGGTAATTAATGGTTCATTAATGATCATTGTTTTATATGTTGATGACCTCCTCATTACAGGAAGCTCACAACCTGAGATTGCTTCCCTAAAAGGAGCTATGAACCAAGCCTTCTCCATGACAGATTTGGGGCTCTTAAGTCAGTTTCTGGGGCTTGAGATTGCTCAAACCAAAGCTGGAATCAAGGTGCACCAGTCCAAATATGCCTTGGATTTGCTGATAAAATTCAAAATGAAGGATTACAAAGCAAGCAAAACTCCTTTCCTTTCAGGAGTAAAGCTGGAAGAAGATGATTCTTCACCGATGGTCTTCTATTCATCTTCAGAACAAGTAGCTGACATCTTCACAAAATCATTTTGTGAGAAGACCTTCAGCAATATCAAATCACTGCTGGGGATTGCTGATCATGCTATCAAAGCATGAGTGGAGACAAGATTCTACAATTTTGTTTTACAGTCCATGTTTAAGGGAGGATTTTCCCAAGTTGGTTTTGCCTCTTTCCTTGTTTCATATGGACTTGCAGTATGTAAAAGGGTGACTAAGCCTTGTTGCTAGGCCCTATATTTTTGATTTATTACTCATAAAGTCAGGCTTAAGCGGGGGTGTTAGAATAATCAACCCATAGTATTTACCCACTTAGACATTAATTCATTTATTTTTGTCTTATTTGCCTAGTACATGAGTCCCACCATGTGCAAGTTGATAATTTCCTATCCATAGAGGTCAAACTTTCCATTATTGACTCATGTAGCGCTTGGGAAAGCCTTAGGAATAAAATCTGCTTTATTCCTGGCCTCCTAGGTGCCCATCTGCTTTTTCTGCTTTATACCCTACTTTTTCTGTGTTTTAAGGCACATAGGAAAGCAAGACTAGGTGAGGTGAATTAGCTTTGTTGCCTCTTCCTCCTCCACTCTTTCCTCCATGCAAAAGCATGTATGAGCTGCCATTTGACCACTCTTCAGCTTGCCTATGCGCCCTTGCTAATTCGTGGGGTCCTTGATAGATTTGGGATCAGCTTTTTACACCTATGGGGGATTTGCCTATTTTGGGTAAGCCTGCTTTATGCTAGATTTGGATGCTTCCTTATGCATTCAATTTGCTCATGTATTCTATATATTCAGCAGCCTATGTTATTACAGGGTTGGCTATTGTACACTCAGTTAATATAATTTTGTGTTACAGCTCCATATTCAGTCTCCATTGTTGATAATTTTGCATGATCAATTTTTAATTGTTGTGGGTGAAATTAATCTACTGCAGGCCTGAATTTCTACATATTCAAGGCTGGGTATGCATGAGAATACTGGTGTTGAGGCCAGTAGCTTGGAATTTAGCCTATCCTAGCTCCTTGACGACCTGGTGAATCCCTACTGTGTGGGTTTGGCTGATTGGAAAACCTTGCCTATGTCTATGCCTGCATTGACCCTTATTCCTTGAGGAATCATGTCTAGATCGGGGGTGGCAGTGTTGCTAAGAGATTGATGGGAATGATGGCCTATGGTTGGGTGGAACGTTGCAGTGACGTAGCTGGTTGCGGGGCAAGTTCTTCATCAAAAGATAAGTACTCCTGATTGTTTCATCTCTGCAATTATATGTACTGTTCCATGAATTATGATGAACATGTTTAATGCTGGAATGTGTGTGTGTTGCTTCCGTTGAATGTTGAGTAATTGTGTATCTTTGTATGATGGATCATGCATCTGGTTATGTATTATGTATTATGTTTAAGCTCTTTTTTATATCAGCATTTATCCCTGTTTATGTTCATGGGGGCTATTTTCCCGTTCGTTGGTGTTAGTAGCGTTCTCTTCGCCGGTCGGAGGGTTGGGGACATGACAGAGTAATATCAGAGCTCATGTTGTAGCATGGGCCTGAATGGACCACCAAGATGCAGTGACAGAGGCAGGATTTCTTTATGCCCAACAAAAATCAGAAGTTTATGACAGAAAACTTACATAAAAATTGTCTAAGTGTTTGAACAGTCAGTTCATCGGAGCACTTAGTGGAACGGACTTCTGATGTAGCGGAAGGGATAGGCAGAAGCACACCCGATGGAGGAAAGTTGGACATAAAATTGTGGAAAATTTTCCAAGTGTTCGACGTCCATCGATGGAAAATAGTTGAACAAACGCCGCCATTGCAGATGGCTAAACAACTACGCGTCCAACGGGTAAGGCCTCTGACAGCCGACATCGTAACGAAATTTTAAAATTTTTCTAAGTAATAAAAAATTGGCCATCAGAGGAAGATAGTGTTTTGTGTGCCGCCATTGTGGAAGCCAAAAGCACTAGCTTGCTGATGAGAAAAGACTGTCGATACCGATCAGGTTATGCTTCAGCATATTGGGCTGCCGATTGGAAGAAGATCGAAGATGATGGGTCGTCATTGCAGCTGTTGAAGGAACTATTTCGCCGACGAAAAGAAGATCAAGAGGAGAAAGGGAAGACAAAAAGGAAAATTTCAAAAATTTTCTAAGTCCAAAAATCATCGGATGAGCTAGGTGGAAGTCCACCTGATGCACGCGGATAGAAACTTGAGACGGAGCTGCAATGGAGGGAAGCTTCACGAAAAGTCTTCTGATGCAGCGGCAGCGGCAAAAGAAAGGGGAGGCTCGCCAAAAGAGAGCCACAATAGTGGAAACGAAGAGGTGTTGAGAGCCGATACCAATGGGTGAAATAAGCTGACAAAGAGGAAAATTTTGAAGAATTTGAAAATTTCTCTAAGTATGGAAATCGTTGGCGAAAGTTAGTTGTTTGAGCAGCCAATGCGACAACAAGCATCGAAGAAAAATAGAAGATTATATCGCCAATAATTAGAGGATGAGGTTGTCGATGCAGCGGTGGAAGAGAAGAGAAGGTTTCGGCAGAAATAAGTTGAAGGCAGAGCTACAGTTTCGACGGAGATCTTCTGAAGATCGTTGAAACGTCGATGAATGATAGTTGATTGAGCAGCCGATGTGGCGGCGGAAAGGAGAACAAAAATTTCTGAAATTTTTTCTAAGTATAGAAAACGTCGGAGAAAATTAGAGGATCGGTCCACCGATACGTCGGAAGCTAGAGGAGGATTGGCCTGAAACATCAGAAAAATTTAGTTGTTTCAATCGCCGATGAGTTATTTAGCCACGGGATCTATAGACGGTTTACTGCCCGACGTTGCGGATGCCTAAGGAACTATCCACCCGATGGATAGTGGTTCTGGTCGCCGGCATAGCGGAAAGGATTATGGTTTGGATCTTCGATACATCGGAATGTTAGGTGTTTTGGATGGAGGGTGTCAAAAAAAAATTGTTGGAAAAAGGTCCAATTGGGCCAAAGGGAAATTTTGAGTTTTCCATGGGACTTCTCAGCAGATTTCAGTTGTTTTTTAGTGGGATTTTCAGCTGTTTTTACATGGCTAAAAAGAAAATTCTATGTTTTGGGCAAATTAGTCAAACCCATAATTCATAAAAGATGAATGGTGGCTGAAGTTAGCATTCTGGACCAAAATACAGTTGTGTGTTTTGCCTAAAATTGGTGAAAACCTTCATTTTTAGAAGTGGTGTGGTTTTCAACCCCGAGGTCGGAATGAAGCATATGGATAGGCGTTGGAAATATTATCCAGTAGGGAACAAGAAAAAGTCACTAGAATCTGAGCATGGAGCAGCAAAGTGCTAATGACGGCCACTGCTATCAAATGGACAAATCTGGAAAATTGCATGCCCAGAGGTAGCAAGGAATATGAAGGCTAACCAACTGTTGTGTGGAAGAGAAGTTCCATGTGAGGACATGGGACTTGAAAAGGAAAGTTTCATTAAACCCTATCTTGCTGATTATAACTACATTTCCTAAGTTTTATAGCTGAAATGTATGAGGATATGCTTTGTGTACATAAGATAGTAAGGATTATACATTTATAATGAGCCACTAATGATAATCATTGCATTGGTGTTGGCATTAGTGGAAAAACCAACAACGACATGGACCTAGATAAATATGTTGCTGATGCTGATGAATGTGACTAGCAGCCCTCTAGAGGAAGGGATAAGGCAACGAGTCCATAATCAAAATTTGGTGAGCAAATTTTGCAATCTCCTACAAAGGACCAACCAAATTGGTCATGTCAAGGGTGTAAGTAGGATCCATGCAGGTAATGGTTTAATTCCAAGGAGTGGCAAAGGTAAGAGACCTCATACCATGTGGATGTTTGAATTTTACACTACGTTCATATAGAAAGGTGTCATGCCTGTATATATTGATTGAGCTTAGCAGCCGAAGGAAAGTAAGTACTGACGATCTTGATTATAGTAATGCATCCTATATGAAGTAGTCATGGTTAGGCCATGCATGGTATGTTGAATGCATAGTATTCCTGAATCAATGCAAGGTAGCATTGAATGGGTATGCATTAAAAAGATTGTATGAATCTTGTAGTTATGCATTGGATGGATTCATATGAAGGGTGTGAGTGACTGATTGCATAAGTATAGGTGCAAATGTTGTGATGCATTGCATGAATGCATTGAGATGAGTGCATGTGATATTGTGAATAACTAATGGCTGAAATGATGAATTGATGATAATTCTGGAACTGCTTCAAAGGTTGTTATGAATGCAGGATAGTAAGTGCATAAAGAGGATAGTCATGATCAATTGGCTGCCAAAAATGCTCTCTAGAAGAGCAAGGTGGTACAAATGATATGCTTGTGAAGTAAGGAGTATCTAAACATTTCATTTAAATTACATGAATGATGTGACTATACCTTGCAAATGTTAGTATGATAATGATTGCATGAAGTAAATGAATTTTGGTAATGTTGATGTGATTAACAGCTAGAAGTATTTGAATTTTGTAAATTCTGAAAATGCTTCAGTGATGGTTGCAACAATGGAAAGGTTATATGCATCCAGACTTACCAAGTGTTTGGTTGATTGAAGCTCAGTTTTCAGGTAGATTAGTTAGAGTATGGAAACGAGGGTAAGACCATGACAAAAGCCGGAATCTACCATGTGAAAGAGCCAAACCTTATGAGAAGACACACTCCTATTGTCTCAATACTTGATAGTGAATGATATGAAATATGATTACGGTTTTAGAGCAATAATGCTAATGAGTTTGCTTATGTTGCTTGTGTTGACCGGATAAATAGATGTAGTTGGGTGTTGCACCCTAAAGGTAAAAGGTAAATGGTTGTTGTGAGGGGTTGCGGAGTAAGGGTTATTGTTGATATAAGTGTATGTTGATATAAGTGTATGTTGGTATAAGTGTATTGTTGATATAAGTGTATGTTGGGCTGTTATATGCCTGGGGATCCGTAGTAGATCCTAGACCTAGAAATGGTCATGGTAAAGTTCCAAGCCCAGTCGACATGAGGATGTACTGGTTGGACATTAATTATTTGATGTTGAGGAGAAGCTTCCATGCTGACCTAACATCTAAGTCCATAGGCGATCCCAAGGCTTGCAAAGTGAAGCAGGATCCTGTGGACCAACGAGGAAACGCACAATACAGATAAGTATTGGATTATTTTTCTTATGAATGTACATGTGTATATGATTTGGTTATGATGTTTTAAGCTCTTGTTCTAGAGACAAAACCGATGAGAATAAACTAAAAATGTGAATTTATTCAATGTTTGGATATAGGTATCGCTGGGAGCGAGAACTATGAGAGCATCCTAGGGGTGCGTGTGGACATTTGACTGTCCTGGAGAGCTCGGAATGAGCGGTAATGAAAAAGGTGCTAATAAGACTGTGGAGCTCCTAGCAGCCGAGACGAACCATGTGGAGAGGCTCTATGGTTTAGAGGTATGGAATAGACCAAAGACACTAAGTGTCATGACCAAGAGGGATTGGTCCAGCATTCACGATGAAGTGAAAGAGGCTGAGAGCATGAAAAGCCACAGTGGTGGTGTGGGTTGCAGGATGGAACAAAACAAAGAGGAAAAAAAATACTCTTGCTGCTCTCTCTTGCCTTTTTAATTATATGTGTGTGTGTGTGTGTGTGTGTGTGTGTGTGTGTATTTATATACATACATACATATATATATATATATATATATATATGCATTGTGAAAACAAAAGATTGTTGAACGCGTGTATGACTGAAAATGGAATGTGTGTATTTGCTGAAAGTAAATTATCAATGCTGGAATAGTTAATTCCCTGCCCAAGAATGGACATGAATGAGCTCGTGTGCCTATTGGGAAGGCATGAAAAATATGAAAGCCTCCTTGATGAGACTTGGACTGTCATGCCAATTGGGTAATTAACTGACTGATTTTAATGTCTATATTATGCTTGGTTTGATAGAATTTCAATGGTGCATTTCACAGGTGAGAAAAGTGAAACCCGGTGGTGTACATTGATCATGGCAGCAGATCAAAAGTTGCTAGACTTGGCTGGAAGTCTCCTTCAAATGATTTCCAAGACCCAATAAAATCTTGGGGAGATGCTCAAGATACAGAGAAGGAAGAATGAAATGAACCACCAGATTTTGCAAGACTCTATTGGTTTGCAAAGGGAGGTGAAAAGCATTTTGGGAGCAATCGGCAATGGAAAGGAAGGTGGATCAGTGATAGGACAATCATCCAAGTGACTCATTAAGAAACAGTCCAGGCATGAAGACTCAAAGGAAATTGAGCAGGTAAAGATGAAGCAGCCAGTGAAATGCTGGGGATGCGGAGGACATCATCTATGTTGGGACTGCCCAATGAGGGAGCATGAAGAAGGCAACAGCCACAAAGTTCCTAGACTTGGGGATAAGGTGAAAGCTGAGAACCAGTAGGAGAAGTTCATGGAATCCAAGGGGCTTGGTCTTGAACGTTCAAAGTAAATAATTGAACGTGGGACAGATTTGCAAAATTCTGAAATTTTGATGTGCCATTGTATATGTATTGTATATGTATTCTTATGTAATGGAACATCGAGGACGGTGTTGATCCAAGGGGGAGGGGAATGTAACACCCCGGTTTTGACCCCATTTGCATGATGTATATAATTTAATGAATCATGGTGAGGAGGTAAAGGAAAAATCCCCACCATCGATTCGATTGGGTATGTTTCGGCAATAGGGGTAGTTGTCGATGGTATATCGTGCTATCTGGCACATTATAGTTTGGCATCATGTAAATACGCACATTAATTAAAAATAAACCCACAACTAGCTATGGCAGTGCAATGTTAAAATGAAAAGGGCATGATTCCAAAGGATAAGGGTGGGGAATGTCAAACATTAGTCTATGGGGGGGAATACATGTGTCACCACTCTGTTTGATTTTCCCATCTTCCTTGCCTCACCCAACCGCTTTGATGTCTTGTTGTTGTTAGTTGGGGGCAGTTATTGCTGAGTAGTGGTGGTTGTGGCAGGACTGTCATTCCTTGCCCACATGCCCACTCCACCAGCAGACTCTCCTCTTCACATCGCGTGGGGGCAGAAGAAACATTCACTCCACTCTCCCACGATTCCACCCTCCGGAGGATTTGGTATTTCTCATTCTCACGTAGAGAGGGGTTCGGATTCCTCATGTCCACCGTTTGGGGGGGGGCATTCTTCATCAAATGATCACCCTCATGCAACGATTTGTTGTTCACTCTCCCCTTCTCCCGCACAGGAATTCTGCATTGGTTTTCCTCACGTAGGGAGCGAGTGAAATCGTGGCTGTCACTCGGGATTTTCGTGTGTAGGAGCCATTCACGCTTGAAGCTGTGTACCTACGTGTTCCATACCATTTTTGGTGGTATGTGTATGTCTCCTTGTCGATTGTGGCTGTGTATGCTGTCTACTATGTTTTGTGTTTGTGTTTTCCTTTGTCCACGCTAGGAGTTCTACTTCTGTCACTATTTTGTGGACTATGTAATGTTGCCATCGTTTCACTGTGAGTTGGGTTGTTGAAGTACCCTGGTTTTGGATTGTTGCTGAGTTGTTTTGGCCATGCTAGGGCAAAGAACAACTCTGAGTTGTCTTGTGGCATGGGCTATGCTTCGCCTCTTGTTTGGGGTTGTCACCCTATTGTCTATGCCTTCATCACAGAGACGTGAATGGGTTGTTTTGCTGCGATATGCAGTGGTTGGTCTTCGGACTGTTGTGAGTGAGATTTGAGGCTGGGTATGCATGAGAAGACTGGTGTTGAGGCCACCAGCTTGACATTTATCCTATCCTAGCTCCTTGACAACCTGGTGAATCCCTACTATGTGGGTTTGGCTGATCGGCAAACCTTGGCTATGTGTAGGCCTGCATTGACTCTTAGTCCTTGAGGAATCATGCCCAGCTCGGGGGTGGCAGTGTTGCTGAGAGATTGATGAGCACGCTGGCCTATGGTTGGGTTGAACGTTGCAGCGATGTAGCTAGTTGCAGGGCAAGTTCTTCATCAAAAGATAGGTACTCCTGACTGTTTCATCTTTGCAATTATATGTACTGTTCCATGAATTATGATGAACATGTTAAATGCTAGAATGTGTGTGTGTTGCTTTCGCTGAATGTTGAGGAACTGTGTATCTTTGTATGGTGGATCATGCATTTGGTTATGTTTTATGTATTATGTTTAAGCTTTTTTTTTATATCAGCATTTATCCCTGTTTATGTTCATGGGGGCTGTTTTCCTGTTCATTGGTGTGAGTAGCGTTCTCTTCACCGGTTGAAGGGTTGGGGACGTGACAGTTGTGAGGAAGTATGGCTGAGGAAGCTACTATTTGATTTATTTGATCTCCAGTTAGATGCTACTTGTATACATTGTGACAACCACATTTGTGTGAAGTTGTCAAAGAATCCAATGTTCCATGACAAGTCGACGCATATCGAGATCAAGTATCACTATATCAAGGATATGGTGTAGACGGGAGAAGTGAAGCTCCAGTATGTTACGATAGAGGAACATATAGCTGATATATTGATGAAGCCATTGGCTAGGTTGAAGTTTGAGTACTTCAGGGAGAAGCTTGGTGTTCTCTAGATCAAGGTTTCCTCCAAGGGAAGGTGATGAGACCCATAGCCATTCTGACATGGTGAGAGGATTGGTTCCTTTCATGGTCAGATGTAAGGGCTGAGCCATTCGGTCATGGTGAGAGGATTGGTTCCTTCCATTTCAGATATGAGTGTTGGCCATTCTGTTGAGTAGGATAGATGTAAGGGCAATTGCCATTCTAGGAATGGAGGTTCCTGGTCAGTTACCAGGAAAACTCAGTCCATGACTAAGAATCCATTCTGATGTGATATAGGGATGTGTTCCCACTTGATCAAATATAAGAGCTGAGCCATTCTATCATGGCTAAAGGATTAAGTTCCTTCCATGTCAAATGTGGGTGCTGGCCATTTCGATGAGTAGGTCAGATGTAAGGGAAACTGCCATTCTCTAGGAGAATGGAGGCACCTACTCAGTTACCAGGTAGCTTAGTCTAGGACTGGGGACCATTTTGATATGACTATAGGATTGGTTCCTACAAGATCAGATATGAGTGCAAGCCCTTCCATCATTGTTGTAGGATGCGTTCTCGCATGGGTGGATGTAAGTGCAGATCCCTTCCATCATTGTTGTAGGATGTGTTCCCACATGGGTGGATGTAAGTGCAAAGCCCTTCCATCATTGTTGTAGGATGTGTTCCTGCATGGGTGGATGTAAGTGCATAGACCTTCCATCATGGTTGTAGGATGTGTTCCCGCATGGGTGGATGTAAGTGGAGAGCCTTTTCATCATGGTTGTAGGATGTGTTCTCGCATGGGTGAATGTAAGTGTAGAGCTCTTTCATCATGGTTGTAGGATGTGTTCCTACATGGGTGAAAGAGCAGAGTATTTTTAGCATTGATGTAGGATGTGTTCCCGCATGGCTAAATATAAGTGTTGATCCTTTCCAATAGGGTTGTGGGATGTGTTCCCTCATGATCGAATGTGAGTGTTGAGCCTTTTCGATAGGGTTGTGGGATGTGTTCCCTCATGATCGAATGTGAGTGATGGGCCTTTTTGATACGATTGTAGGATTGGTTCATACATGATCAGATGTGAGTGCTGGGCATGCCTTTCTGATGAGTAGGTCAGATGTAAGTGTTGGGCGGGCCATTCTGACGAGCAGTTCAGATATAAGTGCTGAAGAAGACCTACATGGAGGCTAGGCCTACAACCAACATGAAAAAGGGTTGGCTCTGTAGAAATTCCTGTGATGAGAACAATCATGAGATAGCACGCGTGATCATCCAGTGATGATGATCTAGCAGTGATGATCCAAATCTAGTGATGATGTCCAATGATGATCTAGATCGAGTGATGATGTCCAGTGATGATCCATATCGAGCGATGATCCAGATCCAGTGATGATGTCCATTGATGATCCAGATCCAGTGATGATCCAGATCCGAAGATGAAGATGACTTAAATATGAATATGACTTGAAGACGAAGATGACTTGAAGACAAAGATGACTTGAAGACTAAGAATACTTGAAGATGCAGATGACGAGATGATCCAAAGAAGAAGACCAGTGCTAAAAATTGTGTCGAAATAATACCTTCCTAGTTAAGAGGGAGTGTTGATGTATTTGTAACTTCGGAATGTATTCATCTATGTATCTTATGTATTGTAACCCAATGTTTATTCCGAGATGTATCTATAATTTAATTGAGTCATGTTTTCATGCCCCGATGTTCTGATCGGGAGGATCAATAATGTAAACAAGTCATGTCAAGTCATTGTGGGTAACCCTACGATTTTCTAAGGGTTAAAGTCCTCACAGTTTCAAGGCACTAGGGTTATTATACTCTCCTAGTAGAGTTCGACCCTATTAGGGTTTTAGTCATGCCAGGATTAGTATAAATAGAGAGTTGGACTCTCTATTTAGTACACATCAAAAACACACTCAAGTGTAGTGCATAGTTGAGGAAGGAGAAGACACTGGGGCTAGATAAGAAGAAGGTTACTGCTGTAGGGATATCACTTACTATTTTGGGCTTTTACTATTTTGGTGTTGATTCTATCTCTAAGGAAGTTGCAGGGTTTTCTCCATTTATGGTTTTCCCGAGGAAAAACATTGTGTTCATTGTCTCTTGTGTTTGATTGTTGTACTTGTTATTCTCTCAGTTAAAGATCCTAATCATGCTAGCTTAATGTTGAAAAACTAACACATGGAATCCTACTTTCTGGAAACATGCTCATGATACATAAAAACACAATGCATTCACGTTATGTAATACTTGGTTCGGTTAATATCGAGCCTAATATGTCATATGACACATAGGTTAGGCTAGTCAAAACACGCATGCTATTTATAGTTACAAAACACACACACTTTTTATAGAAGCAAAACACATATGTGTTATGGAGAAGCAAAATGCGCACTCGTTATGGAGAAGAAAAACACACACGCGTTATGGAGAATCAAAACGTGCACGCACTTTAGAGAAGAAAAACATGCACGCATTATGGAGAACCACAAAAAATGGTTTTAGTGCATGTCTAGGGAAATGAATAAAAACAATAATTTGCATCATCAATACTTGGGACCTATCGTAATATTTTAGCATCATCAAGAACAACATCTCAAACAACCATGCCTAACCTCCCAAGAGCATATTTTTTCTTTGTGTTGTAATATGGACATGATTAGGAGGTTTTAATAACTAAGGATGGGTCATAGTCCCTTGAGCATGCTTGAGGGAGGAAACTCAATAATTATGTCCTAAAGGTAGCTTTTAAGGCTTGAGGTCCATCAACAAGGCATCGAACCTATACATAGGACCTTTGTATGTGATATTTTGCATCTAAGAGAGAATATGTAGTGCAGTAGAATGCTCTTAGCACTAGAAACATATCCATAGAGATGGTTAATGGAGGAAACCTAGTCGTTAGGCCATAAAGGAATCATATAGACATATAGGGCCAAGAAAAACACATCGAACAAACACACATGATCTCTTAAGGGTATCCTCAGCCTTTAAGTTGGGATATGGCCATGATTCTGATTTTTTTAGCATTAGATATGTAGGATAAGGTGTTAATCATGGTTGGTACATAGAGCTATAATTTTAGGTTGGAAACCATCTTTTAGGGCTCAAGGTCCATGAATGACACCTTGATTCACCATAGATGAAATCTCATGTTGATAGTTTTGTTTTGAATGGGGATATGGGAACCATTAGGGGTGTCTAAGCACTATGTATATGTCTTGGGACCTTAGACATAACAATGGAGGAAATATAGTCCTTATAGAGCTGAGAATGATGTGTTGAACAACCTCAATAGATCCTTCCATGGTTTCATTTACCTTGAAATGGTGATACTAGTTACATTATAACATTTTTAGCACTAATTACAGATATTAGGCCCCTTCACATGGGTAGGGGGGAACAATTGGTCCTTCGGACTTAAAGGAAGTTGTTAACCATTCAGAGCCAAAATTGATGCCTCCAACCACTACACGTGACATTGAAGTGAATCATTTGAATCTTAATCGAGATATGGATGCCATCATCATTTGTTGAGCACTAGGTATGCTTATCAAGGCCATGGACATGGTCAGGGAGGAAACTATGGCCTTAGGCCCTAACTAAAGCTTCTAGGCATCTAGGGATAGGAAGGATGCCTTAAAAATCACACATGGCGTCTCATAGATATATTCGGACTATGAATATGTATGTTAGTAGAATTAGGTGGTTTTGAGCAGCAGGTGTGGGACCTCTAAGACATGATTGAGGAAATATGCCCATTCCTTAGGACATAATGGAATATTTGAGGCACCCATGTTGATGAACAATTCCTTGAAGAACCACAGATGACCTACTCAAGGTATGCTTGGTATCCAAGAAAATATGCACATGCTATGAGGTTTTGAGCATTACATATGTGTATTAAGGCCTCAACATGTTCAAGGGAGGAAATCCAAGAATCAATCCTTACATAATAATTTTGGCATATATGGATACACATATGCCTTACCAACTATCCCTCTATGTGTTACTCACTATCCCTCCCATCCTTTGTATTTCCATCTCTCGCTATCTCTATGTGTGTGTGTGTGTTTGTCTTTCCCTCTTCTCTCTCACAAAACCTCCCTCCCTCTCTCTCTATATGTGTGTGTGTTTCCCTACCTCACTCCCCATGTCTCAAAACCTCTATAAACCTTATTTATACCTCCCTCACTATCCCTCCCCACATCACTCTCTCTCTATTGCTCCCCCTCCTCTCTCATTGTTTCTCACACCTCCCTCCCTCTCTCTTCCAGACAATCTATCTCTCTCTATATGTGTGTGTGTGTCCCTCCCTCATTACCCCTCTCTCATAACCTCTCTTCACCTTCACTATACATGCCTCATTATCCCTCCCTTCACCACTCTCTCTCTATCACTCACCCCTCCCCCCTCTCTTTCTATAGATCACCCATATGTATGCGTGTGTGTGTGTGTGTGTGCATGTGCGTACTCCCCCTTCTCTCTTTATGTTTGTATGTGTGTGTCAGTGTACTATCATGAATTTTGCACCTAACACTTATGGGAATGAGCCCCATTGATTATGATGTTACCTTGATGTTGTATTCCGATATACTGGGACAAAGACACCACTGCATATGAACATGATGACTTGTTCGATATGCTTGGTGTAAGACAATTGCATATGATATGTGTGTGTGTGTGTGTGTGTGTTTTCTTGTGTTGGGTGGATCTTGAAGCACATGATTAATGAGACATTTGTGTTGAGCGTAAAGCTCTGGAACACATGAAAAGATAATTTGGAAGTGTTGGGAATAAGCCCTGGAGCCCTCCATGCTGATGTTGAGCAATAAGCTGTGGAGAACATGACTACATATATTTGTTTTTAGGGAGAAGCTCCGGAGCATAGGAGTTTTCAGACAATTTTGTTGAGCGTGAATCTCTCGAACACATGAAAATATAATTTGGAAGTGTTGAGCATAATCCCTACAGCCTTCCATGTTGATGTTGAGCATAAGCTCTGGAACATCAGATCCTTGGCCATTGTATCCCTAGGTGTATCCTACAAGTACATCCTAGCATTAGTGTTAAGTGAAGATATCTGGAATTGCACTAAGTTTGTAACTCCTTGTTTTTAGTGTTGAGTATGGGATTTGGTAAGCATTAGGAGTTACTGAAAAGAATTAATGATTCCTGATTGAAAACAACTCGAAAAAATATTTATAAGTGATTAAATGAAATTTTGAATTTTTGTATTTTGATCAAGTACTGAAGAACTACCATGTTATACGAGGGAATCCAACATGCAAGGATGTTTAGAGTTGCCTAGCCTAGTAGACCTAACCATCTACCTGATCACCTTAATGAAGAAAGTGTCATAAGTCTAGGGACCACAATATGTGATACCCTAAGACAAATGTTACCAAATAATATATTATTATATATTTTATACAAAGTATGTATAAAGAGTACAGATAGTAATAATATTAATAATATAATAAAGAATGAAAACTTCCATCTATTACTATTATTACTAAGGTAAATATTAAATATTAGAATACCTATAAAAGTCCAATTAAGAACTAGTTGAAAGTTCCTCAGTTAAAATATTAAAAGTACTAAATTAAATCAAAAGGGTTAAATCAAGAAATGAAGTGATTCTTGATTTAACTGCCCCTTTGACTGAAAATTTTGTCTATAAATTCCCAAGCCGAGGAGAGGCTTGGGGATATCTTCCATCTTTTTGGAGTCATTATTCTTCCTGGTTATTGTCAAGAGAGTTATTGGAGAACATTTTCCTAAGAGGAAAAAGGAGAACTGATCCAGACCTAATATACTATTTAGGGTAGCCTTACCTTATGAGCTCTAAGCTACTTACATGTTGGAACCAGCTTAGGGGGATCTTGATTGAAACGGGGAATGGTTTCGGGTCCTGGTTGGGTGGAACGTGGTAGTTCCCAAGTGATTCAGTCATCTATACAGAGGTCAGATCTCCCCATGAATTCTTAATGTTGGGTAATTGAGTGTAGGTTTCAGCCATTAGAAGAGCTTCAATTTTAAGGTATGAGGTTTTTGATTACCTATTTCATTATCTAGATTTAAGTGTTGGCTAGATTAAGCGAGTGTTTATGTCATATTTCTAACCCTATGTATCTTGATTTTCTTATCAAAATTCTTTTAGAGTTTACATTTTTCATTACAAACCCTAGGTTGTAAATTAATTCTTGTTTAAAGATTTATCAAGGGTTTTGTACTTTTAGTTTTACTTATGTACTACTCTTACAGCTTAAACCCTTATTTTCTACAACCTAGGATATATTTCTAATAAGTACCTAGCTGTTCATTTACCTATGTACTCTACTGATAGATTCCATATTGTCAGCAGAGCCATGTTTATAAATAAAAGACTAGTTCAGAAATTAAGCTTCAAACATAATATAAACATAAAACACAGTTAACTAAAAATAGGACCTATTAAACAAATCATTTTATAACATCCTGTATAAACAAAACCAGGATCTAAATTAAGTAATAATATAACCTCATCATTCTTTATCTAAGAATAAATCATAAGTTCAAATTAAATAAGCCAAGATAAAAATCAACTAAGACCTCCCAGGGTATGTATAAACATTATCATTCTTCTTTAAAACAAACATAATCATAAATCAAAACAACGGTCCAAGTATCGAGACCATCTAATGGTCCACGATATAATAATACATTATACCAATTATACACATAAATAACCCATTGCATAAACAACCAATCAAACTCTTAAATAACAATGAATCATAATATAAATCATAGGCCATAAACAAAGTCCCTGCATAAATAAAAACAACCATAATATCATTTACTAAACCATTCAAAAACAAACATAATACCATTTACATTTATCAATTAAAAACCAAATATCATTTACAGTATTCATAAAAACAAACTTAATTACAAAGAGGTCGCAAGGTTGACTCCTGTGGGCATTTTAAGCCCAAACCGCATACCATTTAAATATAAACCCTCATTACAGTAAACGACCTAGGATCAAATCCTATAAGGTCTAGTAATATTTTACAGAGCCAAGCTATATGAAATATATGCATGCTGTAAAAAAAGAAAAAACTCTCTACACAGTGGTCGAAAGACCCAAATAAAAATGTATATGCTGTAATATATGGCCGTCGGCCTTTTACACAACATACCCATTATATTAATTCAACATTTCCAAATATTTAACCTTGTCAACGTTACCAACAACGATGATTTCTATTCACAGGGTTACACCATAGGAAACCCCCATTTCATATTACATAACAAAAATCATAAACATTAACTATGCTATCACAGCTACGAGGGAGGGAAACGCCAATGCCATATGGCATGGCCCCAAAACCATAACGATGTCACATAATTCATCCTTAAAACCAACAAATACAATGAATGAAAAATCCACACAATCCACAAATAACAACCATTGCATATAGCCTAATCATGTTAGAATAATCAACCCATTGTTTACTACCTTAGACATTAATTTAATTATTTTTGTCTTATTTGCCTAGTTCATGTGTCCCACCTTGTGCAAGTTGTCTTTTGCCTATCCATAATGGTCAAAGTTGCCTTATTTGACCCATGTAGCACTTGGGAAACCTAAAGGAATCAATTCTGCTTTATTCCTGGCCTCCTAGACGCCCTTCTGCTTTTTCTGCTTTATTGCCTGCTTTTTCAGTGTTTTAAGGCGAATGGAAAAGCTAGACTAGGTGAGGTGAACTAGTTTTTTGTCCTTTTCATCCTCCACTCTTTTTTCCTTGGAAAAGCATGTATGAGCTGCCATTCCATCACTCTTTAGCTTTCCTAAGCCTTTTTTCCAATTCGTGAGCTCCATGACAGATTTGGGATCAGCTTTTTACACCTATGGGGGATTTGCTTATTTTTAGTAAGCCTGCTTTATGCTAGATTTGAATTTCTCCTCATGCATTCGAATCCCTGATGTATTTTATTTATTCAGAAACCTATTATGTTACAGGGTTGGCTATTGTACACTGAGTTAATATAGTTTAGTGTTCAGCTCCAATTTCAGTCTCTTTTGTGAGTGATTTTGCATGATCAATTGTTAATTGTTGTGAGTAAAATTAATCTATCACTGGGTTCAATTTCCACATGGTATCAAAGCCATTGTAGGTTGTTTTCCCTCCTTCAAAATTGTTTTTCAGGTTCGACATCAGTGATTGGGAGCCTTCTACTGACAGCCAGGACAAGATTTCTAGCTATGGATCAATCACAGAAAACTATCTTGACTCCTTTCAATTTATTTGAATGGAAAGTAGAGATGGAGATACTGTTGAGAGTGAAAGGCCTCTACAGGGTGACTATGGCAACAGAATCAGAGCCCAATGTAGCTGCAGAGAAGATAAAATGGCACAACATGAGGGATGAGGCCTATGGTCTCCTGTGTCTGAGTATTTCCAGAGACCTCCTTTTCCATCTTGATGGATTGACATCACCAAATGAAGTCTGGGAGAATCTTGTTGATCTTTTTGGAAAGACAGATGAGATGAGGGGACATCAAATAAAAAATGAGCTGATTTCTCTGAGTCCAAATAGCTTTTAATCCCTGCAGTTATATTTCTCCAAGTTCAAAGCACTAGTTTTGCAGC
Source organism: Pseudotsuga menziesii (assembly GCA_001517045.1). Lineage (NCBI taxonomy): Eukaryota > Viridiplantae > Streptophyta > Pinopsida > Pinales > Pinaceae > Pseudotsuga > Pseudotsuga menziesii. The sequence continues at coordinate 76,909 of LPNX011201533.1, forward strand.
TGAAACAGTGTGGGATCAAAAATAAATATGATCATCTCATCCTATCCATCCTCTCAAAGCTAGGCCCTGACTATTCAGTGTTTGTTTCAACCTTCTATGCCATAAAACTGACAGCTTGAACCTGGAAGATGCCTAGCCTTGCAGATTTCAAGGAATCTCTCACACAAGAACAAGACAAGCTGGTGATGATGGGAACCATCAAACCATCCAAAGATCAATCTCTGATTGCTGGAGATTCAAAGGTGGATTCAAAAAGAGAAAAGAAAGCTAAAAATCCACCTGAGCAAAAGAGAGACAAGAAACAGTCTCTGGAGGAGCCACAAGGTTCCAAGAAGAACTACCAGAAGAAGAAAAACAAAGGTGAAATGAACAAGTGCGCATACTGCAATAAGGGAAATCACTCTGAAATCTCTTGTATGAAAAAGTAGATTGACATGCTAACCCAACTCCTAGAGAAGAATGGCATCTCCCTTCTAGAAAACTCAAAGAAGAGAGAAGGAGGATCAAGTTCAGATGACAGAGAGAGAGTTCATGCTCTAGTTGCTGGAACATCAAGCTCACCCAGTTTTATCATTGATTCTGGAGCTTCAAGACACATGGTTTCGACCAAGGAGGCCTTCTCCTCACTTGATATGTCGAAAGGACCACCTATAGTACTGGGAGATGACTCTCTCACTGAAAGTTTGGGCAAAGGGAGGATTGATCTTGATCATGGTCAGTTCAGCAATGTCTTGTATGTGCTTGGTCTTGCCTCAAACCTCTTGTCAGTGTACCAGATGACCCACACTGGGTCTCCTAAGAAAGTCATATTCTCCCCTGGTAGAGTCATTGCAAAAGGAGTTGCAAATCATGCTCAAAAGGTATACATGTTCTCACACTTCCTACCCTACTCAAACCCCTCTGCTCTTCTGATTCATGCTAATGAGGCTAACAAGATTTGGCATGAAATATTTGGCCACCTAAACTACAAATATCTTTCTGATCTTAGTGAAAAAGAGATGGTCATAGGGTTACCCAAGATAAAAATTTCCAAAGGATTCTGTCAAGGATGCATCCTAGGAAAACACCTAGAGCACAAATTTGAGAGAGCTAGTCATGAGAGAACCTCTGCACCCCTCGAGCTGATCCACGGTGATGTTGCTAGCCCATTCCCTCATATGTCCATGATTCAGGCCAAATATGCATTGACTTTTATTGATGAATTTTCCAGGTATTGCTGGGTTTACTTTCTGAAACACAAATCTAAAGTTTTTAGCCTCTTCAAAGTCTTTAAGGATTTGGCTGAAAACTAGTCTGGGAGGAAACTCAAGGTCCTCAGATCTAACAATGGTGGTGAGTATGTCAAGTCTAAGTCTATTAATTATTGTATATATGCATGTATTCAGATGCAGCATTCTATCCCTTACACACCACAGCAAAATGGTGTTGCTGAGAGGAAGAACACATCACTGAAGGAGATGGCAACATGCATGATGGAGGCCAAAACTTTGCCACCAAAGTACTGGGCCAAAGCTATCAACCGTGTGTTAGTTTTTCAACATTTAAGCTAGCATTATGACAAGATCTTTTCACTGAGAGAATAACAAGCACAGCAATCACATAAGCACATCAAGAAACAAGAGACACAAATATTTTGGGAGGGGAAACCATAAATGGAGAAAACCCCTCAACTTCCTCTAAGATAGTACCACCACAAGATGTGATCCCAAAAAAGTAAGATGACCTCCCAACACAATAGCAGCCTTCTTTCTTCTGTCAAGCCAAATAATTTCCTTCTCCAAAAGTGCGCCACACTTGAGAGAGCAAGAGAGCTAAGTCACAAGTGATAAATAGAGAGACACACACTTTCTATTTATATTAGTCCGTTCACTTAAGTTGCCATTTCACATGTAGGCTCGACCTAATAATTATTGCTCGAGCCTACACCTTAATTAGTGTATAATAACTCAAGTGCCCCTAAACTGTGGGGACTTACCTAATGACTTGATATGACTTGACTACATTATTAATCCTCCCGATCGGAACATCGGGGCATGACCACATGACTCAAATGCATAATAGAAACATACCGGAATAAACATTGGGTTACAATATATGAAATACATAGAAGAATACATTCCGAAGTTACATATACATCAACACTCCCTCTTAACTAGGAAGGTATTCTTTTGACACAATTTTTCAGCACTGGTCTTCTTCTCTGCATCAACTGGATCATCTTCATCTTCAAGTCATCTTCATCTTCAAGTCATCTTCGCCTTCAAGTCATCTGGATCTGGATCATCTCTCGATCTGGATCATCATAAAATGGCATCACTGGGTCTAGATCATCACTCGATCTAGATCAACATCACTGGACTGGATCTGGAACATCTCTCTGGACAGGATCTGGTTCATCTCTCGATCTGGATCATCTCTCTGGACAGGATCTGGATCATCTCTTGATCTGGATCATCACTGCTGGATCTGGATCATCTCTCGATCTAGATCTCTCGAAGTCATCATAACTAGATCTGGATCATCACTCAATCTGGATCTCCTCTAGTCATCATCAAGTGTGTACTATCTTGTCATAGGAAGTTCTACAGAGCCAGCCCTTTTTCATGCTGGATGTAGGCCTACCCTCATGTAGGTCTTCACCCAGCACTTACATCTGACCTGCTCGTCAGAAAGGCACGCCCATCACTTACATCTGATCATCTAGTAAAATACAATCCCATCAGAAGGGCCCATCACTCACATTCACCAGCATGATAGGCACAATCAACTACCATCTGTGAAATGGCTCAGCACTTACATCTGACCTACTCGTCAGAAAGGCCCTTCCATCCAGACAAGAACCAATCCTATCACAGTGGTGGAAGATCTCAGCGCTTACATCTGACCTACTCGTCAGAAAGGCCCTTCCATCCAGACAAGAACACATCCTATCACAGTGATGGAAGACTCCCACCCAGACAAGAAACAATCCTATCACAGTGGTGGAAGATTTCTCCACTTTCATCCAGACAAGAACCAATCCTATCACAGTGATGAAAGACTCCCACCCAGACAAGAACCAATCCTATCACAATGGTGGAAGATTTCAGCGCTTACATCTGACCTACTCATCAGAAAGGCCCATCCATCCAGACAAGAACACATCCTATCACAGTGATGGAAGACTCCCACCCAGACAAGAACCAATCCTATCACAGTGGTGGAAGATTTCCTGCACTTACATCCATCCAGACAAGAACACATCCTATCACAGTGATGGAAAGGCTTGCACTCACATCTGATCCTACAAGAACACATCTCCGTAGTCATATCAGAATGGCCCCCAGTCCTCCTCGACTGAGCTACATGGTAACTGACCATGCGCCTCCACTCTCCCGGAGAGTGGCAATTGCCCTTACATCCGACCTGCTCGTCGGAATGGCCAACACTCACATCTGACATGGAAGGAACTAAATCCTTTAGCCATGAACAGAATGGTTCATCCCTTATATCTGATCAAGTGGGAACACATCTCTCTGTCATATCAGAATGGCTATACAGTCCTGCATTGAATGATCCTGGTAACTGACCAGGTGCCTCCATTCCTAGAATGGCAATTGCCCTTACATCTGTCCTACTCGACAGAATGGCACAGCCCTTACATCTATCCTCCTCGACAAAATGGCTCATCCCTTATATCTGATCTCCTCGTCAGAATGGCTATAGATCTCGATACTCATATCAGTCATGGAAGGAACCAATCCTCCACCATGACGGAATGTCTCAGCCCTTACATCTGACCATGGAAGGAACCAATCCTCTCACCATGTCAGAATGGCTCTGGATCTCAACACTGTCTCTGGGAGGAAGCCTCGATCTGGAGAACACCAAGTCTCTCTCTGAAGTACTCAAACTTCAGCCTAGCCAATGGCTTCATCAATACATCAGCTATCTGTTCATCCGTCGCAACATACATGAGATTCACTGCTCCTCTCTGCACCATATCCCTGATATAGTGATATTTGATCTCGATATGGTTCGACCTGTCATGGAACACTGGATTCTCTGACAACTTCACGCAACTCTGGTTGTCACAGTGTATACAAGTAGCATCCAACTGAAGATCAAATATATCAGACAGCAGCTTCCGCAGCCATACTGCCTCACAACTAGCTGAACAAGCTACGACATACTCTGCTTCAGCTGTACTCAGTGCCACATAGGATTGCTTCCTGCTAAACCAAGAGATCACACATGATCCCATACTAAAGCAACATCCCAAAGTACTCTTCCTGTCGATGGCACTGCCTGCCCAATCTGAATCAACATAACCCTCCAGGTTAATCTTCTGATTCGCATCATACTTGAGCCCATAATCAATTGTACCCTTCAGGTACCTCAGAATATGCTTTGCAGCAATCAAGTGAACACTTCTCGGATCTGTCAAGTACTGCCTCAAGGTGTTCACAGCAAAGTAAATATCTGGTCTCGTGTTTGTCAGGTACATCAATGACCCAAACATCTGACGATACATCGTAGCATCAACCATCTCTGAAGAAGCATCACTCAATAGCTTCAGGTTCGATGCCATAGGTGTAGCCATGGCCTTGCCTTCCATCATCCCGAACCTCTTCAGGATCTCTACTGTATACTTCCCTTGTCCAAGGAATATTCCATCTGTACTCTGCCACACCTCCATACCCAAGAAGTAATGCATCATTCCCAAGTCCTTCATCTCGTACTCAGCAGCAAGCTTTCTCTTTGTATCAGCAATCAACCCATATGAACCTATCACAAATAAATCATCTACATACAGTAGAAGTATCACTGGGTTGCCATCTTCAACCTTGTAGTAAAGGTTGGAATCTGCTTTACTCTTGGTAAAGCCCAAACTGGATAGAAAGCTGTCAATGCTGCCGTACCAAGTCAAACCTCGGGATCTTCTGCAATCACTCCCTCTGAAGCGGAGCATCATACTCCCTCTGTCTTTCATACTCTATGCACTGAAACATTCTGTACTGGAGTGACAAGTGGTATCCATCTAGGATCACTGGATACTAAGATCCTCTATCTTGAACTTCTTCAAAAGTTCATCTTGCACCCATCTGTGAGCTTGTCATCCTCTATCAACCTTGTAGCAAAGGTTAAGATATTCATCAAGCTCATCATGTATGTGTTATCCCATGGGTGTCTTCTGAACTTGTACAAGGCCTACTTCTATTAGCTGTAAATGTTTCTTTGTAGACTATGCCTTCTATTCATGAGAAGCCTCATGCTACGAATCTTGCTTTGTATCCCACGATGTTTCCATCTACTGCATGATGGAACTATGAACTTCTCTTCAGGTCTCGATACTACACCCAGACATCATTCTTCTTGAACTGATCTTCCCTTTCTTCTTGGTGGCTGGAAGGTTCTGCATCAATGATGTCACTGCACTCATCATATTATTCTTTGACTTTGAACTATCGTCACTTGTTCTTTGAAACAAGTCTTCATTCTTCTTTTCTTGTAGGCGTTTATGTATGTGATATTTCCTACAAGTCAAATGTATTATATGGTTAGAAACATTTCATAAGGAATATTCATACTGGCAAATACTTATGCATAATTATATGATCATGCAACTACTTTATCCAATACAACATTCATCCATATCTCACTGAAACTTTCTAGATGCCTTCCATCTCTACCAGGACAACATTGGGATTGTGCACTAATCCAATATGTCAGAAAAGAGGTTTCATTCTAGATAAGTAGCAATGGAGAATTTGTATAGCACCATGAGCTACTTACCCATCACATGCATATTAGTAGTATACTGTCATTAATGCAAACATCCTATCATGCACGATACAATAACTAAATATAAACAAATGCATAACAAAACAATATCATGAAATGACAATTGAATACTTATCTTTATTTGTTTCGAGGGTAGACTCCTTCTTGATCCTTCAGCTTCATCATCTTCTTCATTCATAATAGCATCGTTTCTTATCCAAATGCTGAGGTGGATAAGAAGTTCTTCAAGAGTTGAGATCTTCAAATTCCTCATTGCTTGAGGGATCTTCTTTGGATGATGAGAGCTTGATCTTCAGTTTCTTCCATCTCCCCTTCTCTTCTTATGAATCAAGCTTCTTCTTCTTGTTGAAATGTAATCACTTCCTTCTGGAACACATTCCTTAAATGAATGAATTCCACGATCCTGGGAGGCCATTCAAGGTGGCCATCACCACTTCTGCATTTTTCATCGCTTCAATTTGATCTTTGATTTGAGAGACTCTTATGGCTGCATGGTCTCTACATTCTGGATCTTCACATTCTTCAACTAGTTTCTTTAGGTCATATTCTGATTTTGTTCTTCCCTTCAAATAGCTTGAAATTCAGGAAGACCTTCGACAGCTTTGCTTGCAATAGGTAGTGCTCTGTAATGCACATGTGCAAGCCTTATATGCCAAAGCTCATTTGGATCTACTATGTCATGGATCAAGGCTTGTTCTGGATGGCCCTTCAATTTTTACAAGCCTCCTTCTTATTCTCCAATCACTACCGCATCATCGATAGTCTTTCCTTTTGGCCACATGATGACTTGACCGTCTATGAATGCAATATGCATTCCTTTTACATCAATGCTGAAACAAACAATACTTCTTTCATTGTTAGAGACTTACTAGAGTCTAGCTTGTATGAAGATTCCCCACTACCTTTTATTGGATATTGGTAGTCATCTCCTAGTTTCACCTTGTGAGGGGATTCATGTTCTGACAATCTCACAAAGGATTCCTTGAATCCCGTCATATGTTTATAAGCCCCACTGTCTCTATAAGCCAATCATCACTTCCATGAGTAATGTTATCTGTGAGAGCTGATATCAGAACATATTCATCCTCTCTTGAGGAATCTTCACTTTCATATCTGTATCTATTTCTGGATGGTTCATCATCCTCTGCAGCATGAGCATGATGTCCTCTTTGGCCTCGTCTCCCTCTGAGACTGGAACCTCTATACTCATGTAGGTGTCCAATCCTTTTTCTTTAGAGAGATCATATACTTATAGGCTTGGAAGTTGTCAACTTACACAAGATTTTCACTAATCTAATGTGATATATCATATTGAAATGAGAACCTCAAATGGAAATAGCAAAGGATTAGATCTTACCGATTTGAGGTGTCCATCCTTGTCCCGGAGTTCGCTGATCTAGGGTTTATCGCAGAAACCCTAATTTTCAAAACTTGGAATCTTTCAAATCTGATTGGATGAATAGATATATCTCTTCAAATGGAGCTGTCCAATGTACTCCTTTTCTGAAAACAGTGGAGGGAAACTCCCGGAACAGGAAGCCCTAATTTTTTGATTTCTTCTGTAGAAATTCCTGTTACTGTTTCTATGATATATCTGAAATTACTTCTCCTATGAGTATGAAATTTATTAATAAGGTAACCTCACATGTCCCTGATCCAAAACCACAGTTTTCATCAGAATTGGTTTCACCATTTGGGATTTATGATCCTTTTTCCAAGGTGACCTGTTACAGGACTGTTTAGAATAGTGAAGTTGTACGGCATTCCACGTGTCACTAGTTAATATTCTAAGTCTGAACTTCGGACCACAGACATTAAAGTCCATTACCTTTCTGGAACATCTTCAAGAATTCCATTTGGACCTTTGTAGCCCAAGATATTGCAGATCTCCCCAGGTGTCCTATTTATGGATGATTTCTGGAAGAGGCTGGAACCCTAACTTTGAGAGATCATATCTCCCAGAATATAGAGAATCTAAGGCTTCCCTTTGGACACAGTGTTCATCAGGATTTTATATTCGGCCCCTACAATTTTCAGATTTTGAGACTTCTCTAATATTGGAATGTAGCGACTGTGCCAAAACTTATCAGTTTCAGTATTTAGGGTTTCTCCTAGCTCAAGGTCAAACTAGGGTTTGACTTTCCTGGAGATTTACCCAACCAAATTTCTTGATCCAGGTCTCTAAATTTCGGTTTTGATGAGGAGAACAATTCTATGCTAGTCTCACTCAAAAATTCCTCTTCTGTAGAAAGCCCTAATTTCCGCATCGAAACTGAAAATGCTTGAAATTGAATTCCGCATCGACAGAAAGATGCACCCTTCAATGGAGAGTCATCCTAGCATACTTGTGCTGAAAATTTGTGGAGGAATATCCACAAAATAGGAATCCCTAGTTCCTGTAGCTGCACAATGTCTTCTTCTCAGGTTAGCTCTGATACCATGTTAGTTTTTCAACATTTAAGCTAACATTATGACAAGATCTTTTCACTGAGAGAATAACAAGCACATCAATAACATAAGCACATCAAGAAACAAGAGACACAAATATTTTGGGAGGGGAAACCATAAATGGAGAAAACCCCTCAACTTCCTCTAAGATAGTACCACCACAAGATGTGATCCCAAAACAGTAAGATGACCTCCCAACACAATAGCAGCCTTCTGTCTTGTGTCAAGCCAAAGAATTTCCTTCTCCAAAAGTGCGCCACACTTGAGAGAGCAAGAGAGCTAAGTCACAAGTGATAAATAGAGAGACACACACTCTTTATTTATATTAGTCCGTTCACTTAAGTTGCCATTTCACACGTAGGCTCGACCTAATAATTATTACTCGAGCCTACACCTTAATTAGTGTATAATAACTCAAGTGCCCCTAAAATGTGGGGAATTACCTAATGACTTGATATGACTTGATTACATTATTAATCCTCCCGATCGGAACATCGGGGCATGACCACATCACTCAAATGCATAATAGAAACATCCCAGAATAAACATCGGGTTACAATATATGAAATACATAGAAGAATACATTCTGAAGTTACATATACATCAACACCGTGTAGCCTATATCTATAATAGGGTGCCTCATAAACAGCTTGATGGTATGACTACCTTCGAAGCATGGAGTGGGCACAAGCCAGATGTGACCCATTTCAGGATTTTTGGCTCAAAGGCTTGGGCTAGAATTCCAACAGAGAAGAGGAAGGCTTTGCAGCCCCAAAGCCAAGAGTGTCTTTTTGTTGGATACTCTAAAGATTCAAAAGGGTACAAGCTGATAAATTTGAGCACAAACAAATCCTTTATTGAAAGGTGTGTTCAGTTTGAAGAAGAACCCCTTGCAACAGTGGAAGTTGGTGAAGCCTCTTCACCACCTGAACCTCAAGAAGTAAGTAAAGAGTTTGTTGAACATGATGATTTTGATTTTTCTGATGGATATGAGCTTATTTTAGACCCTAACATCACTACAAGGCCAAAATGGGCAGCCAAGACACTACATGCAGCAGGAGAGCTAGCTGGGGATCCCAATGACCCAAGGAGGACTAGATCTCAATTTGAGAGTGGTATGTGCATGAAGGATCCTATGTTTTCTGAAAAATTCTATTTGATGGTGGAGTCTGATCCTAAAACATATGAAGAAGTAGCATGAGATCCAATATGGCAAGCAGCCATGAAGGAGGAGTTCATCTCGCTCCAGAAGAGAAACACATGGGAGCTAGTGGATCTTCCCCCAGGAAGAAAGTTAGTCCAGTGTAAGTGGGTCTATAAGACCAAATTTGATGCTGATGGTTCACCACTGAAGTACAAGGCCATATTGGTAGCCAAGGGCTACTCACAGGTTCATGGGATATATTACAATGAGACCTTTGCCCCAGTGGCAAATATGGATTCCATCAGGCTAGCTCTAGCCATTGCATCCTCAAGGCAATGGGAGGTACATCATATGGATGTAAAATGTGCCTTCCTGAATGGAGATCTCACTGAAGATATATGTATGCAGCAGCCTCAAGGTTTTGCTACTAACCCTTCTCTTTTGTGCAGGTTGAGAAAGTCATTGTATGGGCTAAAGCAAGCCCCCAGGGCTTGGTATACCAAGATCGTTAGCTTCATGCTATCACTTAGTTTTGTTCGATGCAAATCAGATCCAAATGTCTATTTTAATTTAATTAATGGTTCATTAATGATCATTGTGTTATATTTTGATTACCTCCTCATTACAGGAAGCTCACAGGATGAGATTGCTTCCTTAAAAGGTGCAATGAACCAAGCCTTCTCCATGACAGATTTGGGGCTCTTAAGTCAATTTTTGGGGCTTGAGATTGCTCAAACCAAAGATGGAATCAAGGTGTACCAGTCCAAATATGCCTTGGACTTGCTGAACAAATTCAAAATGAAGGATTGCAAAGCAAGAAAAACTCCTTTCCTTTCAGGAGTGAAGCTGGAAGAAGCTGATTCTTCACCTATGGTAAACAATACACGGTATAGGCAATTGATTGAATGTTTATTGTATCTGACACATACTAGACATGATATTTCTTATGCAGTAAGTGTGGCTTCTAGATATATGGATCAGCCTCATGAGATCCATTGGAAATAAGCCAAAAGGATCCTTAACTTTGTTCAGGGAACAAGGACACATGGGATCTTCTACAAAGCAAAATCTGATCTTAATTTGATTGGATTTACTGACAGTGATTGGGCAGGTGATAGCACAGACAGAAATTCCACACCAGGATATGTGTTCATGCTTGCAGAAGGGCCAATCAACTGGTCAAGCAAGAAATAGAGTTCCATTGCACTCTCATCTACAGAAGCAGAGTACAAAGGAGTTGTTAATGCAGCAACTCGATGTTTATGGTTGCAGGGTTTACTTGGAGAGTGTGGCTTCGCATCAGAGTACTCAACTACCATCTACTGTGATAACCAGAATACCATTCAAATCTGCAAAGATCCAGTTCAGAAGTAGAGAACCAAACATATTGAGATCCATATGCACTACATCAGAGAGCTTGTGCATGATGGCACCATTCACCTACTCTTCTGTTCATCTTCAAAACAAGTAGCTAATATCTTCACCAAAGCATTTTGTGAGAAGACCTTCAGTAATCTCAAATCACTGCTAGGGATTGCTGATCATTCTGTGAAGCATGAGTGAAGATAAGATTTCCAAATTTTGTTTTACAGTCCATGTTTAAGGGAGGATTTTCCCAAGTTGGTTTTGCCTCTTTCCTTGGTTGTATGGACATGCAGTATGTAAAAGGGTGACTAATCCTTGTTGCTAGGCCCTATATTTTTATGATATATTACTCATAAGTCAGGATTAAGGGGGGGTGTTAGAATAATCAACCCATAGTTTACTACCTTAGACATTAATTTAATTATTTTTGTCTTATTTTCCTAGTTCATGTGTCCCACCTTGTGCAAGTTGTCTTTTGCCTATCCATAATGGTCAAACTTGATTTATTTGACTCATGTAGTGCTTGGGAAACCTCAAGGAATCAATTTTGCTTTATTTCTGGCCTCCTAGGCGCCCTTCTGCTTTTTCTGCTTTATTACCTGCTTTTTTAGTGTTTTAAGGCAAATGGAAAAGCTAGACTAGGTGAGGTGAACTAGTTTTTTGTCCTTTTCATCCTCCACTCTTTTCTCCTTGGAAAAGCATGTATGAGCTGCCATTCCATCACTCTTTAGCTTGCCTAAGCCTTTTTTCCAATTTGTGAGCTCCATGACAGATTTGGGATCGGCTTTTTACACCTATGGGGGATTTGCTTATTTTTAGTAAGCCTGCTTTATGATAGATTTGAATTGCTCCTCATGCATTCGAATCCCTGATGTATTTTATTTATTCAGCAACCTATTATGTTACAGGGTTGGCTATTGTACACTGAGTTAATATAGTTTAGTGTTCAGCTCCAATTTCAGTCTCTTTTGTGAGTGATTTTGCATGATCAATTGTTAATTGTTGTGAGTAAAATTAATCTATCACTGGGTTCAATTTCCATAAATAAAAATACTCTTTACAAAATACATAGAGCTTGTAGAGAGCTACCCAATCCTTGATGTTGAACAGAGCACCCATGAAATAATTTCTCAATACATTTCAAGCTCAGGCCCAAAGGAAATCAAAACCCCATAATAAAACCCCAATTTTGTTGCCTTACAAAAATGTAGAGCTCATTAAGTTACATTCAAACCCCAACCCATAATGCATCCATTGGAAAACAAAACTCAAGTAAATACAACCTACGATGAGTGACAACTAGGGTTTAACCATGAAGCTAAGAGGGGGCAAGTAAACACTTGTACAATAGGATTACCAGGAGGGATATGCCTTTTCCCATAGCCTTTCCCGCAAGTAAGAACCCAAGCTCACTTCGCCACCTCTACAAACCTGCAAACAGAATAGAGCCACGACATTAGAAGTATGAATAATATCCATAATCAAATCAACAACGATGCTAATGAAACCATAACACCCATCATACCTGTCAACTAAACCCTCATAGATGCCATCCTTCATGCCGATCAAGAGTAGAGAGCAAGCAGTAATTCTACGAAATGACAAACCAACATTTGGGCCAAGCCCTAAGCTTCCCTACCCCATATCCCAAGGCACAATGATACCACCACCGTGGACACCATTAATGCACACCAGACCCATAATCGTTTAGTCTATGGACTATATTACAACATACCACCCCAAATTATCATAAAGGCTTAAAACCATTTTGAATTACATAAACCCATACATGCAACGATTAACTTAGGCTTTAATCCCTAAGTCCATGGCATATGAAATATGCCATGGAAATGTTTAAGCCAAGGTTTATGGAAAATTATATTACCAATATTAAAACCCTAATAAAACCATATAGTAAGATTATGATAGGGCATAGTCAAAGTCATAAGCATTTACACCATGATAATTAAGTGTCTCATAAATAACAAGTCTATGTCATGCAAGTAATAGGTGTGGTAGTGACCCCGTCATTAGCAAAAAGACCATAATGATAACAATAACAATCATTATAATTTCACTGGGATAGAGCGGAAAATTACAAGTGCTAGCAACCAACCAATCGATACTTTTCATTAAAGTTTATAAACCAGTTTCCGTCGCCAAGTATACCTGCACGTAATCAGGACAAGAATACATTAGTTCGACAGAACTAAGCAAGCCCATTATGTCAAGTAGAAATTGTTACCTCTCAGGGTTACAAGGGAAACTAGTCCCTCCGCTCCACCTCTTTATCCATTAACAAAGTCAAGTTAGAATCATGTATATGACAATAAGAACATGTTAATAAGAAATGTAGTACGTAATTAAATAACTAACTTACACATCAATGCTTGACCATAGTACAAACAGTAATCACCATCAAGACAATGTAAGTAACATATTAATAACTGCATCGAGAAATATGGAAGAAGGATGTAAAAACAACTTACGGCAATACAGCAGTACAATCAGAGTACGACACATTCCACAAAGTTCAATCAATGTACAGCATAGGTAGTTTTGACTAGCATAGTAAAAAAAAAATATTTTCAATTTTGGGGGACATTACAAGTCATATCAGAGCTCAGTTTCAACAATAAGAGACCTAATGGGTGTACCAGACAATCGTTGCAAGTAAAATAAAGTATGTTTTAAAATTTTGTTAGCTAACAGAAATTTTTCTTGTGATTAAAAATTTGCAATTTAAAGAATTTTTACAGAACAGTTAAGATCATGAACAATGAAGAAGATAACAGCTAGCAAGGGAACTTGAATACCTTCACCCAGGAAGCAGAACTGGTGGTAGAACTGAATTTTGATATTATGAAAACCATACAAAGTCTTTAAGCAAACTTGCAAAGTTTCAGAGATGACAATCTGAATGAATGAAAGGAACATCAAGCCATAAATGAAGCATTGTTGCAAAATATGACGAGAGGAAGCCCGCAGGGGAAACCAACTCATTCCACAAACCGGTTCAACAAGGAACCTTATCCTAAACGGGCCAGCAGCCCAAGAGAATATGGAAAAGGGGAACATACCCCTGAACCTCCAGAAGGAGAATATCACGGCCCTTCTAGTGAGGACTCTCTTTCTCCATCCAGAAAGAAACAAAGAAGTGATGACAATCTCCAGGGGGAGTTCAGAAAGATAAGAGACCCAACCTATGAAGGAGAGGTGAACACGGGGAAGAAAGATGAAGAATGGCTATTGGGTATGAGAAAATATTTCTGAGTTCATAAGTACTCTAGTGAAATGAAGGCTCGTCTAGCAATCTAGAATTTAAATGGAAAAGCAGCAAGATGATAGAGAGACTTGAAACATACCAAGAACGATGAGGTAAGAGAAATATGCTGGAGTAAATTCCGCAAGATCTTTCAAGAAAAGTATATGTTGGAAAGATTGTTTGATAGAAAGGTGAAATAGTTTGACAAGTTGTGTATGAGATCCATGACTATGGATTATTTTATTAACATATTTCTAAATCTCTTACATTATGTACCATACATCAAGGATGAAAGGTAAAGATCCACCATTGTTTAGGATGTCTTCCTCCCAACCTTCAGGAAATGATTGATTTTGACATGCCTAAAACCTTGGACACCACATTGCACAAAGATAGGATTAGCTATGAGCATGGACATATAAGGAAAGAGAACATGAACAAAAATAGAGACAAGTATAATAAATTCTATGACAACCGCAAACCAGGTTTTAACCCAACCCCATACGATAAACAGGACAATAGTTTTCCAGTGAACAAGAACTTCAACAAGTCAGGTACAAAATCATATGTACCAGCTCCAAATGCTAACAAGCCAGTAACAGCTAGGGGAGCCAATGCTACCCCACTACAGATCAAATATCATAAATGCAGTGGGCCTCATTATTCCTGAGATTGTAAGAACAAGACCAATGGGGTCTTGCACAACTTACAAGAAGAACCAATGGTAGAGGACATAGCTGGATCACTGTGGATTTATGCATCCTTGGATGGCTGATAGGCAGACCATCAGGATACCATGGTTGAGATAGAAGGTAAGATCTTGAACATTTATATTTCAATATTGATTGACCCCAGTGCTTACTAGAGCTATGTATCACCTAAAATTGTTGATGTATATCAACTAAGAAAAGAAAAACATAATAAACCTTGGCTTGTACAAGTATCCAAAGGTACTAAACAAAAGGTTTCAGAAATAGTTAAAGACTATGAGGTAATCCTCAATGGTTATCCTATGAAAGTAAACCTAAACATTCTACCTTTAGGATCATATGAAATACTTATCGGCATTGACTGCTTGGAACAACACCATGCCATGCTCAATTGCTTACACAATTCAATCTTGTGTACAGATAGCCAAGGAAATCAAGTGAAGATTCAAGGCATACCAAAGAAAGTTTTGGTAAGGAAAATATCTTCCTTACAAGAAAAGAAGAGCATTAGAAAAGGTTGCAAGTTGTTTGCAGTAAATATCTAAGACATAGAGGCTGAAAGAAAACAACACAGAGAGGACTTTCCCATTCTTGTAGAATTCAAGGACATATTCCCTAAGGAAATCCCTGAATTACCTCCAAAGAGAGACCTAGAATTTTCCATATAACTGACACCAAGATCAGTTCCAGCTTCAAAAACCCCTTACCACATGAGTGCACCAGATTTGGTGGAACTCAAACTGCAATTGCAGGAGTTGATAGAAAAATGATATATCTAACCAAGTGTGTCCCCTTGGGGAGCACCGATATTTTTCATAAAGAAGAAGGATGGTATGATGCAGATTGTTAGGATATTTAGACACTTAGGAGTTAGTTAAGATCAACTTGTGTAATATATCCATTAGGTAAAAGTGTGTTTCTTTAGTTTGCATTAGTATGCATTTTTAAATATTCTAATTTGACGGTCATGATATGTTCTAGACATAGGGTGATCCGATAGTTCAACTTCTCTTAGATCATACCTACCATTGATCTGTGGCTTAACACCCAATTCGTCTATGATCTCTATTTAAAGAGCATAGAGGGTCCTTGGCTAGTTGATCGATTATGAGAAGCTCATATAACTTTCTTTCTTTTGCATAATAAATTGCTCCAAGTAGTTATTTGGCTGGGGCCGTCGACTGTTTCCCTCTCGAGGGTCTTAACCATGTGACAAACATTGGTGTGTTGATCTGTGATATATTTGTATGAAGTAGTTGCTCAAGGTGTTCGTTCTTTTGGGAGTACCCTATGTACCCAAACATGATATTAGAGCTTTTATGAAGAGCCGCTTTCAGTTTTGATTAAGATTTAGAACCAGTGTTGTCAAAAATTTGAAATGGTTTTTATTTATGTATTTTCTATGCATTTTTGGCCTATGGGAGCTATTCCATTGTTTCTGGATCACCGTTTCCATTGGGAAATAGTTTTCGTTTCACAAAAAATTGTTTCCATTTGCTCCAGAAACACCCATTTTGGCAAATTTGAAGGTATAATGTTACAGTGACGGATTTGTTTTTTGTAAATCTCTCATATTTTATCAGTTTATTATTAGATATTTTTTGTTTGTATCGAACTGTTTCCTTCCCTGACTGTGTATGGTCTTTACCGTGCATCTTACGCGATCATGCAAATAAAAAACAGTAAGGAAAAGTTTTTTTTTTCATGTCTTCTCGGCTACGTATGCTCTTTGTCGTGCACCTTGTGTGATCACGGCAAATAAAAAACAACGAGAAAACTTGAAAAAACAAAATTTTCAAGTATGTTAACCAAGATCTAACCCCATTGTGTGGAATTTTTGTTTTTCATTTTTTTTGTGATTTGCAGGAAAAGAATGTAAGCACGGAGAACGAGAGAGAAGAGTAAAAAATAACACCCTTTCTCTTTCCATTATTTTACGTACCTTTTAAACTTAGCTTACTTGGTCCAAATTTGCTTTATTACTTAATAGATCTTGAGTTCAAGTCTTATTAAGCTACTTTTTAGTGCATGCAATTTCTATTTTCAAGTTACTTTATTGTAAAAGTGCATCTCACATAAATAATATAAAATAAAAGTGAACCACATAAGTCTTTTAATTTATTGCTGCACTATTTAAAAGTCACATTATTGTAAAAGTGAACATCACTTATTCTAAAAAAGTGATTAACTTCAAAACAACTTGATTGTAAAAGTGATTATCAAAGGTTGATCTTGGGAAGAGGGGGCTTCTGTTTTTAGTTGGTCAAGTTAATATCTGCCAACTTTTTCTTTGATCAAGCATAACTTCATCATCCAGAATCAGTTTTAAGTGCTGTTTTTTTTAAAACTACATATTTTTTTGAGCTCTTTGCATCTAGACAATTAATTTCTATTCTTTTAGCCATTATTTTATAGTATGGCCGCCCCTTGTGATATTATACTTACAAGTTCTAACTATTTCTCATGGAAATCTCGTATGGAGAATGTTCTGCGAAGTAAGGGACTTTTCAGGATAACCTCAGGGAAAGAAACAGAACCCATTGATGATGATAAGAAAATTAAATGGGAAAATATATGTGATGAATCTCATGGATTGATTGAGATGGCAATCTCTATTTATTTGCGATTCCACATATCTGGAATTAATGAACCTAATCTTGCTTGGAAAAATTTGGAATCTGTGTTTGGTAAACACAATGAAATTCAGGGTCATCAACTTGAGAATGAGTTGTTTTCCTTGAATCCAAATGATTTTTCATGCATTCAAGACTATTTATCTACGTATAAAACTCTTAGACTGTTATGTGCAGAATGCAAGATGAAGAAAGAAGACAAACAATGTATTTATTATATTCTTTTAAAACTTAGACCTGCATATTCTGTTATTGTATCTACATTCTACTTCATGAAAGAATCCTTGACTGGAGCTAGCTATCAAGAGCCTAGCCTTGAATCCTTTTGTGATTCCTTAATTAGAGAGCAAGATAAGCTCATTCATCTTGGAATAATTAACAATGCAGATACATCTAGGAAATCCTTATTGTCCCAACAAAAAGAAAATTCTAAGCCTCCCAAGAAACAAAAATTTTGCAATAATAAGCAAAACAACAAGGGTCCCAAACCTTCTCAGTCAGCTCCTTCTTTAAAAAAATGACAAAGGATCCAAGCAAAAAGGAAAGAAGACTGAGCGTCATCGCAAATTTTGTGGGAAAGATAATCATGATGAATCTAAGTGTTTTAAGAAGATGGCAGCCTTGGAAGTACCAATGAAGAAGCACCACATCAGCCTAGATTTGTCTTCAGAATCTACCTCTCATGGACACGCATTTTGTGTTTCTAGTTACTCTTATACTGCATCTTCTTCTTCTACTTCAATTGAATGGCTCATTGATTCTGGAGCATCTTATCATATGGCTAAGGATAAATCCATATTTTCTACTATGCATGAATGTAACACCAAACAAATATTTGTTGGTGATGATAGATCTCTAAGTGTTGTAGGATCTGGAACAGTTCCAGTAGAAAATGGTCATTTCAGTGATGTACTATGTGTTCGAAAAATTTCTTGTAATTTGTTATCAGTCTATCAAATTACTCATTCAGGAGAAGGTAAAACTGTGACGTTTACACCTCACCAAGTAGTAATCAAGGATTTTAAAAATCCTCAAAATTTCCTTGCTACTGGAACTGTTGATGATATTACCAGGTTGTACAAATTTAACAACTTTGGGTCACCACCTTTTCCTTCATTTTTTGTTGCTCATAGTGATAACTTGAGTAAACTTTGGCATGAGTGATTTGGTCACTTAAATTATTGCTCATTGCAACAACTATGTAAAGACAATATGGTGACTGGTATTCCACTGGTATCTTGCAAGGATGGTGTTTGTTTCGGTTGTGTACTCAGAAAACATCATCGGGACAGTTTTGACAAATGTGCCTCTTGGCACGCCTTGGTTCCCTTGGAGCTTATGCATAGTGACTTGTGTGGCCCTCTTCCATTTGCTTCATTTTCTGGTTTCAAATACTTCCTAACTTTCATTGATGACTACTCCAGACGCACTTGAGTTTACTTCCTAAAACTTAAGAGTGAAGTATTTAGCATGTTATTGGCCTACAATGCCCTTGTTGAAAAACAATCTGGTCATCAAATAATTAAGTTAAGATCTGACAATGGAGGAGAATATGTTAACAACAAGTTCACTATTTTTTTCAATGAACAAGGAATCCAACAACAGCTCACTATTCCATATACACCAAAACAAAATGGTGTAGCTGAACAGAAGAATTGCACTTTAAAAGAAATGGCTAATTATATGATCCAATCTAAGGGACTAAGTCTTCAATATTGGGATGAGACCATAAATTGTGCAAATTACGTAGTTAATTGCACACCCTCTAAAGTTTTATAAGGTATAACACCGAAAGAAGCATGGAGAAAAATTAAACTAGATGTAAGTCACTTTTGTGTGTTGGGTTGTGAAGCATGGGCTCAAATTCTGGATGAAAAATGGAAAGCATTGCAGCCTAAAAGTGAAAAGTACATATTTGTTGGATATTCTAAATATGTAAAAGGTTATAAACTTCTTCATCCCCATTCACATGATATAATCATTAGAAGAGATGCTAAATTTGATGAAAATCTCTTGGTCTACGAGCCTGATTCAACGATTATGCCTTCTTCTTATTCTTCTTCCAGATTCCTTGACAGGTTTCCAACTCCAGTTTCTGATGATGACAGTGAGGATGAAAATCCACCTCTGCCGGCTCATGTTCCTCCAATTGCACCAGCACCAATCCTTCCTCGATGGGTCCGTTCAACATGTGAAGCAGCTGGTGATGTTGCTGGTGATCCTAGAGATCAACGACGAACACATTCTCAGTTTCAGCAAGCCTCTTCTCTTTTGGCTCAAGTTTTCGAGAATCATGATCCAAAAACTTTTGCAGAAGCTTCAGGAAATCCATATTGGGATGCTGCTATGGATGAAGAATATCGTTCCTTAATGGCGAACGATACTTGGGATCTTGTACCTCTTCCAAAAGGAAGAAAACTTGTCAAATGTAAATGGGTCTACAAAACTAAGTATGCATCAGATGGAAGTGTTGAAAGACTTAAGGCAAGGTTAGTTTCCAAAGGTTTTTCCCAAGTTGAAGGGATTAACTACAATGAAACCTTTGTCCTTGTAGCAAAAATGAACTCCATCTTCCTTGTTCTTTCCCTTGCAGCCTTACATAACTGCGAAGTCCATCAAATGGATGTCAAGTCTGCCTTCTTACATGGTGATTTACATGAGGAAATTTACATGGAACAACCTCCTGGATATGTTCAGAATAACTCTAGCCTTGTTTGTCTCCTTAAGGAATCCTTATATGGCCTTAAGCAAGCTCCTAGAGATTGGTATGCCAAAATGGATAGCTTTCTCCTTAACACTGGTTTTTCTAGATGCCATTCTGACCCCAATGTTTATACCAAGAAAGTAGGAAACCATCTCATAATACTTGTTCTTTATGTTGATGATCGTATCCTTACTGGTAGTGACCCTAAACTTATAACCCATGTGAAATCTAGTCTTAAGCAAAATTTTGAAATGTCAGACTTAGGACATTTGCATTATTTTCTTGGTATCCAAGCCTTGCAAACCAAAGAAGGAATCTTTCTTTCCCAGTCTAAGTATGCATGTGACCTTCTTCTCCGCTTCCACATGGAAGATTATAAACCAGCCCCTTCTCCCTTCCATTCTGGAGTCAAACTTTTTTCCACTTGCACTTCAACTGAAGTATATGCCACCTTGTATCGTCAGCTTGTTGGTAATCTTTCATACTTGACTCATTCCCATCCCGACCTTTTCTTTGACATTGGTCGTGTTTCCTGTTATATGCAAACTCCTCAAAAAGTCACTGGAAAGTAGCAAAAAGAATACTTTGATATATTCGAGGTACAATTCAGTTTGGGATTCATTACAGTACAGGGGGGGAACCTTTGCTGGTTGGTTTCATTGATTTAGATTGGGCCGATGATCCTAATGATCAAAAGTCTACTGCAGGTTATGTTTTCATTCTAGGATCTGGACCTGTCACTTGGGCTTGTAAGAAACCACAAGCTCTTGCTCTTTCTTTAGCAGAAGCAGAATATCGATCGGTAGTTAATGCCAGTCAGGAAGCTTTATGGCTTTGATAGATCCTTTCAGAGTTTGGATTCGAGCAGCAGCAACCTACTCCACTTTGGTGCGACAATCAAAGTGCCATCAAGCTTGCCAAAGATCCAGTTCTACATCAGCATAACAAACACATTGAGCTACACATGCACTTCATCAGAAATCTTGTTCATGATCATGTTATTGAAGTGCTTTATTGCCCTTCAGATGATCAAGTTGCAGACATCTTCACCAAGTCTCTTACAGAAGTGAAGTTTTCTAAACTTCGGTCTATGTTAGGAGTTCAGGAATGTGTCCTTAAGGGGGGATAGGCTCTAATGCCTCCTTCCTTCTCCTAATAGTGTCACTTTTGTAAATCTTTCAATCCTATCCCAAGTTGTTCTTAAGGGGGGATGTTAGGATATTTAGACACTTAGGAGTTAGTTAAGATCAACTTGTGTAATATATTCGTTAGGTAAAAGTGTGTTTCTTTAGTTTGCATTAGTATGCATTTGTAAATATTCTAATCTAACGATCATGGTATGTTCTAGACATAGCGTGATCTGACGGTTCAACTTCTCTTAGATCATACCTAGCATTGATCTGTGGCTTAACACCTGATTGGTCTATGATATCTATTTAAAGATCATAAAGGGTCCTTGGCTAGTTGATCTATTATGAGAAGCTCATGTAAATTTCTTTCTTTTGCATAATAAATTGCTCCAAGTAGCTATTTGGATAGGGCCGTGGACTATTTCCCTCTCGAGGGTTTTAACCACGTGACAAACATCGATGTGTTGATCTGTGATCTATTTGTGTGAAGCGGTTTCTCAAGTTGTTTAGTATTTTGGGAGTATCCTGTGTACTCGAACACAGATGTGCATCGATTACCATTAGCTTAACAAAATGATTATCAAGAACCGATACCCACTCCATAGGATCGATGACTTGTTTGATCAAGTAGGAGGAGCCAAGATATTTTCAAATATTGACCCGTGATCCGGGTACCATCAGGTACGGATTCGTGATGAGGATATTCACAAAAATGCCTTTCATACAAGGTATAGGCACTACGAGTTTTTAGTGATGTCGTTCGGGTTGACCAATGCACCTGCAAACTTTATGTGTACGATGAACAATATATTTAGTAAATATCTAGATAAATTTGTTTTGGTCTTTATAGATGACATCCTAGTTTACTCTAAGAGTAAAGAGGAACATGAGGAACACCTCCGCATAGTGATACGGGTGTTATGAGAACACCAGCTCTATGCCAAGTTTAGTAAGTGTGATTTTTACAAACCACAAATATAGTACTTGGGTCATATTATCTCTGAGACAGGGATAGGTGTGGACCCAAAAAATATTAGAGCCATAGAAAACTAGCCTACCCCTACTAATGTCACTGACATTAGGTCCTTTTTGGGATTGTCTGGATATTATCGAAAGTTTTTTGAGAACTTCTCAAGAATATCTTATCCCATGACTGCTTTGCATAAGAAGGAAAATAAGTTCTTATGGACGACCAAGTGTGGAAAGTTTTCAAAAGCTTAAGCAACTTTTGATGACTGCACCGATACTATTAATTGCGGATCCTGATGGGGATTTCATTGTTTGCATAGATGCAAGCAATGACAGACTTTAAGGAGTCCTATTGTAGAACGATTATGTGATCTGTTATGAATCGTGAAAGTTAAAAGAACAAGAGAAAAACTACCCCACACATTATCTTGAGTTAGCTGCCACCATTCATGCATTAAATATGTGGAGGCACTACCTCATGGCAAGGAAATTCCTTCTGGAGACATACAATATGAGACTGAAGTATTTATTTGAGCAACCGGATCTAAATGCTAGGAAATCCAAATGGTTGGCTTTCCTTAGTGACTACCATTTCGAGCTAAAGCATAGTAAAGGAAAAGAGAACAAGATTGACGATGCTTTGAGTCGATGAAATCATATGATATATGAGGTGAATTTAAGTCAAAATGATTCGTATTTGCATGAGAGTATTAGAATGGCAAACATAGTTGACCCTTTCTATGCAGAAATCCTCAAGAAATTCCAAAAGGACAGGTTGTTTCAACAACAAAAAGTGTACAAGGTAGACGAAATAGGACTGTTATTGTCCAAAGAGAGATTGTACATTCTAGAAGGAGGGGACATTCGGTCCGACATCCTCATGGAATTTCAT
Source organism: Pseudotsuga menziesii (assembly GCA_001517045.1). NCBI lineage: Eukaryota > Viridiplantae > Streptophyta > Pinopsida > Pinales > Pinaceae > Pseudotsuga > Pseudotsuga menziesii. The sequence goes on from LPNX011201533.1 coordinate 99,953, forward strand.
CGGACACACTACTCGGGGCATCTAGGATATCAAAAGATGATATCCGTCGTTAAGAGACACTTTTTCTGGCCTAAGTTAAAGGTCGACATTGCATTATTTATCATGAAATGTTAGGAATGTCAGCTGGTCAAAGATGAGCATTAACATCCTTTGGGATTGTTACAACCATTACCCATTCCGAAATTGAAGTGGGAGGTCATTAGTATGGATTTTATCATCAGGCTACCGAAAAGCAAGACACAAAATAATTATAGCTTTGTAGTAGTTGACAAATTGTCAAAAGCAGCAGAATTCATTCCAATGAAGTCGACCTACAAGGCAGTATGCATTGCCATTGTCTTCTTAAAGGAGATATTTAAATTGCACAAGATACCCAAGGAACTCATCTCGGATTGATATACAAAGTTTACCGAAAAATTTCGGAGATATTTATTCTCTAGATTAGAGACACAGTTGAAATTTAGTACTACTTATTACCCGCAGATAGACGAGCAGACAGAAAGGGTAAACCATATTGTTGAGGACATGCTTAGGATGTATGTCATGAACAACCCCACCAAGTGGGAAGAATACCTGCATCTTACAGAGTTTGCATATAACAATGGTTACCAAACTTCCACCAAGATGAGTCCCTTTGAGGTACTCTATAGACGAAAGTGTAGAACACCAATTACTTGGGATAGCCTGATGGATCGGCTCATGTTAGGGCCTGATTTATTAAAGAACTTGGAACAATTGGTTACCAAGGTTTAGGTGAACCTTAAATAAGCAAAAGACTTCCATAAAAGCTACGTGGATAAGAAAATAAAAGATAAATATTATCAAATAAGCGACCATGTCTACTTAAAAGTAAGAGAAAAATGAAGCTCATTGAGGTTAGGAAGGTGCGGTAAGTTAGCACCTAGGTTTTGTGGACCCTTTGAAATACTAGCCAAGAGAGGGTGAGTGGCATATGAACTAGTGTTACCTGTTCACATAAGAGTTCATAATGTTTTCAATGCATCATTATTAAAGAAATATGTTTATGGTATTAAACATGTGGTTGGTTGGTCCTTATTACAGGTGGAATCTGAATGGGATTTTTCCCCTGAACCTCTTCATATATTGGACAAGAGAGAGGTGCAGCTTAGGAAGTGCACCATAGTCCAGTTGAAAGTGCAATGGAAGTACTTCGAAGCAGATGAGGCTACTTGGGAGAATGAAGCCACCATGAGAAAGGCTTACCCCGCCTTATTTCATGATTTCATTTTGAGTTTCTAGAACACCAGGGATGGTGTTGTTCCAAGTGGGGAGGGATGTAATATCTCGAATTTTGGACCTAACACTTATGGGAATGATCCCCATTGATTATGATGTTACCTTGATGTTTTATTTTGATATACTGGGTAAACGACCCCACTGCATATTAACATGATGATTTGTTCGATATACTGGGCGTAAGCCAATTGCATATGATATATATATATATGTTTTCTTGTGTTGGGCGTGGACCCTAAAGCACATGATTGATGAGACATTTCTGTTGAGCATGAAGCTCTGGAACACATGAAAAGATAATTTGGAAGTGTTGGGCATAATCTCTGGAGCCTTCCATGTTGATGTTAAGCAAGAAGCTCTGGAGCACATGAGTACATATATTTGTGTTGAGCGAGAAGCTCTGGAGCACATGAGTGTTCAAACATTTTTGTTGAGCATGAAGCTCTGGAACACATGAAAAGATAATTTGGAAGTGTTAGGCATAATCCCTGGATCCTTCCATGTTGATATTGAGCATAAGCTCTGGAACATCCGATCCTTATCCATTGTATCCCTAGGTGTATCCTACAAGTATATCCTAGCATTAGTGTTGAGCAAAGAGCTATGGAATTGCATTAAGTTTGTAACTCCCTATTTTTAGCGTTGAGTATGGGATTTGGTAAGCGATAGGAGTTGCTGAAAAGAATTAATGATTCCTGATTGAAAATGACTCGAGAAAAATATTGATCTCATCTCTCTTATTTATAAGTGATTAAATGAAATTTAGAATTTTTGTATTCTCATCAAGTACTAAAGAACTACCATGTTATACGAGGGAATCAAACATGCAAGGATGTTTAGAGTTGCCTAGCCTAGTAAACCTAACCATCTACATGATCACCTTAATGAAGAAAGTGTCATAAGTCTAGGGATCATAATATGTGATACCCTAAGACAAATGTTACCAAATAATATATTATTATATATTTTATATAGAGTATGTATACAGAGTATGCCTAGTAATAATATTAATAATATAAGAAAGAAGGAAAAGTTCCATCTATTACTATTATTACTAACATTAAGATTAAATATTATAATACCTATCAAAGTCCAATTAGGAACTAGTTGAAAGTTCCTAAGTTAAAATATTAAAAGTGCTAAATTAAATAAGAAGGGTTAAATCAAGAAATGAAGTGATTCTTGATTTAACTGCCCCTTTGACTAAAAAGTCTGTTTATGAATTCCTAAGCCAAGGAGAGGCTTAGGGATCTCTTCCATCTTTTTGGAGTCATTGTTATTCCTGATTATTCTCAAGAGAGTTCTTGGAGAACATTTTCCTAAGAGGAAAAACTGAGAACTGATCCAGACCTGATATACCAGTTAGGGAAGCCTTACTTTAAGAGCTCTAAGCTACTTGCATGTTGGAACTAGCTCAGGGGGATCCAGATTGAAACAAGGAACGGTTTCATGTCATGGTTAGGTGGAACGTTGTAGTTCCCAAGTGATTCAGTCATCTATATTGAGGTCAGACCTCCCTATGAATTATTAATGTTGGGTAATTGAGTGTGCAGGTTTCAACCATTAAAAGAGCTTCAATTTTCAAGTATGAGGTTCTTGATTGCCTATTTCATTATCTAGATTAAGTGTTGGATAGATTAAGTGAGTGTTTATATTATATTTCTAACCCTATGTACCTTTATTTTATTGTCAAAATTCTTTTAGGGTTTACATTTTTCATTACAAACTCTAGGCTGTAATTCAATTTCTCTTTAAAAATTTATCAAGGGTTTTGTACTTTTAGTTTTACTTCTATACTGCTCTTACAGCTTAAACCCTGTTTTCCTACAACCTAGGAATTATTTCTAATAAGTACCTAGTTGTTCATTTACCTATGTACTCTACTAACAGATTCCATATTGTCAGCAAAGCCATGTTTATAATTAAAAGACTAGTTTAGAAATTAAGCTTCAAACAAAACATAAACATAAAACACTGTTAACTAAAAATAGGACCTATTAAACAAATCATTATATAACATCTTGTATAAACAAAACCAAAATCTAAATTAATTAATAAATATAACCTCAACATTCTTTATATAAGAATAAATCATAAGTTTTAAGTAAATAAGCCAAGATAAAAATCAACTAAGACCTCTCAAGGTATGTATAAACATTATCATTCTTCTTTAAAACAAACATCATCAAATCAACAGTCCAAGTATCGAGACCATCTAATGGTCCACGACATCATTATACATTATACCAATTATACACATAAATAACCCATTGCATAAACAACCAATCAAACCCTTAAATAAAAATGTTCATCATAATATAAATCACAAGCCATAAAAAAAGTCTCTGCATAAATAAAAACAACCATAATATAATTTACAAAACCCTTCACAAACAAACGTAATACCGTTAACATTAATCAATTAAAAACCAAATATCATTTACAGTATTCATTAAAACAAACTTAATTACAAAGAGGTCGCAGGATCGACTCCTGTAGGCGTTTTAAGCCCAAATCACATACCATTTAAATATAAACCCTCATCATAGTAAACGACCCAGGATCAAATCCTATAAGGTATAGTAATATTTTACAAAGCCACACTATATGAAATATACGCAGGCTGTAAACAAAGAAAAACTCTCTACACAGTGGTCGAAAGACCCAAATAAAAATGTATATGTTGTAATCTATGGCCCTTGGCCTTTTACACAACATACACATTATATTAATTCAACATTTCCAAATATTTAACCCCGTCAACATTACCAACAGCGACGATTTCTAGTCACAGGGTTACACCATAGGCAACCCCCATTTCATATTGCATAACAAAAATCATAAACAGTAACTATGCTATCACAACTACGAGGGTGGGAAATGCAAATGCCATATGGCATGGCCCCAAAACCATAACGCTATCACATAATTCATCCTTACAACCAACACATACAATGAATGCAAAATCCACACAGTCCACAAATAACAACCATTGAAATTGATGCAACATAAAAATATAAACAAAGTATTTATAAAACCATTAACAAGTTTACACAGTTGTTACCTTCGGCCATTGCACCATTGCAAGCAATAGTGCTTCCCATTGCATATAACCTAATCAAAATACTCTTTACAAAATACACAGAGCCTGTAGAGAGATACACAGGCCTTTATGTTGAACATAGCACCCACAAAATAGTTTTCGAATACATTTCAAGCTCAGGTTCAAAGGAAATCAAAACCCCACAATAAAACCCCAAGTCTGTCGCTTTACAAAAATGTAGAGCACATTAAGTTAAATTCAAACCCCAAACCATAACGCATCCATTGGAAAACCAAACTCAAGCAAATACAACCTACGGTGAGTTACAACTCAGGTTTAACCACGAAGCTAACATGGGGCAAGTAAAGACTTGCACAACAAACTTACCCGGAGGGGTATGGCTTTGCCCAAGGCCTTTCCCACAAGCAATGACCCAAGCTTGCTTCACCACCCGTACAAACCTACAAATAGAACAGAGCTACGACATTAGAAGTATGAATAATATCCATAATCAAATCAACAACGAAGTTAACAAAACAAGAACACCCATCATACTTGTCGGCTAAACGCTCACAGCCGCCTTCCTTCATGCTGAGCAGGAGCAGAGAGAAAGCAACAATGCTACGAAATGACAAACAAATGTTTGGGCGTTTCCCCAAGCTTTCCCTTCCCATATCCCAATGTCCATTAATAATGCCACCCTGGACACCATTAATGCACATGAGACCCATAATCATATAGTCTATGGACTATATTACAAGATGCCACCCGAAATTATCATAAAGGCTTAAAACCATTGCGAATTACATAAACCCATACATGCAATTATTAACTTAGGATTTAATCCTTAAGTCCATGGCATATGAAATATGCCATGGAAATGTTTAAGCCAAGGTTTATGGAAAATTATAAATGACCAACATTAAAACCCTAGTAAAACCATATAGTAAGATTATGATAGGGCATAGTCAAAGTCGTAGGAATTTACACCATGATAATTAAGTGTCTCATAAAAAATAAGTCTATGTCATGAAATTAATAGGTGCGGTAGTGACCTCGTCACTAGCACAAAGACTGTAATGATAACAATAACAATCAGTATAATGTCACTGAGATAGAGTAGCAAATTACGAGCGCTAGAAACCAAATGATCGATACTTTCCATTAATCTTTATAAACCAGTTTCTGTTGCCAAGTATACCTACACATAAATGGGAAAAGAATGCATTAGTTCGACAGAACTAAGTAAGCCCATTGTATCAAGTAGAAACTGTTACCTCTTAGGGTTATAAGGATAACTAGTCCCTCCACTCCACCCCTTTATCCATTTACAAAGTCAAGTTAGAATCATGTATACGATAGTAAGCACATGTTAATAAGAAATGAAGTACGTAAGCAAATAACCAACTTACACATCAATGCTTAACGATAGTACAAACAGTAATCACCATCAAGACAATGTAAGTAACATATTAATAACCGCATTGAGAAATATGGAAGCAGGATGTAAGAACAACTTAGGACAATATAGCAGTACAATCAGAGTACAACACATTCCACAAAGTTCAATTAATGTCCAGCATAGGTAGTTTTTACTAGCCTAATAAAAGAAAATTATTTTCAATTTTTGGGGACATTACAAGTCATATCAGAGCTCAGTTTCAACACTAAGATACCTAATGGGTGTACCAGATAGTCATTGCAAGGAAAATAAAGTATGTTTTAAAATATTGTTAACTAACATAATTTTTTCCTGTGATTAAAAATTTGCAATTTCAGGAATTTTTATAGAACAGTTCAGATCATGAACACTAAATAATATAATAGTTAGAAAGGGAACATGAATACCCCCACCCAGGAAGCAGAACTGGTGGTAGAACTGAATTTTGATATTATGAAAACCATATAAAGTCTTCAAGCAAACTTGCAAAGTTTCAGAGATGACAATCTGAATGAAAGAAAGGAACAGCAAGGCATAAATGAAGCATTGTTGTAAAATATGATGGGAGGAAGTCCGTAGGGGAAACTGACCCATTCCATAAACCAGTTCAAGATGGAACCTTATCCTAAATGGTCCAGTAGTCCAAGAGAAGAAGGAAAAGAGGAAAATACCCCTGAACCTCTAGAAGGAGAAAATCACAGTCCTTCCAGTGAGGACTCTCTTTCTCCATGCAGAAAGAAACAAATAAGTGATGACAATCTCCAGGGGGAGTTCAGAAAGATAAGAGCCCCAAACTATGAAGAAGAGGTGAAAAAAGGGGAGAAAGCTAAAGAATGGCTATTGGGTATGAGCAAATATTTATGAGTTCATAACTACTCTAGTGAAATGAAGGGTTGACTGGCCATCTATGATTTAAATGTAAAAGCAACGAGATGATAGAGAGACTTGAAACATACCAAGAAAGATGAGGTAAGAGAAATACGATGGAGTAAATTCCGCAAGATCTTTCAAAAAAAGTATATGTCGGAAAGATTCTTCGATAGAAAGGTGAAAGAGTTTCATGAGTTGCATATGGGATCGATGACTATGGATGCTTTTATTAACGTACTTCTAGATCTCTTACATTATGTACCATAAATATCTCCTTCAAGAATATATCGGCAATGTTCACTGCCTTGTAGGTTGACTTCACAGGAATGAAGTGTGTTGCTTTTGACAACTTTTCAATCACTACAAAAATAGAATCATTTTGCTTCTTACTTTTCGGTAGACCAGTGATAAAATCCATACTAATGACCTCCCACTTCCATTCCGAAATGGGTAACGGCTACAGAAACCCCAAATGATGCTGATGCTCAGCTTTGAATAGGTGACATCCCTCACATTTCACAATAAACATCGCAATGTCGGTGTTTAACTTAGGCCAGAAAAAGTGTCTCTTGATGGCGGATATCATCTTTTGATATCCAGGGTGCCCCAAGCAGGGTTCCCAATGAAATTTCATGAGGATTCTAAACTGAATGTACCCTCCTTCTAGAACGTGCAATCTGTTCTTGGACCATAGTAGTCTAGATTTGTCTACCTTATATTCTTTTTTTTGTTGAAATAACCTATCCTCTTTGACTTTCTTAAGGATTTCTACATAGAAAGGGTCAACTCTATTGGTTGTTATAATCCTCTCATGCAAATATGCATCGGTTTGACTCAAAGTCACCTCATATATCATACGAGTTCATTGGATTAAAGCATCGGCAACCTTGTTCTCTTTTCCCTTAATGTGCTTTAGCTCAGAATGGTACTCACTAAGGAAATCCAACCACCTGGATTGCCTTGCATTTAGATTCAGTTGATTGAATAAATATTTTAGAATCATATTGTCTGTCTTTAGAAGGAACTTCCTTCCCATGAGTTAGTGCCTACACATCTTCAAAGTGTGGATGATAGCCGTTAACTCAAGGTCGTGCATGGGGTAGTTCTGCTTATGTTATTTTAACTTCCACAATTCATAACAGATCCCATGATCGTTCTGCAAGAGGACTCCTCCAACTCCTTCCTTTCTAGCATTCGTGAAAACAACGAAATCCCCATTGAGATCCGCAATTCGTAGTATCAGTGTGGTCATCAAAATTTGCTTAAGCTTTTGAAAACTTTCTTATCACTTGGCAGTCCATAAGAACTTATTTGCTTTGTTTTGCGAAGCGGTCATGGGGCAAGCAATTCTCGAGAAGTTCTCAATCAAATTTCGATAATATTCAGCTAATCCCAAAAAGGACCTAATGTCAATGAAACTAGTAGGGGTAGACCAATCCTTTATGGCTCAAATATTTTTTAGTTCCACAGCTATCCCGGTCTCGGAGATAATGTGACCCAAGTACTGTATATGTGGTTTGTAAAAATCACATTTTCTAAACTTAGCGTAAAGTTGGTGTTCCCTCAACACTCGCAGTACTATGCAAAGGTGTTCTTATTGTTCCTCTTTATTCTTTGAATAAACCAGGATGTCATCTATAAACACCAAGAAAAACTTATCCAGATACTTACTGAATATGTTGTTCATCATAGACATAAAGTTCACGAGTGCATTGGTCAACCCAAATAACATCACTACAAAATCATAGTGCCTGTACCTCGTACGAAAGGTGGTTTTGTGAATATCCTCGTCACGAATCCATAATTGATGGTTTTCGGATCGTAGGTCAATATTTGAAAATATTTTGTCTCTTCCCACCTAATTGAACAAGTCATCGATCCTAGGGAGTGGATAACGGTTCTTGATAGTCATTTTGTTCAACTAACGGTAATTGATGCACATCTACATCGTACCATCGTTCTTATTTACAAAAAGTATTGGTGCTCCCAAAGGGGACACACTCGGTCAGATATACCCTTTCTCTATCAACTCCTGCAACTGCAACTTCTGTTCCACCAAATTAGGTGCACTCATGCGATAAGGGGATTTGGAAGCCGGAACTAATCCTGGTGTTAGTTCGATGGAAAATTATAGGTCTTGTTTCGAAGGTAATCCTAGGATTTCCTTAGGAAACACATCCTTGAATTCTTCAAGAACAGGGAATTCTTTTATGCATTGTTCTCTTTCATACTCCAGGTCTCGGATGTTTACTGCAAACAACTTGGAGCCTTTCCTAATGCATTTCTTTGCTTGTAAGGAAGATATTTTCCTTATAGAAAATTTCTGTGGAATGCCTTGAAGCTTCACTTGGTTACCTTGGCTATCAATACACAATATTTACTTTTGTAAGTAATCGAGCATGACATGGTGCTATTTCAACCAGTCCATGATGATAAGTATATCATACAATCCCAAGGGTAGGATGTTTAGGTTTACTTTTGAAGGAAAACCATTCAGGTTTACCTCGCAATCTTTAACTATTTCCAAAACTTTATGTTTCGTACCTATGGCTAACTATACTAGCCAAGGTTTATCATGCTTTACGTTGCCTAGTTTGCATACATCAACAATTTTAGGCGAAACATAGCTCCGGTAAGCACCAGGATCAATAAGTATTGAAATAGAAGTGTTTAAGATCTTACCTTATATCTCAACCATGGTAGCTTGATGGTATTCCTGTCGACCATCCAATGCTACATAAATCCATGATGTTCCCGCTATGTCCTCGATGGTTGGTTCCTCTTGTAATTTATGCAATACCCCATTGTTCTTTTTCTTACAATCTTGGGCATAATAAGGCACACTGCATTTCCAACACTTTACCTGTAGCAGGGTAGCATTGGCTCCACTTGCTACTAGCTTGTTAACATTAGGAGCTAGTACATAAGGCTTCGTACCAGATTTATTGAAATTCTTGTTTCCTGGAAAAATGTTATTTTTCTTTCTGTATGGTTGTGGGTTGAACCCAAGTTTGCGGTTACCAAAAAAGTTCTTCAACTTGTCTCTGTTTCGGTTCATGTTTTCTTGCTGTAGCTTCCCATGCTCATAGCAGATTTTGGTGTTGTGCAGCGTGGTATCCAAATTTTTTGGCATGTCGAATTCAATCCTTTCCCAAAAGTTGGGAGGAAGACATCCTAAAAAATGTTGGATCTTTACCTTTTCATCCTTAATGTATGGTACACAATGTAACAGATCTAGAAATATGTTCATAAAAGCGTCCATAGTCATCGACCCCATACGTAGCTCCTAAAACTCTTTCACCTTTCGGTCAAAGAATCTTTCTGACATATATTTTTCCTGGAATGTTTTTCGAAAGTTATCCTAGCGTATTTCTCTTATCTCATCTTTCTTGGTGTGTTTCAAATCCCTCCACCATCTTGACGCCTTACCATTCAAGTTATAGATGGAAAGTTGAGCCTTCATCTCACTTGAGTAGTTATGAACTTGGAAATACTTGCTCATACCCAGCAGCCACTCTTCAACTTTCTCCCCAGTTTTTACTTCACCTTCATAGGTCGTGGCTCTTATTTTTCTAAATTCCCCCTGAAGTCTGTCATCGCTTCTTTGTTTCTTTCTACGAGGATAAAGAGAACCATCACTGGAAGGACTATGATGATCGCCTTTTGGTGTTTCAGGGGTACGTTCCCATTTTTGTTCTTCTCTTGGGCTGCTGACCCATTTATGGTAAGGTTCTATTTCGGATTTGTTTGTGGACTGAGTAGGATTTCCCTGCGGGCTTCATCTTGTAGCTTGATGTTCCTTTCTTTCGTTCAAACTATCTTCTCTGAAACTTTGCAATTCTTCTTGAAGACTATTTATGGTCTTAAAAATATCAGAATTTAAGTCCACAACCAGATCTGCTTCCGGGTGGGGGTGTTCATCTTTCCTAGCCACCTGTTATCTTCCTCGGTATTCATAATTTGAACAGCTCTGTAAAAATTCCTGTAATTTCAAAAAAAAATTATAACAGGAAAATTTTTGTTAGTAACAAAATTTAATAAAATAATTTATTTTCTTTTGCAGTAAATGCTTGGTGCACCCATAGGTCTCTTAGTATTGAAACTAGGCTCGGATGCCACTTGTAATGTCCCTAAAAATTGAAAATAATTTTTTTTAATAGGCTAGTAAAAACCGCCTAGGATGGTCATTATTGAATCTTGCGGAATATAATGTACAGTAAATGTACCACTGTTTGGTCGTAAGTGGTTCTTACACTCTATCATCTTACTTTCAGTTATGTTGGTTAATGTGTTTTACTTAAGAAGTCATAAGGTTGATTACTAAATTATTCTTATGGTTATACATTATTGTGTATGTGGTGTTACTTGTTTATATGCTTCGTTCATTTTTTCATGGTCGTACTTGTTATTTATATGGTTATAACTTAACTTTGTTTCTGGAACTAAAGTGGGTGGAGTGGCGGGACTAGTTCTCCCATGTGACTGACTAAGAGGTAAAGTTGCTACTTGTATAGCAGGCTTACTTAGTTTAGTTTGAACTAAGGCCCTCTTAACTTGTTTACGTGCAGGTGTATTTATATTCGCATCTAGTAACACCTACTAATCATTATTATTGTTTTGTACATACTTAGTTTATTGACAAGGTAATTACCCCGCTTATTCTCTATAAAACCTAGATTTCTTATCTAAGTGACGTTTATTATTCATTATGAGTTATTGATCAATTGTTTGTATTTTAACCTAGATGTATTTCATATTTATTTCATTAAGGGTATTGACATAACTTGTTATCTCTCTTGGCATGTTCAGAAACCATTGTTAAAGATCATTTCTTAACTTTATGTAAACAATGTTTACCATGGAATAATTCATATGCCATGGTTCTAAGCTTGTTTCCTAAGGAGGAATATAAGCCAAGTTTTAAAGGCTTAGTGCTTAAAGTATCCAATGCATACAATGCCTTATGCCCTGCATTAAACTTTGGGGTAGCGAAATATATGACATGGTATAAACATTCACGTTGGGGTTTTAACACTATGCAAATGGAAAGAGGTGGAAACAATATTGTGTCATTTGAAAACTATGGAGATGTGGGTTTTGGCATGGATAACGGACACCAGCTGGTGCCATTAATGGGTATTCGAATTTGTGGCATCCCCAACATAGGGTTTGGCTTCACAATAGCTTGTCATTTCACTTTGGTTGTTGGTTGTTTGGTCTTGGCTCTGCGCAGAGGTGTGAAGGCGACCCCCAGGGATTTGAAGGTATGGTAACGTTTGGATTCACAGTGTTTGATGTTTTCCTTGTGGCTCACTTAGGTTTCATACTTCTCATGTTTCGAAGTGTTTAGTTGTTGAAGGTGACAGGGTTGGCTCAAAGATGTGGGATTCATAGCATGAATGTGAGTCGTGGGTTGGAATTACCATTACGGTAAGCCTGCTAAGAAAATAGTGCTCACCACCTCTTGGCTTTAAAAATGGGTTATAACTGGTTGTAGTTTGAAGTTTTAAGATATGGGTTTCAATTTTCCTTTGGCCTGGGTTTGCAGTGATTTGGGTTTGTAAATAATGGTTTTGTTAGCAGCGAATGGGGCCTTGGGAATTTTAACAAATTATGCATTGTCTTTATGTAAATTTTCTTTTGATTTGAGACTTAAGCCTAGGAAGCACCATTTCTTGCAATGGTTGCATGGCCCTTGGCACGGATTTGTAAATTATGTTAATGTGGTAACTCACCGATTTTTGAATACATGTTGCGTTTACGTTTTTGGCAATGGTTGAAAAACTAGGCTCTGTATATAAATCTATGCTGCGATATTTGTTTATTAAGCTTGTGTTGGATTAGGCATTCACCTTCATGATTAGTCTGTGTATTGTTCCCTTCATTATTTGTTATTAGCTGTATGAATGGAAAAATAGTGACAGCGAATGGCTTTAGGCCATGTGATGAATGGCATGAGAACTCTTCCATGGCAGCCGTGACATCATAGAGGATTTAGGATTTACGAATCAGTTTTTAATGTGTAATGTGGAATTATAGTTACACTGTGGGTGTAAACCCTTGGTTGACAGGGTTGTTGTAGCTTTCGTTATTGACAAGGTTAGATAATTAGGGGTTTAATTTCGATTACCGTGGACATGGAATACATCGTATAGATTAGTAAAAGGTCTTACGACGTATGTGTAATGATTTCCGTGACTGTGTAATTAATTCTGAAGGTTGTGGCCATGTAAAAGAAATAAGACCCTTCAGGATTCGATCCTGGGTCGTGTTTTGTAATGGGGTTTGATTTAGGGGACTATGTATTTATTTAATGTGGGCGAGGCTATGCTTACAATGTAGGGGCATAAAAGAGGATCTCACAACCTTGCTTTAGCGTATTTATCTTGTTATTATATCCCGCATACACTCTATGTATAGTGTGGCCTTGATAAATGTAGAATGACAATATAGGATTCGAATCCTAGTTGTTCCTTGTATACTTACTTGGATTGTGTAAAATATTATGATGATGTTAGTTTAATTTAAAAGGATTACTGTGTGTAATACGGTGGTTTTTATTAAGTCCCACGATTTCACTTGGATGCCCACCAGAGTTGATACTATGACCTCTGTGTATAAGACTTGATGAGGTTTATAATTTGGTTCCTGTGTATTATTGTTTGTTGTAGATTTTAAAACATAAGGCATCGTAGTTTATGTAAGCAAAATGGAAAAGGTCATCTACAGTAGTCGTTCCTACTACCTTAATGTAATTACATGTTTTTTTTTAATTGTTTATATTGTAATGTTCTTTGTTTAATTATTATATGATGGTTGTGAGTTGATATTAGATGGGACTATAATGTAGATTCATGAAGGGTTTCGATGCTTACTTTGTTTATTTAATTTTTAATGGAAATGATTTAGTAAATAATGTGTATTTTAAATATGCAGAACTTGAAAGGTTGTTACTGGTTTATTTATCTTAGATTTAATGTGGAATATTTGCAATCTGTACTTAGTGGTAATTATTGTACTTAGTAGATTGGATTTATGATTCTATTTTATATTTGTTGATTTATATATTTATATATACGATAGTTCAGTTGTAGATAATAGCTTAGGTTAACTAGGTGGTAGGCTTATACTTATATAGATATAACTTACTTCTGAACTAGTCTTTGTACATCTAAAGCATGGCTCTGCTGACAAATGGAATATGTTAGTAGAGTTATTGTGATGTCCCTCTCATATGCCCTAAATGTGTTGTAAATTTTGAATATTATTGTACTTAACTTTTGCTGGTGCGGAGCTCAAGGCCAAGGCCCCACTAGTATGAACTGTGTTATACACTTATAAGACCTAAAGTTTTTCATGCAACCTCAGCGACAAGCAGTCGAATCCACTAAGAGGGAAAGGCCACGGTTAACAAGGCCTTGGTCACCATGTTTTCCTTACAATTGTGACATGATAGCAAGAGGAAGCCAGCTACCATGAACTATGGTAATTGCGTGGTGGTCAACTATGATAAGCATAACATGCTTACATATATATATATGTGTGTGTGTGTGCGAATATAGGTATATATATCTATATATAAGCAGAAACACGCATAGAAATCTATATATATATATATATATATATATATATATATGAGAATCTATATATATATATGAGAGAGAGATATCTATATATGCAGTTATATATGAATAGGGTTTTAAAGGATAAAAAATAGAAGGAACAAATTGTTTACATGAACAATTACTTATATGGAATGAATACGTTAATGAGATAATATATATATATATATAATACTCCATTAACATGACAAAGGTGATCTAATAAACAAGCTTTCTCTTCCTTATTTTGGATGAAGATGGTTGAGAATAGGTATAAAAAGGATATAATTATTTTAAAAGGGTTATATCTTAAAGTCTAAAAGAAATTATGCGGGCACCTTTATGTATAATGATAACAACACAATGTTATCATCACTGAGTGATGCATATAGTCCACATGAGTACCTTACGCATTAATGAGAATTTTAGGTTGCATATTTCTTGGAGGGAATCAAGGGAAGTATNACAACACAACGTTATCATCACTGAGTGATGCATATAGTCCACATGAGTACCTTACGCATTAATGAGAATTTTAGGTTGCATATTTCTTGGAGGGAATCAAGGGAAGTAT
>LPNX011201533.1:115031-130385 GCA_001517045.1 Pseudotsuga menziesii
GAAGGAGGATCGCCTGAGTCTATTGGACAACAAACAATCGAAGCATAAGCGGTGAGTGCAACTTCTTTTTATGGTTTGTTTCTCTCTAGGTCTAAAGTGATCTTTACTGGATTGAAAAGGTTTTATGTGCTAACCTGGATAGATCTTGTCTGTATCTGCATCTTGGTATAGCAGCAATTTTTTTCTAGTCGTTTAGATCCAAACCTCCCCACAATTTGATAAACGTTGGAACCCCTTACTGGATCTCTGAACCACACCTTGTGCTAGGTCTGGTTGATACCCCTACATAAGACCGTATATATGAGTTACACTAATCTTAGCAAGCGATAACATGATTGCATGAGTTTCATTTTCGGTCTACGTACCAAAAACGATAAGCTGTGACTTGGCAAAGGACGAAAATCCAACCCAAGTCTTACCGGTTGATAGGAACTGGTCTTCTGGTTTAGTGCCGGGGATGTACCGCCATTTGGTGGCATTCTGGTGTGAATTGGATCCATAGAATGATGTTTTTTTTAAGCCTGTGATTTATCCCAAAGCCCTTTGTGGCGCTCTGCTAACCATCAGTGCTCCGTTTGCAGCCTAACCCTTCGATGATCAACTCGTGTTCATTTAGGTCATGGCCAGCGATCTCCTTTAAAAAGGGAACCTTTAACCGCACTGTCACCAACCACCATTCTGTTACTTTCAGGATCTTAATCGGATTTGTTTGTGTCTTAGGAGGTAGTTCGTCCTTTGAGGTTGCGCAGTCTGTACTCTGCCAACCATCAGTTTTTGTAATTGCATAGAGGGACGTCGTCTAGTATACCTCTTCCAGGTGTCCTTCGGAGTTATTGTAAATGATGAATATTAATCTCAGCCCTAAGTCGCTTGGCATGCATAAGTCTGTCGTGAACTGATAAAAGCGTTTATGGTCTTAGGGAGCAGTTTGCCAAGCTCTGGTACCAAAATGGGGTTTTAAATAATGCAACGTTATATTCAGTTTCTTATGCTCAGGTGTAGGGTCTGGTTTTTGTTTTAAAAGAAAAAAGAACTAATGAAAAATATGTATATCCTCCGAAAGGCCCATCTTTACCGAATTGGAGACTTAGAGTTCTCAGGCTGCGTTGGTGTCACGTCCCCGTCCCTCAACCAGCGAAGCGGACGCGACGAACACATTAACACAACCGGGAAAATAGCCCATGAACATAAAATAGAGGTTATCAATGCTGAAATTAAAACTTGCAAGCATACATAGATGCATAGTATTTATTCATACAGCGGAAGCAAACATACATTCCATCAATTACATGTTCATCATGATTCATTACACATCATTATAATTGCAGAGGTGAGATAACAACAACACTTATCTTTTGATGAAGAATTCACCCGCAACCAGCTACGTCATTGCAACGTTCCACCGAACCACAGGCCAGCGTGCTCATCAGTCTCTCAGCAACGCTGGCACCCCCGAGCTGGGCATGGTTCCTCTGGAATAAGGGTCAATTGCAGGCTTATACATAGCCAAGGGGCACAAACAGCAAACCAACACAGCTGGGTTTCACAGGCTTTCAACCGACAAGCCAAGCTAGCACAGCCTGAAGGCTAACCATTGCACTCCGGCAACCAATTAGCTATCACAGTTCAAATAGGGAAAAACGAATTACACAGCCCCAACAGCAGTATAGCAAACAAAATGCAATAGGGACGAATTTACAGTTTTCCCAACCAATGTGTGAACAGAACCCACGAATTAGCCTGTGAGTGAAGGATATGGCCACCCTATTCACAATTCACCCAAGGAAATACTGCTTGGATAAATCCAGCAAAGTACCAAGCGTGAAGATGGAAAATGGGAGGAAATCCCTCTGCGTGAGGATGCACAGCCGTAGAGGCCCTGCGTGAGGAGAAAACAACTCCGATTTTGCTCGTGGATGAACAAAACAATAGCAAGGACGTGAATTACAGTGCGTGGGTGCTTCAGCAACTCGTGGAGCCCCAGAAAATGTCTGCGTGAGACTAAAATCGCCCAGAGCCTGTGCGTGAGAAGCCAACAGACCAAATCGTGGTGAGAGTGTGAACTGACCAGGGAAGAGTGCGTTAGGGAGAAGAATGGCAAACGTGGGTGGAGTGGGCAAGTGGGTAAGGCTGACAGCCTGCCACAACCACCACCACTCCCAAAGGCAATAACTGCCCTCAACCACTCAGCCATATCTCCTCAACCACCAGCTCTGAAGCATTAAAGAGGTTGACAAGGTTGGATGAGACAAAAGGTGACAAAAACAAAGGTGGCAAAACCACAAGGTAATAAAACATGGGTTTTCCCCCTTAACCAAGGTTTGACATCCCCCCCACCCCTTATCCTTTGGAACCATGCCATTTTCATTCAACGTTGCACTGCCGTAGCTGGTTGTGGTTTATTTTAAATGATGTGCGGGTTTACATGATGTCAAATTATAAGGTGCCGGATAGCACGACAAACCATCGGCAAATATCCCCATTGCCGAACATACACAACCAAATCGATGGTGGGGCTTTTACCTTGAGCTCCTCACCACGATTAATTACATTATATACATCATGCATACGGGGTCGAAACCGGGGATGTGACATTCCCCTCCCCCTTAGAATAACACCGTCCTCGGTGTTCCATTACATATATACAATACATATACAATTGCACATCAAAATTTCAAAATTGCAGATCTATACCACGTTCAATCATTTACTTTGAACGTTCAAGACCAAGCCTCTCGGCTTCCATGGACTTTTCCTGGTGGTTCTCAGCTTCTAGCTGATCCCGAAGTCTAGGAAATTTGCGGCTATCACCTTCATCATGTTCCCTCATTGGACAGTCCCGACGTAAATGATGTCCTCCACATCTCCAGCATCTCACTGGCTGCTTCATCATTACCTGCTCAATTTCCTTTGAGTCTTCATGCCTGGACTGTTTCCTATCGGGTCGCTTGGACAAATTTCCCATTGCTGATCCACCTTCCTTGCCTTTGCCGATTGCTCCCAGAAGGCTTTTCACCTCCCTTTGCAAACCAATAGAGTCTTGCAAAAACTGGTGGTTCATTTCACTCTGCCTTTTCTGTATCCTGAGCATCTCCCCAAGATTCTCTTGGGTCTTGGCAATCACTTGAAGGAGACTTCCAGCCAAGTCCAACAACTTCTGATCTGCTGCCATGATCAACGTGCACCACCTGGTTTCACTTTTCTCACCTGTGGAATGCACCATTGAAATTCTATCAGACCAAGCATAATATAGATCTTAAAATCAGTCAGTTAATTACCCAATTTTCATGGCAGTCCAAGCCTCATCAAGGAGACTTTCATATCCTTCATGCCTTCCCCCAACAGGCACATGAGCTCATTCATGTCCATTCTTGGGTAGGGAATTAACTACTCCAGCATTCAAAAATTTGCTTAAGCAAATACACACATTTCATTCTCAATCATACATGCATTCAACAATCCTTTGTTTTCACAATGCATAAACATATATCTATATATATATAATCAAAAGGCAAGAGAGAGAGTAGTAAGAGTTTTTTTTTTCCCTCTTTGTTTTGTTCCATCCTGGAACCCTCGCCATCGCAGTGGCTTTTCATGCTCTCAGCCTCTTTCACTTTACCGTGAATGCTGGACCAATCTTTCTTGGTCATGACACTTAGTGTCTTTGGTCTATTCTAGACCTCTAAACCATGGAGTCTCTCCACATGGTTTGTCTCAGCTGCTAGGACTCCCCCGTCCAAGTAGCACCTTTCTCATTACCGCTCCTTTCGAGCTTTCCAGGACAGCCATATGTCCACATGCACCTCTAGGATTCTCTCACAGTCTTCGCTTCCAGCGATACCTATATCCAAACATTGAATAAATTCACATGTTTAGTTTATTCTCATTAGTTTCATCTCTAGAGCAAGAGCTTAAAACATCATAACCAAATCATATACACATGTATATTCATAAGCAAAATAATCCAATACTTATCTGTATTGTACGTTTCCTCATTCGTCCACAGGATCCTGCTTCGCTTTGCAAGCCTTGGGATCACCTATGGACTCAGATGTTAGGTCAGCATGCCGACTTCTCCTCAACATAAAATAATTAATGTCCAGCCAGTACATAACCATGTCAACTGGGCTTGGAACTTTATCATGACCATTTCCAGGTCTAGGATCTACTATGGATCCTTAGGCATATCATAGCCCATCATACACTCATGTCAACAATGACACATACACTTATATCACCATACACTTATATCGCCATACACTTATATCAACAATACACTTATATCAACCATTTACCTTTACCTGTCAACACAAGCAACACAAGCAATACAAGCAAACTCATCAGCATCATTGCTCTAAAACTGTAATCACATTTCATATCATTCACCATCAAATATTGAGACACCAGGAGTGCGTCCACTCCCCAGAGTGTAATCAATATTGAAAACCCTTTCATGACTCGACATCGGAAAAGTGTGCACCCATTCCCGGTGTGTACCATGCAGGACCTATGCATACTAAAGCAATCAGTCATCATGGAAATAAATCAAAACATGTTCTGCATATGGGATTTAACAATTAAACATGCATATTCAAAGCAAGGTTTATAGAACACTTATCCATTTTCCGTCGCAGTATGCCTTTAGATCTGTTAGGCACCATCAAGGAGTTGAGAAAAATTGAATGCTAAGCTGGTGAGCTCGCTGTGGAGCTAGGAACACCTACACCAGAACTATCCTGACTTCTATAACACCCACACACACTCCTAGCACAAGGAATCAGTCCCTTCTCTGCTACACAGTCCCTCAGGCCCTGCATTCCCTTCTAGTGCTATCCCGGGGTTGTGGAGAAGAAAGCCAGCCCTCTAGCTCTGTCTGTGTGGTTTCCAATCACCAGGTTTAAGCAAACCAAGGCCCCATCCCTGCTTCCTGTTAACATTTCATATCCACGCATGTCTCACTGACATAATCCAAACCATCTCACTCATGTTATCACCAAACATGCAGTGCAGACGAGACATTTTCAAAATGTCCAATGGTGTTTCACCCGAAACCCATTTCCAAGGGAAAACCTTCCCATGAAGTTTGGCTCTTGCAGGTCATCACACATGATCTTCCTGCAGCGTGTACCCCTGACACATTCATCAAATAGCCAAACAGTCAATCATTACCTGATACTATAATCCAAATTGATCGTTCTGTAACCAAGCAATGACATTAGCAATCGAATTCAATAAGAATTTGCGATTCTATCTACTACATAAATTGACTTGCTCATTTGTGGGTCTCCTGTAAGCAGCACTACTATGCCCATTATAATTTTATGCTTACTATCATAACATGAATACCCACTTACCATGTGTCCCTCCTGACACAATCTCATACAAGTCAACAATGATTAGTAGTCGTTAGTACCTATTAAACTCGAAATCCATAATTCGAATTTAATAGCCTGTACCAACTAATTTTCACAACCATGAGACTTCTTCTCATAAATGGTAGATTTTGGCAGTGGTCAGGGACTTACCTCCCACTGTCATGTTTGAAAGAATCTACCTGAAACATGAATTTCAACCAACCAAACACAATCTTGTGCAAGCCAATGGTGACTATAAGTGGTCAGCATTTTCTTAAATTTGAAATCCATAGCGCAAAATCTAACAAGCTCTTTTACACGGTAGATTCCAGCATTGGTCAGGGTCTTACCTCTCAATGCTGTTCTCGGAATAATCTACCTGAAATATAAGCTTCAAACAACCAAACACAAGCTTATGCGAGCCAACAATGGCTAGTGGTTGTCAGCAATTTCTCAAATCCGAAATTCGCAATTCGAATCCTAACAACCTATTATGCATATCATATGGTAGATTTAGGCATTGGTCAAGACCTTACCTCTCAATGCCGTTCTTAAAATAATCTACCTGAAACACAAGCTTCAACATCCAAACACAAGCTTATGCAAGCCAATAGTGACTAGTAGTTGTCAGCAATATTTGATATTCACAATTCAAATCTAACAAGCTCTTTTACATGGTAGATTCTAGCATTGGTCAGGGCCTTACCTCTCAATGCCATTCTCGAAAGAATCTACCTGAAACATGAGCTTCAATCAACCAAACACTTGGTAAGTATGGATGCATATACTATCTCATTGCTACAACCATCACTGAAGCATTTTCATAATTTATAAAATTCAATTACTTCAAAGGTTAGTCACTTCGGTGTTCTCAAAGCTCATTTACTTCATGCAATCTTTATCATACTAACATTGCAAGGTATAGTCACAGCATTCATGCAATTAAATGAAGTGGTTAGATACTCCTTACTCCACAAGCGTATCATTCATACCACCTTGCTCTTCAATAGAGCATTTCTGGCAACCACTTGTTCATGACTGTCTTGCATTCATAGAAACCTCTGAAATGGTTCCTGAATTGTCATCAATTCCTCATTTCAGCCATTAGTTCTCCATAATATCACATGCATTCATCTCAATGCATTCATGCAATGCCTCACAACATTTGCACCTTTACTTAGGCAATTAGTCACTCACACCCTTCATCTGCATACATCCATTGCATATCTACAAGATTCATAAAATCTCCCTAATGCCTATCCATTTATGCTACCTTGCATTGGTTCAGGAATACTATGCATTCCACCATACCATGGCCTAACCATGGCTACCTCATATAGGATGCATTACTATAATCAATATCATTAATCATGTATAGGTATGACACCTTTCTACATTCCCATATTCACATGGTATGAGGTCTCTTACCTGGACCAATCCATGGAATTTGTCATAAGCAAACTCTTACCTGCATGGGTCGTACTTACACCCTTTCCATGACCAATTTGGTTGGTCCTTGCAGGAGATTGCAACATTTGCTCACCAACTTTTGTCATGGACTTGTTGCCTTATCCCTTCTCCAGAGGATCGCTGGTCTCATTCATCAGCATCAGCAACATATTCATCCGGGTCCATGTCATCATTGGTTTTTCCACTAATGCCAACATCAAAACAATGATTATCATTAGTGGTTCATTATATATATTTTCCAATATTCTCACCAATCATGCAATATCCTATGCATGCAATACATATTCTCATGCATTTCAAGCATAAACTTAGGAAATGTAGTTATAATCAGCAAGATAGGGTCTAAGGAAAAACTTCCCTTTCAAATCCCTCATCTTCTCATGGAATTCCTTTTCCACACAGCAGCTGGTTGACTTCGTAGTCCTTGCTTCCCCTGGGCATGCAACAGTCCAAAATTGTCCAATTGACAACAGCGGCCATAATTAGCACTTTGCTGCTTCATGCTCAGATTCCGGTCACTTATCCTCGTTCTCCACTGGATAATCTTTCCAACGCATGTTTACATGCGTCATTCTGACCTCGGGTGTGAAAACCACACTACTTTCAAGAATGAAGACTTTCACTAATCTCGGCACTTTCATTACACTACTGCAAAGTAGAGTTTTCACATTCTTCTAATGATCTCAGAGCCATTTTGGCAGCTGCAAAATCCCTCTGATTCAAACTCTTGCTCAAAACACAGAATTTTCCTTCCACAAGAATGACTTCCTCAGGGGGACGACGGGGGTCAAGGGGGCTTGCCCCCTTGTGGCTTCCCTGCACCACTGCAGGGCGGGTCGAGGGCAGCGCCCTCGTTTTTTTTTCTAAAACATGATTTTCGCGCAATCTGGCGCATTAGCCCGCTGCCATTTTTCCCTTTTTCAGGCCTGAAATTCCCCTGAAAAACAGCTGAAAATCCTTCTAAAAATAATTGAAATCGGCTCCCACATCAATCTCCCAGCCGCAATGTTGGTTCCCACATCAATCTCCCAGCCACAACGTCGGCTCCTTTCCCATTCCTTCCTCCGCCGAACCGGCTCCCTGACCATTCTGTCTTCCGCCGAATCGGCTCCCCTGAAGCTTCTACCTTCCGCAACGACAGCTCTCCGGGTGTTCCAACCCTTCTGCAACTGCGGCTCCCCGGAAGCTTCTACGTTCCGCAACGGCGGCCGTCGGCAGCCTTTCCAATCGGAAGCCCAAGTGATTCGCCATCCGCAACGGCGGGCGGGAGACTTCGCCAATCCGTCCGCAACCACGAACTCCCACTTCGCCAACTCTTCCGATCGGCGCTTGCAACAACTTGAATGTCGGACGTCGGACCAATCCCATAACGTCGGACGTCGGCGGAATCTCGGATCGGACGCGGGATTGCTTAGCCATCCACAACGGCGGACAGAAGACTTTAAAAATCCTTCCACAACGGCGGAAGTTCACTTCCTTCAAGGGCCCGACCGTTCCATACTTAGCCGAATTTTTAACTTTTCCGCGGCGTCGGCGATCGGATGGATCTTCAAGTCGGATGCAGGATCGCTCCGCCATCCGCAACGGTCGGAGGGGAAGATCGTTGTCTCACCCGCAACGACGGAGGTTAACTCCGTGAACCCTTCCGCAACTGTGGGATGGGAGACTTCAGCCATTCGCCCGCAACGGCAAATAGAAACTTCTCCAGCTCACCCGCAACGGTGGAATTCCACTTCCTCTTGTGGTCCGACTGCTCACACTTAGACCATTTTTCTGAATTCGTTGCTCATGACTGTTCTGCTGGACAGAGAAGGTAATTCTACCCTCTGTCACTGCACCTTCTTGGCCCATAGAGGCCCATTGTTGCAACCATGGCGCTCTGATACCAATTTTTTCACGTCCCCGTCCCTCAACCGGCGAAGAGGACGCGACGAACACATTAACACAACCGGGAAAATAGCCCATGAACATAAAATAGAGGTTATCAATGTTGAAATTAAAACTTGCAAGCATACACAGATGCATAGTCTTTATTCATACAGCGGAAGAAAACATACATTCCAGCAATTACATGTTCATCATGATTCATTACACATCATTATAATTGCAGAGGTGAGATAACAACAACACTTATCTTTTGATGAAGAATTCACCCGCAACCAGCTACGTCGCTGCAACGTTCCACCCAACCATAGGCTACGTGCTCATCAGTCTCTCAGCAATGCTGCCACCCCCGAGCTGGGCATGGTTCCTCTGGAATAAGGGTCAATTGCAGGCTTATACATAGCCAAGGGGCACAAACAACAAACCAACACAGCTGGGTTTCACAGGCTTTCAACCGACAAGCCAAGCCAGCACAGCCTGAAGGCTAACCATTGCACTCCGGCAACCAATTAGCTATCACAGTTCAAACAGGGAAAAACGAATTACACAGCCCCAACAGCAGTACAGCAAACAAAATGCAATAGGGACGAATTTACAGTTTTCCCAACCAATGTGTGAACAGAACCCACGAATTAGCCTGTGAGTGAAGGATACGGCCACCCTATTCACAATTCGCCCAAGGAAATACTGCGTGGATAAATCCAGCAAAGTACCAAGCGTGAAGATGGAAAATGGGAGGAAATCCCTCTACGTGAGGATGCACAGCCGTAGAGGCCCTGCGTGAGGAGAAAACAACTCCGATTTTGCCCGTGGATGAACAAAACAACAGCAAGGACGCGAATTACAGTGCGTGGGTGCTTCAGCAACTCGTGGAGCCCCAGAAAATGTCTGCGTGAGACTAAAATCGCCCAGAGCCTGTGCGTGAGAAGCCAACAGACCAAATCGTGGTGAGAGTGTGAACTGACCAGGGAAGAGTGCGTGAGGGAGAAGAATGGAAAATGTGGGTGGAGTGGGCAAGTGGGTAAGGTTGACAGCCTGCCACAACCACCACCACTCCCAAAGGCAATAACTGCCCTCAACCACTCAGCCATATCTCCTCAACCACCAGCTCTGAAGCATTAAAGAGGTTGACAAGGTTGGATGAGACAAAAGGTGACAAAAACAAAGGTGGCAAAACCACAAGGTAATAAAACATGGGTTTTTCCCCCATAACCAAGGTTTGACATCCCCCCCACCCCTTATTTTTTGGAACCATGCCCTTTTCATTCAACGTTGCACTGCCGTAGCTAGTTGTGGTTTATTTTAATTGATGTGCGGGTTTACATGATGTCAAATTATAAGGTGCCGGATAGCACGACAAACCATCGGCAAATATCCCCATTGCCGAACATACACAACCAAATCGATGGTGGGGCTTTTACCTTGAGCTCCTCACCATGATTAATTACATTATATACATCATGCATACGGGGTCGAAACCGGGGATGTGACAGTTGGCCTTTTTCACCCTATGACCTCGATTTTTATGAATCGTTTCTACCATGGGTAGCTGAAAAGAATAGTGTGTTGTTTTTCATATTTTTCTACACTACCAAAGCACTGGGACAGCCCCCTTAAACTAGCGGAGTTATGTCTTAAATCATGGATTTATTGAAGGCAGATTTCTAGCTTGACTAGAGCGTCCTTCTATTTTCTTATTATGCCGGGCTAGTTGCTGTGTTTTGGAGAAAGCTAAATGGTGTATCAGGCTGGATGTGTTTGATATGGACGAGGCTTTCTCCGAGGAATTGGGATATCTGTGTGTGCCAACCCTTCTCAAATATTCTAGAAAAACCCCTTTGTTTCCTCCCAGCTGTGCTTTATTGAAGAACAGATTTAAAACCACACCTATAGTCTCGATAAGAGAGTTCGCATCATGGTATGGGGTAAGTAAATTATTTTACATATATCTATGTACATTGTATTTAGCTATCTCTATCTTTTATAGATATGCAGTTCAGTCTGAATTGTAACTGGCGGGTGATGGAAATATAGATGTATTTCATGAATATAAATTAAGCAGTATCAATATGATTTAGTACATATTTGTTCAATCAATGAAATCGTATTTATATCTGCATGGGAGTAAGGTTTGGTTAACAACCTACTCATAAACCAATGTACCTGCTCTAGTAAGGGCATCTAATGTTCTGGATTGAACCTACTAGGTTTTCATGTATTGGTTTGATTCTTGATTGGTCTGGAAAATACTCTCGGCAGGAGAGTCTGCAAGCTGAAAATAAGCTGGAAATAAAAGATGGCAACACTGAAGTTGTTGTTTGTAACTCTTTTAATAATTAAATGTTGCATGAGGCTACTGATTTGGTGGACGTAGCCCTGAGTTTGGGGTGAACCATGTATATGGTGTCTTCTATTGGTGGCTCTGTTGCAGTTGAACTTTATGCTGTGCAATTTTCGTTTAATGATTGGTCTACTCACGTTTTTCCTTTTGATGGCATCATATACACTTCAGTAATTGATGTTTTAAAGAGTACTAATGGGCTAGGCATCTTGATCTATCATAATCAGGATTGTGGAGCGATTAATTACATAATGGATAGAGACATTTAACATCCCCTTTTTCTGTTACAAATGGTTTAACTGCATGGGTTGAATATTCCATAGATGAAGGGAGTGTCCTGTCATAAACAAGTTGAAGGAATTCAGATTTTTCTCTTACTGATATATGGGAAATGTTACATGGATGGAAATGGCTAACTTTATAAATTTATGTTATGTTTATTGTTTTGCGTCAAATGGAAATTTCTGTTATGTTTAATAAGTACCCCTCTATAACAAGGGAAAAGATGGTTTCTTAGAACTTAAATGCATCAGTCGTATGGCTTCCAGAGTTATGTTATTATTGGAATTCACATGACAAATAAAGCTATGTGTCGTTTTAGTCAAAAGCTAAAGATTCCATTGGAAGGCTTTAGACTTATGGTAAGAACAAAATGTATGAAAGATTTAACCTTTCAATTTTGCTAACTTGGGGACGTTACATATGGTATCAGAGCGAGAGTTGAAACGCTCAGGCCTATTTGGCTCAAAATACTTCTGCATGCTTTGTTTAACTAACGATTGAGTTTTGCTTTGTGATATAGAAAATCAACAAGTTTGGATTGTTTCGGCTATTCCAGGTACCGTAAGTCACACCCAATAAAAATGTTTTTTGAACTTATAGTTGTGCAGGAGAAGGAGGAACCTCTTCTGAGATCACAAAAGATAGATTTCGTTAAGCTGACGATGGAAGTACACAGGTAGTTGGTCCTTTCCTTGATTTTCTTTCGAAAGAATCATACGATTGTTTCGTCCTTCTTTTAAACTTCATAATTAAGTTTTGGTAAGATATAGGAGTCCTCTTGGACAGACTCGAGGTGGGTGAAAGTACCTTCTACCATAAAAATAATGTGGGATGGCGTGATTCTTAGAGTTCCATGTGGATTGTGACAGGTTACATTATATAACACAGTAAATAATGTCTGCAAAAGTAGCATTGAAAGGGAAACCTAATGAGATGACCTTTAGGAGTAACTATTTTAGCCGCAAAACTATCACGCATAATAAAAGATTTAAGCATCAGGTAAGCAATGCCAAAATCATATGGATGATCTACTCATCATAACATGTTGGGAGGTTTGATGATAACCATGTCACACATCTGAAACTAGGATTATAAGGTTTGTTTCCTGTGTAATCACTTTGGGCATTAACACTGTTAAAGAAATCGTTTTGTATCTAAATCAGCGAGCATTGAAAGTGAATTCCGTGAGTCCATTGCGTGTTGAAATTTGGCTGATAACTTTGAAAGTGAACTTTGATTATGTTCTGATTGCCGACATTGACCTTTTTTGGTTAAATAACTAGATTGAAATCTTTGTTGGGTTTCCAAACTAAACCGGTTACATAGGCATCAATTTTGAAACTATTTTTGTAGTTGATTGTTGAAATCATATTGATTGCAAATCTCATTATTGAGGAGTTTTCCTTTGACGCTTGTTCTCCCCTCTTGCGATTGGAATACCAAGGAATTGATTTAATGCTCAAAGAGTGATCGACACATTTTTTGATATGGTAGAAAAATGAAGGATTGAAAGTTGATAATGAATTATGGTTATAAATCCATTAGTAGAGGTTTCGAAGTCTTGTATTTTAAAATCTATTTTCTTGTTCACTAAAGTAACAAAATAAAAACAAGTCAAACCGTATCTCTTCACGAATTGTGACATTGCTGGACTGAGCATTAAAAATCCTTAAATAGAATGGAAAATGTACTTGATCCGTGTTGACCTCACTAGGGGTATTGTGCATATTGGTGAATGATGTTATACATACTGAATTTTTTTTGTGTGTATAGTACAAGTACCAGCATCATAACTGCTAAGTAAATGAAATTTTCTTAGTGGTGAATGTCTAGAATTGGATTCTTGTGCTTGGGATAGAGTTTGGTTTTGAACTATGTTATGTTTTGATTTAGCTCACGGATGGAATTTTCATTGTGGGTCTTGATCTAGCAGACTAATTGTTGAAGGGATGTGTATTGATGTCATTTGTCTGTTTGAAGATTCAAGTAAGAACCCTAACATTGATCCTAGAGCTAGATTAAAAAGTCTTATTGGTAATCTTGGGGATTAAAGCCATTGATAATTTGATAGCATTTTGCTTGGGTCATACTAAGATTGGCATTTTAAGAGCTTATAGGGATTTGATTATCCAAATATATTGATAAGTGAGTTTGTAAATGCTATATAAGATTATATGCTAACCTGGCAAGATATGCCAAGAACACTATCAGTCGAAGTGGACTGTATTGAAAGGTAATTACTGCCATAGATAATGAAGTTAAGTACTAGTGTTGTTTTACTTGATATGAATTGCTAGATCTCAAGTTTTATAGCCTAAATATGGATGATGTTGTTTACATACTAATAATGCAGGCTTCGCCAGGATTATGGCTCTTACTACAGCCGACGTACATTATGGTATGTGAATCCTCCTGCATGTGTAGTTGCGCTCAATTACTCAGAAAAGAGTAAGGAGTAATTTTGCTAGATTATCTACGAGGCTATCTAGCTCATGAATGGTGATTAAAATCGATGCAAATTATGAAGCTCTGATAATTGATTATTGAGATTTTTTTGGGATTATCGATGAATGCTTTAACTGACCACCTATGGAGGGATTGCAGGCATTGAAATTGTGGCCATGATGAGTGTTGAAGCTCTCGGATTGTAATGAGTTACAAAGATATGAGAAAAATCTCATGCGCATAAATTTGTTACCATGAGGAAAGTAGTGATGGAGGTAGTGGTTGAAAGCTACCTTGTTTTCCCTTGGGCTAGTGAGGGACCACTATGCACTCTGGGGATGCCTAGATGTAAGACATTTGGTTAAGACTCGTTCTGCACACATTGAGAGGACTGTCACAAGAGTGGGGGACTCTTTGAAGAGAATAACCTCTAGGCATTGTGGTATGTGCGAGAACGGAGTGCCTCAGCTTGGTGAAGCACCCTGAAGAGCACAAAAAGGAGATACACCTAAAGAAGGGTATCATCCTTGTGTTGGGTGGCTTGAATCAGTACTTGGAGTACTGTCAGCACTTGAAGTGCTGGGATGGAGGAACATCCAGAGCAAAGAATAATGATGAAGCACCCTGAATAGCACAAGAAAGAGATATGCCTAAGGAGGGGTATCGCCCTTGTGTTGGGTGGCTTGGATTAGTACGGGGAGTACTGTTAGCACTTGGAGTGCTCGGATGGAGGACATCCAGAAAGAGAATAATACCAAGAAAAGGTAAGTGCAATTACAGGTAAAACTTGTACCTATGAGGTAATATGTTCAATTATTGACAAACAGAACTAACAGGCATATTTGGAACCAGTAAGGCTTATGAAAAATGAATAGTGTTGGATTTATACATTGTCTCAATGTCAATGCTAGTAATCATGTAGTATTGGTGTACCAATTGCATTAAGAAAATTGAGTATTATGGCACCAATGAACACTAGAAATTGTAGATGGTTACAATGCAAAAGAATCTATGGCTGATGGTTAAGTTGAAATATAAATTTTGTACGTGATGTACTAAAGAAAAATTGTGCTAGACCAAACATGTTGCAGGGAAACTGCAGGTTTTGGGCAATAGCAACTAGAGAAGTTACGAAAAGATCGAAGGAGATCGAATCAAAAGACGAAAACAAGAAAGGATGACAGAATAGAAGAACGATATTGGTAAAGAAAAAAAAGAGAGAGTAACATCGAGGACGGTGTTAATTTAAGGGGAGAAGGATGTGATGTCCCTCTCGTATGCCCTAAATGTGTTGTAAATTTTGAATATTATTGTACTTAACTTTTGCTGTTGCGGAGCTCAAGGCCAAGGCCCCACCAGTATGAACTGTGTTATACACTTATAAGACCTAAAGTTTTTCACGCAACCTCAGCGACAAGCAGTCGAATCCACTAAGAGGGAAAGGCCACGGTTAACAAGGCCTTGGTGACCATGTTTTTTTTACAATTGTGACATGATAGCAAGAGGAAGCCAGCTACCATGAACTATGGTAATTGCGTGGTGGTCAACTATGATAAGCATAACATGCTTACATATATA
>LPNX011201533.1:130839-205083 GCA_001517045.1 Pseudotsuga menziesii
TCCCGTAACAAGAAAACCTTGCCTTATGCCTTAATAAATTTGCAGAATTGTTGCAGCAATCTTTATGCCACTCTTCTTGTGCGTAGCTAAAAGGGGAAACACTTTAATATGCCAACGGCTATCCAGCGATGGAGAGATCAATCTCTGCCTTTAAAAAAGGGAGTTTTCTGCATTTACCGGGGGGGGGGGCGAGACTCCATGTTTTGTGAAGGGGATCCCTGCAGGAGATAACATTGAGCTCCATGCAGTTTTTGAAAGAAGACTCTCTGCGCCCCTTTTTCTGAAGGAGGATCGCCTGAGTCTATTGGACAACAAACAGTCGAAGCATAAGCGGTGAGTGCAACTTCTTTTTATGGTTTGTTTCTCTCTAGGTCTAAAGTGATCTTTGCTGGATTGAAAAGGTTTTATGTGCTAACCTGGATAGGTCTTGTCTGTATCTGCATCTTGGTATAGCAGCGATTATTTTTTGGTCGTTTAGATCCAAACCTCCCCACAATTTGATAAACATTGGAACCCCTTACTGGATCTCTGAACCACACCTTGTGCTAGGTCTGGTTGATACCCCTACATAAGACCGTATATCTGAGTTACACTAATCTTATCAAGCGATAACATGATTGCAGGAGTTTCGTTTCCGGTTTGCGTACCAAAAACAATAAGCTGTGACTTGGCGAAGGACAAAAATCCAACCCAGGTCTTACCGGTTGATAGGAACTGGTCTTCTGGTTTAGTCCCGGGGATGTACCTCCATTTGGTGGCATTCTGGTGTGAATTGGATCCATAGCATGATGTTTTGTTTAAGCCTATGATTTATCCCAAATCCCTTTCTGGCGCTCTGCTAACCATCAGTGCTCCGTTTGCAGCCTAACCCTTCGATGATCAACTCGTGTTCGTTTAGGTCATGGCCAGCGATCTCCTTTAAAAAGGGAACCTTTAACCGCACTATCACCAACCACCATTCTGTTACTTTCAGGAGCATAATCGGATTTGTTTGTGTCTTAGGAGGTAGTTCGTCCTTTGAGGTTGTGCAGTCTGTACTCTGCCAACCATCAGTTTTTGTAATTGCATAGAGGGACGTCGTCTAGTATACCTCTTCCAGGTGTCCTTCGGAGTTATTGTAAATGATGAATCTTAATCTCAGCCCTAATTCGCTTGGCACACATAAGTATGTCATGACCTGATAAAAGCGTTTATGGTCTTAGGGAGCAATTCGCCAAGCTCTGGTACCAAAAGGGGGTTTTAAATAATGCAATGTTATATTCAATTGCTTATGCTCAGGTGTAGGGTCTGGTTTTTGTTTTAAAAAAAAAAGAACTAATGAAAAATATGTATATCCTCCGAAAGGCCCATTGTTACCGAATTGGAGACTTAGAGTTCTCAGGCTGCGTTGGCCTTTTTCACCCTATGAACTCGATTTTTATGAATCATTTCTACCACGGGTAGCTGAAAAGAATAGCGTGTTGTTTGTCATATTTTTCTACACTACCAAAGCACTGGGACAGCCCCCTTAAACTAGCGGAGTTATGTCTAAAATCATGGATTTATTGAAGGCAGATTTCTAGCTTGACTAGAGCGTCCTTCTATTTTCTTATTATGCCGGGATAGTTGTTGTGTTTTGGAGAAAGCTAAATGGTGTATCAGGCTGGATGTGTTTGATATGGACGAGGATTTCTCCAAGGAATTGGGATATTTGTGTGTGCCAACCCTTCTCGAATATTCTAGAAAAACCCCTTTGTTTCCTCCCAGCTGTGCTTTATTGAAGAACAGATTTAAAACCACACCTATAGTCTCGATAAGAGAGTTCGCATCATGGTATGGGGTAAGTAAATTCTTTTACATCTATCTATGTACATTGTATTTAGCTATCTATATCTTTTATAGATATGCAGTTCAGTCTGAGTTGTAACTGGCGGGTGATGGAAATATAGATGTATTTCATGAATATAAATTAAGCAGTATCAATATGATTTAGTACATATTTGTTCAATCAATAAAATCATATTTATATCTGCATGGGAGTAAGGTTTGGTTAACAACCTACTCATAAACCAATGTACCTACTCTAGTAAGGGCATCTAATGTTCTGGATTGAACCTACTAGGTTTTCATGTATTGGTTTGATTCTTGATTGGTCTGGAAAATACTCTCAGCAGGAGAGTCTGCAAGCTGAAAATAAGCTGGAAATAAAAGATGGCAACACTGAAGTTGTTGTTTGTAACTCTTTTAATAATTAAATGTTGCATGTTGCAACCGATTTGGTGGACGTAGCCCTGAGTTTTGGGTGAACCACATATATGGTGTCTTCTATTGGTTGCTCTGTTGCAGTTGTACTTTATGATGTGCAATTTTCATTTAATGATTGGTCTACTCACGTTTTTCCTTTTGATGGCATCGTATACACTTCAGTAATTGATGTTTTAAAGAGTACTAATGGGCTAGGCATCTTGATCTATCATAATCAGGATTGTGGAGCGATTAATTACATAATGGATAGAGACATTTAACATCCCCTTTTTCTATTACAAATGGTTTAACTGCATGGGTTGAATATTCCATAGATGAAGGGAGTGTCCTGTCATAAACAAGTTGAAGGATTTCAGATTTTTCTCTTACTGATATATGGGCAATGTTACATGGATGGAAATGGCTAACTTTATAAATTTATGTTATGTTTATTGTTTTGCGTCAAATGGAAATTTCTGTTATGTTTAATAAGTACCCCTCTATAACAAGGGAAACGATGGTTGCTTAGAACTTAAATGCATCATGCGTATGGCTTCCAGAGTTATGTTATTATTCGAATTCACATGACAAATAAAGCTATGTGCCGTTTTAGTCAAAAGCTAAAGATTCCATTGGAAGGCTTTAGACTTATGGTAAGAAGAAAATGTATGAAAGATTTAACCTTTCAATTTTGCTAACTTGGGGACGTTATAGTTATAAAGGCCAAATGAACAGATAGGTAAAAGATCTGAAATAAAACCTAGTTTGTAATTAACACAGTTTCAACAGTAATTATAATACGGGAATGAAAACTAAGGTGCAAACCCTTGATAACATTTATACAGGAATTAAATTGCAAAAGTAATCTAAAGAAATAAACCATGAATAAATCTAACATAAGAAGTAAAGTACAACCTAGGGTTATAACTTAAAATGTAAACCCTAGAAGATTTGAATAGAAATCAAATATATAAGGTTAGAACATGTAATGCAAATCTTACCCAAATCAACCAGCATTTATTCTAGAAAAATAGAATAGGTAGCCTAGTATCTCATGCTTGTAATATGGAGTTTCTTTAATGGCTGAACCTGCACACTGAGATAACTAGCATCAACTATTCATAGGTAGATCTGACCTCTATATTAGATGATCAAATCACTTGCGAACTATCACGTTCCACCAAAAAATGACCCGAAACCATTCCTGGTTTCAATCCGGATACCCCCGAGCTGGACTCCAACATGCAAGTAGTTTAGAGCTCCTAAGGTAGGGTTTCCTATCTGGTATATTAGGTCTGGATCAATTCTCCTTTTCTTTCAAGGAAATTGTTCTTCAAGCATTCTCTTGAGAGAAAAACATGGAGAATAATGACTCCCACAAGATACATCATTCCTTGGCTTGAGACTTTATAAACAAAATTTTCAGTCAAAGGGACAGTTAAATCAAGAAACCTTGATTTCTTGATTTAACCCTTTTTAATTAATTTGGGTAATTTTTTTAATAGTTTAACTTAGGAATTTTCAACTAGTTCCTAATTAGACTTTTGTAGGTATTGTACTATTTATTATCTTTTACTAATAAATAATAATGGATGGAGCTTTAATTTCTTTCTTTCATCATTAATATTATTACTATATTTATTCTTTATACATACCATGTATAAAATACATAATAATATAACATTTGTTAACATTTGCCTTTGGGCATCATATACCATGATCCCTACTTAATGACACTTCTTCATTAAGTTCAAGTAGGTATATGGTTAGGTATACTAGGATAGGAAACTCTAAACATCCTTGCATGCTGGATTCCCTCGTATAACATGGTATTTCTTCAGTACTAGATGACAATACAAAAATTCAAAATTTCATTTAATCACTTAAAAATAAGTATGATGAGATCAATATTTTTTCTCGAGTCATTTTCACTCGGGATTTATTAATTATTTTCAGTAACAATAAGTATGATGAGATCAATATTTTTTCTCGAGTCCTTTTCACTCAGGAATTATTAATTCTTTTCAGCAACAGCTAGCGCTTACCAAATCCCATACTCAACGTTTAACAGGGAGTTACAAACTTAGTGCAATTCGAGAGCTCTTCACTCAACACTAATGCTAGGATGTACTTGTACGATACACCTAGGGATACAATGGCCAAGGATCCGATGCTCCAGATCTTATGCTCAACATCAACATGGAAGGCTCCAGGTCTTATGCCCAACACTTCCAATATTATCTTTCCATGTGTTCCATAGCTTAATGATCAACACAAATATAAATACTCATGTGCTCCAGAGCTCTTCGCTCAACATAACATCAATTACTCATGTGCTCTAGAGCTCCTTGCTCAACACAACATCAATTACTCATGTGCTCCAGAGTTCTTCACTCAACACAAATATCTCATCAATCATGTGCTTCAGGGTCCACCCCCAATTGAAAAATGCATATATATATATATATATATATATATATATATATATATGTCATCAACAATTGGCTTACGCCCAATATATAAAATAAATCATCAGGTTCATATGCAGTGGGGTCCAATATATCAAAATAAAATATCAAGATAACATCATAATCAGTAGGCTCATGCCTATAAGTGTTAGGTCCAAAATTCAGGATATTACAGGAGGTGTTCCTAGCTCTTGAATGAGCTACTAGCTTAGACATTCTTCCTTTCCACTGCCTTAACAGCCTATGAAACCCAAACTTATATTGGCTTTGCTGACAGCCTATGAAACCCAATTGTATATTGGATTGGCTCAGAATCCTGTGAAACCCAATCAGATATTGGCTTCGTTGTGTCTTGTTGTGCATTTGTCCATGTGTGATCCTTGGCTGGATAACCTGATAAACCCAACTGTTAGCTGGCTTGACTGAATATCGTATTAAACCCAGCACTGAGATGGCTTGGATGAGTAGCGTGTTAAACCCATCTGTTAGTTGGCTTGGCTGGTACTTAATGTGAATATTGGCTTGACTATGTGGAGCTTGTGAAACCCAAATTTTAGCTGGCTTGGCTGAATATCCTGTTAAACCCAGTAGTGTATTGGCTTGTTTGCCTGCAGTCTGTTACACCCAATTGTGTATTGGCTTAGCTGAATAGTTTGTAAAACCCAAATTTAGGTTGGCTTGACTATGTTTGATGTGTTATGGCTATGTGTGAGCCCATTTTTCCCTAGTTCCTTGTGCAAGTCATGCCTAGCTCAGGTATGGCAGTTGTGTTGAGAGATTAATGAACATAACTCTCCTATGGTTGGGTGGAACGTTGCAGCGACATAGCTAGTTGTGGGACAACTTCATCTTCAAGATAAGTATTCTCTGTTGTGTTATTTTTGCAATGTGTTTTCTTATGAATATACTCATTATGTAGAATGCTTATGAATGAATTAAATAGATCTTACTGTTGATTAAATGTCCCTGCAATTGCATTTGTTTATGCCATGTATTTCCACTGCATTTTCCTTATGATAATGGAGGCTAGAAGTTTGGTTATAGGGTAAAAAATGCAACTATCCTAAGGTAAGGAATGTTGGTTTTCTACACCCCTAAATCCACCTACGAAAGGACGGAGGCAGAAAATGGGAAAAGGTTAAGGAAAAAAGTTGTTTTCCTGATTCTTGAGTTTTGCAGCTGAAGGCAGAAAGTTGTTAAATGATCTCGTCGAATGTTCAGCTTTCGATTCTCGAGTTCCACAGTAGAAGATGGAAAGGAAGAAGGTGAAAGGAAAAAAATGATTAAATGATTGCATTGAATGTTGAGTTTCTAATTCCTAAGTTCTGCAGCGGAAGGTGAAAAGGAGAAAGGCAGAAGGCAGAAAGTCGTTAAATGATTTCATTGAATGTTGTGTTTCTGATTCTCAAGTTCCGCAATGGAAGGTGGAAATTTGAAATACAAGATGACCGTTTCATGGATTTTTCGACTTCTGAGGTCTGCAGTGGAAAGCAGAAAGGAGAAAGACGGAAGGAAGAAAGTCAAAGGACAAGGTGGTCATTTCAGGTAGTTTCTGATTCCCAAAGTCCGCAGCAAAAGGAGCAAGGGAGGAATGTGGAAGGCATAAAAGTGAGGTTTATTGTAGAATGACTTCTCTGCTTAATGGATCTATGAAATGCGGAACGACTATTACAATGATGCTTATGCTTAAACATGGATGTACAAGGATGAACAAGATCCATGACTGTGTTGAAAGAGATAGTAAAGAGAAATTTTAAATTATTCTGCATATCAGTCAGGTGTATGGGCACCGGGTTCATGGACATCGTGGGATATGAGAGCAGTGGTAGAGTAGTAGGGACGTTACATTGTGCTACCAGCGCAGGATTAGCGGTCGCATTCTCCTCTGAGGCGGGAGGGGACATGCCAGAGCATTGGTGTATTCCTAATACTCCATGGGGGGAATCCTTTTGCCATCTGTGTGAGGCTATGATCATTGATAATGAAAATCACTTCCTCTTAGACTCCTTGCTTACACCCACATTAGATCCGAGTTTCAAACTTTATTTGCTACAATACAATAGTGAGCTTGGAAAGCTTCTTGACAAGCTTTTTTAGCACATGAATAAGATTTTAAAGTAAACCAAGTATTATCCTTCTTAATGTCTCATAGACCAAATTTGGTCTGAGTGGATGTTAATCATCATCATCATCATCACCAACAACAACATACAATCAAATAAAGAAATTACAAAGTAGAAAAAAGTGATCATATACCATTTAGCTCTTCAAATTTCACCCTAGTAACATGCCATCAAATAAAGAACTTAGAAAGAAGTGATCATGTACTATTTATTTTAATGTTTATATAAGATAACATACCATAGAACTTGGAATGAAGTGATTATATAAGATGATACATTCAAATTAGTGGAAATTTAAAAATAAGAACATGGGATGGATTTCTTTGTTCCAAATGTTGACAACTTAATAAATTTCAATGTTTTAAAGGTTATAGTTTATGAATAATAAAATTTTAATTATTTTTAAAATTTAAAAATAAAAAAATATATATTTTCACATATAAATACAAATAAGAATAAAACAAAATACAATATCAACAACCAAATAAAAAAAAACTAAAATTCTAGTATAACTTAGTAAATTAAAATAAATATGGATGTGTTAAGATTATTTTGTATATTTTATAATAATAATCAAAGTTAAATAATTATAAATATTAATAATATGTAAAATAATACTTAACTTAAATTATTTTATTTCATTTTATTATTAATTTTATTATTTTAATACTAAAAAAATATAATTTTCAATAAAATTTTAAATAAAATTCCAATAAAAAATATTTAATTTTTTTTAATTTAATCAGTTAAAAAAAATAATTCTTTAAAACCAATCAGGCTAATAAAAAATTAATTCTCATTAAACAACTCTCAAACATTTTGAAAATCTCTATCTCTTAAGCTCATTAAATCAAACAATTATAAATTAAACTTTACCAACCAAAATTAAATATCCCAATCTTTAATGCTGTTCTTGATGATTAAAGGACCTTTACAAAAACCACACTAAATCAAACAACTATAAATTAAACTTTACCAACCAAAATTAAATATCCCAATCTTTAATGCTGTTCTTAATGATTAAAAAACCTTTAAAAAATACACCTAATAAATTAATATTAATAAGTATTAAAGGACCTTTATAAAAACCATACTTAAATCGAACAACTATAAATTAAATTTTACTAACCAAAATTAAATATCCCAATCTTTAATGTTGTTCTCAGTTATTAAAGAACCTTAACAAAAATCATACACCAAATGGATTAATATTGATGTTGACGGGTTTCGTAGCTGGACGATATGACAAGGGTACATATGTAAATTACTATTTGTACATTTTAGGCTGAAGGTGCTTCAACTTTTTGTACACTATTCCCAACATATTTAGAAAGAAATTAATTGAGAGGTATAGGTTGATGGGATTTACTGAAATTTTATGTAATATGTTTTCAAAAATGTATGATAAGCGTAGTCTTACGAATTAAGTATGGTGATATAGATTTTTCATGATTAAGGGTTTTATAAGTGTGACTTGATGTTTAATTAAAATATTTATACAATTAACTGAAACTGAAATTATAAAGGTTAATATTTATAAAAATATTATTATATTATTGATAAAATTCTAATATTTATAAAATGTTATTAAGTATAAAATTTAAAAAGTATTTGGGTGATATAAAATTAAAGGATAAAAAAATCAAGCTACAACCTTAATTTAAGAGATCAAAAGTATCCATTTGTAAATAAGAAAATCAACATTCTAAAAAAAAAAAAACTATCACTATCTTTATTTTTAAGAACAACATTAGATAACTCTTAAAACTCTATGAAACTAAAGAATTTGTAATATTTAGAAACTTGAAAATAAAAATAATTTCCTTTTAAAATGTCCTACATACACATTAAATTGTAAATTCAAAGTATCTCTTACCTTGCCTAGCATCCCTGCTTATAACTAATCTTTTAACTCATCAAAATTATTATAACTAATAAATGCTTCATATTCATCATCATAATTATCATATTAATATTGTAATAAAATCTTTTATTATAAAAGATAAATACTTTATAAAACAATCTATAAAATTATAATTATATTGATATATTTATTAATATTATATTAAAATACTTATTTATATATAATTACTAAATTTTTCTTAAACATATATCTTCTATTTTTATTATATTATAATAAACTTGAAAATAATGTCACTAAATCCTATATTAAAAAATATAAGGGCCAATTAATTATATTAGTTACATACATTTCCTTTCTCATACACTTATGAATTATAAATATAAATGAAGCTTACTTATCAAAACTACATATCCTAAATCTGAGGTGTGTTCTTAACGGTGAAATTATCTTCACAACAACCAATATATGTGAGGTGTGAGCTATCCTCATATATTAGTAGAAGGATCAAACTTTGATTTGTTTAAGATTAAGATATAAATGTAGTTTAATTATATTTATTATAATGATATGTTAGAATTGATATATCTAAATATGTATATGATTTTCATAACGTTATTTGAAAAATATAACTCTATTTTTAATAATAAGATTATGAGTTGATTTTGTAGGAGGCACCTATATAGTAATATTAATAAACAATAAAGTTATATACTATATAGTTTTTTGTATTTCTTAAATTTTAAGAATTAGGCAAGGTGAGAGGCATCTAGCACATGAGAATTAAATTGAATTGACTTGACTTAAAAAGGAGATGGTCCTTCTAACATTATAGCTGAATTTAACTTAGGTTATAGTCACACTGAATTTAACTTAGGTTATAGACTCACATTTAGATGTAAAAGCTGAATTT
Source organism: Pseudotsuga menziesii (assembly GCA_001517045.1). Lineage (NCBI taxonomy): Eukaryota > Viridiplantae > Streptophyta > Pinopsida > Pinales > Pinaceae > Pseudotsuga > Pseudotsuga menziesii. The sequence goes on from LPNX011201533.1 coordinate 140,428, forward strand.
AACTTAGGTTATAAACTCACATTTGGATGTAAATTTGATGGTCTTTCTAGTTGAATTTAACTTAGGTTATAGACTCACATTTGGCTGTAAGAAATTTTTAGTTTGAAAAGTAATAGGTATATATTTATTATTATTTGTATATATTGTATAGCTTAGTTTAATATTTGATATTATTGTAGGATATTAATATTCTGTAGATTTGTTGTACCATGTTTAATGTTTTAATGTTTTGTAAGTTGGCATTTAATGGTATGTTGTTATTTGAAAATATCAGTCCACGAGCAGTGATCATGCAAATAGCAACTTCATAAGGACTGTGTATGATATAATGGTTATTAAGTCAACGAAGTTAATCATTAATTTTGTATGTAGGTTTAAATATAATTTTACATTTGATTCTGTCCCGTTTACCATAAGCGTTCTTAGATTACCAAATCCCAGTGGAAGAGGATTTAGAGATTACTACATTGATGAGAATGGTCCCAACCATGACATTTACAGAAGTAAAGCTGCTGAGAAAATACCTTATATAGGCACCCATGTTACAATCTATATCTGTATGATGGTTGTGGATCGACCAGTATATAAGTTGGTCATCGATCCTGCGCAGATTCTGGTTCTCAGAATCATGCAACAACAAGAATCCAAAAGGTTGCTCTAATTTGCCAAACGTTCCGCGTCCTGGGGTCACAGGGGCTGCGTTTCGCCCCGTATTAGGTAACTAGAAACACTTTTTTAAGTGGAGAATCCGTGGAGTGCTCAGAAGCTAACTTGCATTGCATTGGCGCTGTTGATAGCTGGACCGCACCATACTATCGCAGGTACTGGGTTCACACAGAATGCGTGCAGGCAGGTCTCCATGGTCTTTGTATGCATATTAAAGCTGTTGTTTAGTCCGTTTTTGTTTGTTAAATTAATATTTTCATTCGTTTTTCTTGATGCAATAGGGTTATGTGATCGTAGCAGATAAACTTTTTCATGTGAAGGACGTGGACATTGGTTTATTAGGGTTTGTGTAACTGCTCGGGACAAGGAGATGGCCATTGGATTGAAGTTCATTTTTGCTTTCTTTGGAATTTCATGCTTCACTAGTTTTTGCTATTCAGAAAAAGGTCCAATTCATTCGATCTCTATTACTTTTTCATGCTCTTCGTTGAGTTCAAGGACGCATTAGTTTGTTCCCTGATTACCTAAGGATTTGTCATTCAGGGATTTTAACGTTTTATTCTCTTAATTCTGCAAAATTTGAAGCTTTTTTCGCCACTGTTGTGGAATCTATCTAGGTTTAGTATGAATAATGGTTACTCTACTGAGATTTGCAAAAAAGTACTTACTATCTAGGATTAGTGGTAATGGTTACTATACTCAGATTTGCATCACAGTACTGAAGATAGCTGGTTGAGAGGCTATGTATATTAATGCATATTAGTTGTGGAATCTATCCAGGTTTAGTACGAATAATGGTTACTATACTGAGATCTGCAACAAAGTACTCACTATCTAGGATTAGTGGTAATGTTTACTATACTAAGATTTGAAACACAGTACTGAAGATAGCTGGTTGAGAGGCTATGTATATTCGTTCAACGCAGATTGATATCATACATGTTTTAATTTTGGATTGATATCATACTTGTTATAATGGGTCTGGGACTGAATCCTCTAAATTGAAAGAAAAGTATTTAAAGAAAACTTTTTATGACGGTCCAAAAGGTGAAAAAAAATAAAACGAATTTCACCTAATTCCAACACACATTAAAGATGTTACTTCCTTAAATACTGTCTCACAGGAGTCTTTCATGATCATTATGGTAACTAGTTTCAATTACCAATACTCATAATTGATTTTGAATTTTGTAAACAGCTCCCCACTACACATTCCTAAAGGAGGCCTCGGAATCGCCACGCACCTCATATTTTGACTATATAATCGTGGGAGGAGGCACAGCGGGCTGCCCCTTAGCAGCAACGCTTTCACAGAACTTCAATGTATTAGTGCTGGAAAGAGGAGGAAGTCCTTATGGAAATAGTAACATCTCAAGGCTGGAGAATTTCGCAAAAAATATAGGGTATTCCTCGCCCTCTTCACCGGCCCAGAGATTTATATCAGAAGACGGTGTGATCAGCTCCAGGGCTCGGGTTCTGGGAGGAGGCAGTTGTCTGAACGCAGGGTTTTATAGCAGAGCCAGCCCTGAATATGTCCAAGATGTGGGATGGAATGGTGAGCTCGTGAACGAATCCTATCCATGGGTAGAAAATATAGTTGCCCACCAGCCACGTGTCAGGCAGTGGCAATCTGCGGTGCGGGATGCGCTGTTTGAGGTGGGGGTGACTCCCGACAATGGCTTTACCTTTGATCATAAGTATGGTACCAAGATTGGCGGTACAATTTTCGATGATGATGGCAACAGGCACAGTGCTGCTGACCTTCTACAGTATGCAGATCCTTGGAAGCTAACGGTCCTTCTGCATGCAACTGCTCATCGCGTGCTTTTCAACAGCAGAGGTAATCGAAGAGCTAATACAACTAGCACAGGCATAGCCATTCAATTAAAAATTACTGGTTCTACAAATTTTATGTTAAGTTTGTGGTTGAACCATGTTGATAGAGATTAAATGGTTGAGACATATTAAACAATGAAAAATAATTAAAAAATATTTTCTTACTGGTCATATTTTAGTTAAAAAAATTTAACTGTGTGTTATACATGCCTACTACATGTTATCATAGACATTCTTCCTGTTATCCATTTATCAACTATCAAATTTTTTTATATTCTTTTTCTTTTTATCTCACATTCTTTAAGTTCTGCATTATCCATTCATCAGCTGAGTTATGGATGCATTGCTACCAATTATCTATTCATCAATCAATCTCCACAGTACACTTGTCTAATCTTGGTCGGTAGATGAAAAAGCATAGGTCTTAGTCCACCCCAAATCTCAAATAAAAAGGTTTGTGGCTGCTTTATGGAATGGAAGAGAGTTTGTAATCTTCGTAGGTAGATGAAAAAACATAGGTCTTAGTCCACCCCAAATCTCAAATAAAAAGGTCTATCTACTTAACTAGCACACCCACATAGTTTGTGGCTGCTTTATGGAATGGAAGAGAGTTTGTAATCTTCCACATTAGATGAAAAAACATAGGTCTTAGTCCACCCCAAATTTCAAATAAAAGGGTCTATCTACTTAACTAGCACACCCACATAGTTTGTGGCTGCTTTATGGAATGGAAGAGAGTTTGTAATCTTCCTCAGTAGATGAAAAAGCATAGGTCTTAGTCAACCCCAAATCTGAAATAAAAAGGTCTATCTACTTAACTAACACACCCACATAGTTTGTGGCTTCTTTATGGAATGGAAAAGAGTTTGTAATCTTCCTGCTTAGATGAAAAAACATAGGTCTTAGTCCACCCCAAATCTCAAATAAAAAGGTCTATCTACTTAACTAGCACACCCACATAGTTTGTGGCTGCTTTACTGAATGGAAGAGAGTTTGTAATCTTCCTCCATAGATGAAAAAGCATAGGTCTTAGTCCACCCCAAATCTCAAATAAAAAGGTCTATCTACTTAACTAGCACACCCACATAGTTTGTGGCTGCTTTATGGAATGGAAGAGAGTTTGTAAATATTTTTTGTAATCCTCATATTCTTTTAGATAAATGGGTTCAATTGTGTTCTTTTGGTTGTTTTTTATATCCCTTTTTTATAATTCTTTTTTCCAAATTTGAAGGACTGCCATAGAATCAATCTCTAGTGCACAAGTGTCTCATCCTAGTCAGTAGATGAAAAAGCATAGGCTGTAGTCCACCCCAAATCTCAATCTCTAGTGTACAAGTGTCTCATCCTAGTAAGTAGATGAAAAAACATAGGTTGTAATCCACCTCAAATCTCAAATAAAACAGTCTATCCAAGTAATTATCAGTCATTTATTCATAACTACTAGTTATTTAAATGGCTAAAAGTTATTATTTTAATTTCAACTATGACTTATTAATATATCAAGTACCATTTATCCAGTTATTGTTTATAATTATCTATTTTGAATTTAGAAAAACTGTCATAAAAACAATACACTTGTCTTGGCCTTTTGCAATCTAAAATATTAGATACAAACAAATTAAATTAAAGATAACACAGGCTGATAAACCAGACTTGTTGCAATGGATCCGAAATAATTTTAAGATTATAAACTCTGCTCTATATTATTTTATTTATTTGCATCAGGCAACTATCATGATTACTTTTTATGATTTTGTGCAGGATTGGCAAGGCCTTTGGCATATGGTGTTCTGTATACTGATAAAAATGGGAAACAACACACTGCTTATTTGAATAGGGTTTTCGGAAGCGAGATTATAATTTCAGCGGGAGCTCTGGGAAGCCCGCAACTGCTGATGCTGAGCGGGGTCGGACCTGCAAAACATCTTGCAGCGATGAAGATTCCAGTGGTGCTCGATCTGCCTGCAGTTGGGCAGGGTATGGCTGACAATCCAATGAATGGGATTTTCGTTCCCTCTCCGAACCCCGTGGAAGTTTCTCTTATAGAAGTTGTTGGTATAACTAAATTCGGAAGTTACATTGAGGCTGCCAGTGGATCGGACTTTGGGCCCGAGTTCCCACCCAGGCATTATGGAATGTTCTCACCAGAGGTACCTCTGTTTCTGCATTAAATTGATGTTGAAAATTTATTAATGTCGTTGGGAGACTAGTTTTTATGTAAGGTGTATAAAGAACAAACACAAGTGAACATTTTCATTGCTGATTACAAAAATTAAACAGTAAAGATAGACTCTCTTACTAAAGAAGAAATCTGTATAGAGAACATTTTATTTTGTATGTTTTGGAAACTAAATAGAAAACATAAATTCATCCTGACCTAGAAAATTGTTATATTGTGATATACAATTTGAAAAAAGAGCCACCAACTGAATATATTAATTCAAATGCTTTCAAATGCTTTTATTAGGAGGGTTTAATATATTGGATGAATTTATGATATATGTTGATTCATGCTTAATTTCGGAGGGTTTAATATATTGGATGAATTTATGATATATATTGATTCATGCTTTTAGATGGGATGCAAATACCAATTTAATTGTTTTGTTTTTTAAGAAGCTTTAATATATTGGATAAATTTATATATAAACAGAAAGTTTTTATATATTATATAGACACATTCTACTTCGGAGAAGAGTATCTCCTTATTTTGGTTGGTTTTTATCCGTTATAAATCTTCACAGAATTTTCAAAAAGTGTAAAAACATTGCTAAATTTTAGAGTGTGGATGCTTGGAGTTTTCATGTCAGATGATTTCATTTCTGCATTTAATATCTTTTAACAAACAACAAAAATTACAAAATTTTATGAGTTAAATTCACCAATTTAAAATTGAAAATCAACCAAAAAGTCAAAATAGCCCATAGTTAACATCTTCCCTAGTTAGACATTCCATATATATATTTTTAGTTAAAAACTGTAAGTTGACTAAAAACCGGCATAACTATTCAAAATAATACATTTAATTGATGAATAAATACCTGAGAGAATGAATTTATTGCATGGTGTAGATAGGGCAGCTGGCCACCCTTCCTCCAAAGCAAAGGACACCAGAAGCCATTGCACGGGCGATTGAGAATCAAAAAGCACTACCGGATTCAGCGTTCCAGGGAGGCTTCATTCTGGAAAAGATCATGGGTCCCCTTTCAACAGGTCAACTAGTACTGAACACCACAGATGTGGACGACAATCCATCAGTGACCTTCAACTATTTTAAGGAGCCGGAGGACTTGCAACGGTGCGTTGAGGGTATGAAGACCATCGAGAAAATAGTAAAGTCTCCACAGTTTTCCAATTTCAAGTACCCAGATATGTCCGTTGGAGCCTTAGAGAACTTAACCAGCAGTCTCCCAGTGAACCTCCTCCCCAGGCACAAGAACGATTCCTCCTCACCGGAACAGTTTTGCAGAGACACTGTTATGACTATTTGGCATTACCACGGAGGCTGCCGGGTGGGAAGTGTGGTGGACAAAAATTACAGGGTTCTTGGCATAAACTCTCTAAGAGTCATAGATGGTTCCACCTTCTGTAACTCTCCAGGCACCAATCCTCAAGCTACTGTCATGATGCTTGGAAGGTTAGTTTACTATCTCCTTTGCTTCTAGTCTATAACAGGATTTTGCTCAAAGATTTAGATGTTTTTAATTTCAACATCTCGGTTTTTAATTTCAAGATTTTGTTTTATATGCATTGATCACAGGTACATGGGAATCAACATATTGAGAGAACGAGGTGTCAGGGTGCAGCCATAACAAGAAGATAGTAGCGATGATCATATGCGACATATCCAAGTTAAATCCCAATGACGGGATTAGCAAAGTTTTCCTCTTTGCTTCATATTATTATTGTATTTCATCCAGTGTATTTCATGCATTTAATGATTGATAAGTGTTTTAATTACAGTCACATAGTTTATGTGGCTGGATTATGTGGATAGAGATCAAATAGTTGAGAGATAGTTATGGAATGGAATACATTTTGGAAATATTATTTTATTCATTATATTTTTCAGTTAAACTGGTTAAACTGAGTTATTTATGCTTAGCTACATGTTATCAGGGAGATTCTTATTTTTTATATTATTTTTCTTTTTATCTGGCATTCTTTTAGTTATCTGTCATGGTTATCCATTCATCAGCTATGAGTTATCCATTCATCAACTAGCTACTAGTTATTGTTTATATTCATTTTTTTTATAATTGTTTATTTTGAACATAAAATGGTAACTTAGAAAATAATGGTTACTTAAATTTTATAATGGTTACTTAAAAAATAAGAAATTAATTTTGATTTATGGTATTTAAATTTAAAGTTACATAGAAATTAACAAATTAATTTTGATTTATGGCATTTAAATGTAACATAATCATTTTGTTTGTATTATTATTTTAATTTTGTGTTTTAAAAAGGGAGTAGTCTATTTATTATTGGACTTCCGTCTTAGTTTTGGTAGGAATCTTTTAAATTCTTTTTGTAAAATCTAAATTTCTAAGTGTTTAAATTGTATTTTTAAATCCATAAACACCTTGGAATATCCCTTGGCACCCAAATTATACAATTTCTATAGATAATGCATGTGTGTATGTTTTTTTTTAAGATTTTCATCAAGACTTCAAACTAAATAAGAGGGCTGATGCACAATCCTGGACTCCTTTAAAGACACTTTAGATGCCCCATAACACTGAAAAAACATGGAACCTCCTCTAACTTTACGTGACGAGGTACTTCCTTAACCGATTTAAAGATGAAGTAAAAAGATAAAAGTTAGATAATTGAATAGGCTTTCATAATATATAACTTTTATCTATATAAATTTTGTGAAAATGATTATAAAATTAGTTTCCCTTAAATTGGGTTTTCAAATTTTTAGCACATCATAACATATATGTTTCTGCCGGTGCATCACTATATGAGGTAAATGATGTCATTTTTGGATAAACTCTTGCAGACGTATAAATGGCATATGGTATTAATGCAACACTATTTTTTCAAAAAAAATTATAATTATTTATTATTATTATTAATTATTGAAGTCCCAAAACCTTGAATTGAAAATTTTTTGTGGGGGTGCAAGCTTTAGGGCTAAACTTAATTAAATTTTGTATTTCTATAAATACGATTGTAGAGATCGCTCTCCTTTAGTGCATCATATAGTCTTCTAGCGAAATGGTGAAGGAAATCAAAAGTTATATAAAAAACAAATAGATGTATCTAATTTCAAAAACTTACGTGTCTTTTAGAAAAATAATAATAAATAAATAAAACATACATATGTAGGAAAAAATTACATATTCATAATCGTAAGATCGTATTCTACAATATTCTATATTTTCATAAAAAAATATTGTGTTTGTCATAGCAATAAACGCCATCGAAACTGAGCATATTCAGAGAGTTCTGAAATACAGGCAATAGCCCTGGTTTATTTGTCCTAGCAAATAGGTTCGGTGGTCCAAAGCTATTTCCGAACATGATGCCAAGCCTTACTCCCGCTGATATTTTAAATTTTACAAATCGCACTTGCGATAAAAAAATGCATATGCGTTATAATGCATATGCAATATAAATCACATATGCATTAAAAAATGTAGGTATGGTAAAACAACGTATCAACCCTTTAAGGAATGTTATTGAAATGGATACATAAATGGAGTCCAATAGGATAAAGAGGAGTTATGAATCATATAATTTTGACTAAGAAAACCCCTTTGCCTAAACTAGACAATGCAATTCAGTTAACATTGTTTGAGTCTCTACCAACCTCAAATCAATTGGTAGTAGGATAGAGATAAGAAGGGAAAAGTGGGGAAAGTGTATCTTGTAGCTTTCCATATCTACTAGGTAATTTAGAATTAGTTTTCTCTTTTTCCAATGTGTCAAAGTAGTTATGCTTGAATATGGATTTAGAATACAAAGAATGTAAATATATATTGATACTTGCATAAAGAGTTAAAAGTTGAATATTTGTGGATTTGACCTTCTATAAATCTGTAACAAATTAACCTACCTACTATACATTCTATGGTATATATATGTGGAAAATTATTTCCATTCGATCATCTCGTATCGATATACAATCATTGTAAGTCAGTCATAGTCGAGCTTGGATACTAGAATTGAATCCTTTGCTTGGATCTCGAGCTCCTGGGCTACTCAGTTGGGATACTCTAATCCAATGGAAGGGTTGAATATTTTTTCGTCTATGTGAGAAGATGACAAACTTTAATACACTCTTGGTAGAATAATGGTGCATGGTACCTTTATATGATGATACATTTTTATGTTTAAATGAACTACTAATATGTGTATGGGAATGTATATTTATCTTAATCTTCGACTCTTCCTTCAAATGTTTATTCAAATACCACATATCAGTAGAAACCTATGTAGAATGGGAGGGACAATTCTCAAAAGACAAAACATTCCTAGAATTCGAAAGATTCCAGATAATTAGGAAAGTAATTGGTCTATAATTGTGTAGATATTCTCATGAAAACCATATTTTTAGGCCTACCTCCACATACTCGTACTGCCAAATATCCTTCTTTCCTAATCAACATTCTATCTTATTACAAAATTGAAGAGAAAATAGCATTTCATTAAGATGTGGGATATGTCTTCTCCACCTTTCCAACAAATATAACATATTCCAAGACCTTCATGTTATTTTTCTTGTGATAGAGATCTTCGGTCAAGACTTTTGAAGTGAGAGAAATCCATATGAGAATTTTAGACTTTTTGGATCTTTGATTCTCCAAGTCATTTCCCACCACCATCTATCTTTCAGATCCTCCACATTCATAAGATTTTGATAGTCTGGCTACAATGTATAACCTCCTCCATTCTTATTTAGAGTCCTCATCAAAACATTTGGATCTTAGTTTAACTAACCTTGTCTGAATTTTAGTTCTAAAAGAAAACAATTCAATTAATCTTTCAATCGACCTATCAAGTGAAGTTGGTATTCCATCCCCAATTCTAGGTTAAAGAGGCATCTTCGTCACACACATCCACACACCCTCTCTACATCCCTCTCTAGCTAACCATCATTATTTCTCTCCTTCACTATACCTTTGCATCTATAACCATCCCTCAACCCCCTCTCTCACCTTTTTCTCTCCCTCTCTTCCTCTCTCACCTTCCATCCCTCTCTTCCTCTCCCCCCACTCCTTCCTTATCTCACCACTCCCCCCTTAGACAAATTTACACACCTTTTGGTATTGGAACACCAGACCCCCTCTCCTTCTATAACCAACCTCCCCCCTTTGTCTCTCTCAAACACATCCACACACCCTCTCTCTATCTCTCTCTCTCACACATACAATCCCTCATCTCTATCCCTTGGTGTAACCATCATTTACCATCCTTCATTTCCCTAAATCCCTCCTCTCTTATTGTTATTATCCCACTCTCTCACCCTTTAACCATCCCTCCATCCATCGTTGTCTCTCCCTCCATAACTCTCTCTCTCTATTTGACTCTCCCCACTCTCACTCTTTAACCACCCCCACATTTTTCTCTCTCACTCACTCACTCTATACCTATCTCTAATCAACCACTCCATCCACCCCTCTCCTCCCTCTCACTTTTTAACTCCCCCCCATTTGCCCCTCCATCCATTATGCTATATCTTTTCGCCATCCATTATCCTATACATTTGTTGCACCCAATCATCCCTCCCTCCTATATATCTCCCTCTCCCATCCTCCCTATATCTCTTACCCCCCTATACCTCCATCCCACTTATATTTATTCCCCTCCCACTTATATTTCTCCTTCATTCTTTTCCCTTTTATATCTCTCCCCTACCCATCCCTCCCTTCCCCTTATATTTCTCCTCCCTTCATCCCCCCCATATCTCTCCCCTACCCATATTTGTCTCTCCCATGATTCCTTCTACACCTTTCTCTCCCTCCTTTGACTACTCCCCCCTCTTTTAGCTTAAGCAATGTAATGTTAATTTATCCTATCTCATATGCGATATGAAAATCATGTTTTACGTAGAGACCGTTAGGGGTAAACCATTGTAGCCATAACGCATATGCATTAAAACGAACATGCGTTATATTGCATATGCGATACTTGTTTTATAAAAAATCTTAGGTTGCGGGCCATTTTTACTGTAGCAAAAGACAAAATTCCTCTGTACTTGTGCACAGAGAACTGTTCCACATGTCATTTCATCATTTATTACACAAATCCATAGGTATTTTACAAGTTTGGGTGGATTTAAATGGGGAATGTATGTAATATAAGCCATAAATCAATGAAGAAGGTGCTTACACTGGAAGAAGCTAAAAAAAAGAGGGAAGAGTCAAGAAATCGTCAGCATTCAATCGATGAGCAAATACTTCCCATTCTTGCTCAACTAGAAAATACGACTTAGGATACCCCAGAGGAATATCTAAAGCAGGGGAATTTTATAGTGGACAATACCATTCATTCTCAACTGAACCACATTTTAGTATTGAGTTCATCGGATGGAACACTAAACTTTGCGTCAAATATTTGTGCCTCAACATCTCAGGAAAAGCATAGATACCTGATGTAGAGGTTGAGGATAATGCAACGTTAATGGAAGCTGGTTATGGGGAAAATGAAAATAATGGTGCATTATTAAGCATGCAATTTTGTGAAGAGTTCAATAATTATGTTCCTGACGATGAAAATGTGTCTCCGCAACAACCATGCGAGGTGGTTCAATCTCCTAATCTAAGTTTTCAGCTTGTAGTGGATGTAAACGTCACTCCAACATTTCAAACTACAAAAACGATCGCATCAACGTGAAAGAGTGTTGATGTATTTGTAACTTCGAAATGTAATCACTTGTATATCTTATGTATTGTACCTTGATGTTTATTTTGGGAAGTGTCTGTAATGTACTTGAGTCATGTCATTCCCCAATGTTCCTATCGAGGGATTCAATAATGTAAACAAGTCAAAGTCATAGTGGGTAACCCTCCTATTGATCAAGGGTTAAAGTCCCCGTAGTTGTGGGGCCCTGGGGTTATTAAAATATCCTAGAGAAGTCAGCCCAGTGAGTTATAGAGAGGGAGCTTCTCTATTTATCACACACTCACTCACACTCAGTTGTAGCGCATAACTGAGAGAGAAGAAGTTGTTGGGACAAGAGAGAGAGAGACTATTGCTGTCAGAAGATCATCTTACTATTTTGGGGTTTTACTTTTGGTGCTGATTCTATCTCTGAGGAAGTTGCGAGGTTTTATCCTTTATGGTTTCCCCTAGGAAAACATTTGTGTCCATTGTCTCTTATGTTTGACTGTTGTGCTTGTTATTCTCTCAGTTAAATATCTTAAGATAATGCTATCTTAAAGGATAAAAATATAACATGGTATCAAAGCTAACCTGAGAAGAAGACATTGTGCAGCTGTGGAAACTAGGGCTTCCTACTTTTTGGATCTCTCTCCATATATTTTCAACAAAAGAAGGTTGGACTGACTCTCCTCTCTAGGGTGCATCTTTCTGTCAAAGCAGAATCCGATTCTAACCATTTTTAGTTTTTGACCCGACACTACTGCCAAAAATTAGGGCTTTCCACAAAAGTGGAATTTTTGAGTGAGCCCAGGCCTAGATTGATCTCCTCCCCAAAATCAAAGTTTAGATATCAAGATCAAAGTTTTTGGCTGGGCAGAACTCCAGGAAAGTCAAACCCTAATATGCTCTTGAACCAGCTCTACAAAAATTTATCTCCAAATCCAATTCGGACATCTTAACCTGGTAATATCTAAATATTTGGTATTTCCATTTGAGGTTCTCAGTTAAGATGTCTCATCATACCAAGCTTGATGAAAAGCTTGAGGGAGCTGATAAATTCTTAGCTTGGAAGTATACAATCTCCCTGGTCCTGGAAGAAAATGAGCTGGACTCCTACATTAATGAGGAGGTTCCAATTCCAGAGGGAGATGAGGCTAAGGCCTTACACAAGAAGAAATTGGTCATGGCTAAGAGAATTATTGTTGATTCAATCAAAGATCACCTCATACCAAAGGTGTCCTCCCTAAAGACACTTAAATCTATGTTTCATGCCTTGACCAAACTGTTTGAAGGAAAGAACATAAACCGGAAGATGACTTTGAGAAACCAATTGAAGAATGTAAAGATCCAGAATGTGGAGACTATCCAGTCTTACTTTACAAGGGTCTCTTTGATCAAGGAACAACTGGAAGCAGTAGATGAAGAAGTAGAGAATGCAGAAATTGTGATGACCACCTTGAATGGTCTCCCTAGGGCTTGGGACTCTTTCATTCAAGGGATCTGTGCCAGAAAGAAGCTAGTCAAGTTTAGCAGACTGTGGGGGGAATGCTCACAAGAAGAAGCTCAAATATTAGCACGAGAAGAAAAGATGGGAATTGAAGATCAAGCTCTCACAGTACAATCCAAGAAAAATAGAACAAGCCATCACAAAGGTGAGCACTCTCACCAGAAGAGTAACTTTAGAAAGTCTAAAGATTTTTCTAAGTTCATTTGTTATACATGTGATGAAAGAAGACACCTTGCAAGATATTGTCCTAGAAACAAAGATAGATCTCTCAAGAGGAAGGGAAACAAGAAAATACATCATGCTCATGCTGCAGAAGATGATGAACCTTCCAAGAAGAGAATCAAACAAGACAGTGATGATTCTTCAAGTGATCAAGAATATGTCTTGATTTCTGCTCTCACGGGAAACATCACACATGGAAGCAATGATTGGCTTATAGATAGTGGGGCTTCCAAATATATGACTGGATTCAAAGAACCATTTGTGAAACTATCAAAACATGAATCACCCCACAAGGTGAAACTTGGGGATGGCTACCAATATCCAATAAAAGGTAGTGGAGAATCCTCCTTCAAATTAGACTCTGAAAAGTCTATGAAGATGAAGGATGTCCTATTCGTACCAGGACTAAAGAATAACCTTCTCTCCATCTCTGCATTAGATGCAAAAGGCATAAGAGTTGCATTTATAGATGGCGAAGTCATCATGTGGCCAAAAGGAAAGACTATTGACGATGCAGTAGTAATTGGAGAACAAGAGGGAGGACTATAGAGATTAAAGGGCCAACCATAAAAAGATTTGGTTCATGACTCAGTAGAACCAAATGAACTTTGGCATAGAAGGCTTGCACATGTGGACTATAGGGCACTACCACTTGCAAGCAAATCTGTTGAAGGTCTTCTATAAATACAAGCAAAACATGAAGGAGTATGCAAGTGATGTGTTAAAGGAAAGAAAACAAAGAAGACATTTCCAAGTAGTGAAAGCAATGCTAAAGGAATCTTGGAAATCATTCACTCCGATGTATGTGGTACGATGTCATCCAGTTCATTAAGCGGGTATGTATACTATGTTTCCTTCATTGATGATTTTTCTAGGAAGACATGGATATACTTCATGAAGAACAAAGATGAAGTATTCAACGAGTTCAAGGAATTCAAAGCCTTGATCAAAAACTACACAGAAAAGAAGATCAATATTTTTCGATCAGATAATGGCAAAGAATTCACATCAATTGAATTCAAAGAGTTATGCAAAGATTCAGGGATTAAGAGGGAGTTATCCACTTCATATAATCCACAATAGAATGGAGTTGCAGAAAGGAAGAACATAACAATCATGGAAGATGCAAGAGCAATGCATCATGATCAAGATCTTCCCATGCATCTATGGGAAGAATCTTCTAGAGAAGTTGTGTATGTACAGAACCGTACTCCACATAGAGTACTCAAGAATAAGACACCTAAAGAAGTGTTTTCTGGAAAGAAACCAGAAGTCAGTCATCTTAGAATATTTGGCTGTCCAGTGTACATACACATTCCAAAATAAAAGAGGACAAAATTAGATCCTTCAGGAAGGAAGGGTATATTTGTGGGATACTCTGAAAGCTCAAGGGATTATAGAATATACTTCCCAAGATTCAAGAAGATCAACATCAGCAGAGATGTAACATTTGACGAAGACTCAGCTTATAACAAATTCAGAAAGAGACCTGCTAAAGAAACTGAAGAAACAGAAGTACCTAGAATTCATGACACAACCATGAATGAAGCAATTCTAGAAGAAGATCGAAAATTAGAAGAACCTCAAGGACCTATAGATCCACCTCAAGAAAAGAATCCTCACAAGAGGAAACCTGCTTGGGTACAAGAAGCTATCCAAGGTGCAGAAAGATATGGGGCTCTAGAAGAAACACACAAAGAAAGGAAAAGAACCAGGTCCTGTTAGGGTTATGTATCCTTATTATGTGACTTCATTGATAAAGAACCTTCCAACTATGAAGAAGTGGTAGAAAAGAAAGAATGGAAGGATGCTATGATTGAAGAATATCAATCAATCATGAAGAATGATGTTTGGGATGTTGTCCCAAGACCAGAAGGGAAGTTTGTTGTAACTTCCAAATGGATCTATAAAATCAAGCATGATGCAGATGGTAGCATAGAGAAATATAAAGCAAGATTTGTGGCTCGTGGTTTCTCCCAGAAATAAGGAATGAATTATGAAGATACTTTTGCTCCTGTAGCCAAATATACTTCCATTAGATCAGTACTTGCTTTAGCTGTAGTAATGAAGTGGAAAGTACACTAGATGGATGTCAAAACAACCTTCTTGAATGGTGTAGTAGAAGAGGAATTATATGTGGAGTAGCCACTCAGTTTTGAGACACATGACAGGGAGACTCATGTGTGCAAATTGAAGAAAGCCGTGTATGCTTTGAAACAGGCACCCAGGACATGGTACAACAGAATTGGTGGCTTTCTATCCAGTTTGGGCTTTGCCAAAAGTAAAGTAGATTCCAACCTTTAGTACAAGGCTGAAGAAGGTAACCCAGTGATACTCCTACTATATGTAGATGATCTGTTTGTAACAGGTATGGATGGGTTGATTGTTGATACGAAGAGGAAGCTTGTTGCTGAGTTTGAAATGAAGGACTTGGGTATGATGCACTATTTTCTAGGTATGGAGGTGTGGCAGAATACATATGGAATTTACCTAGGAAGTATCTAGTAGAGATCCTGAAGAGGTTCGGGATGATGGACTACAAGGCCATGACCACACCTATGGTATCAAACCTGAAGCTATTGAGTGATGCTTCATCATAAGCGGTTGATGCTACGATGTGTTGTCAGATGATTAGGTCCTTGATGTACCTGATGAATACGAGACTAGATATTTGATTTGCTTTGAACACCTTGAACTAGTTCCTGGAAGATCCAATACATGTTCACTTGATTGCTGCAAAGCATATTCTTAGGTACCTGAAGGGTACAATTGATTATGGGCTTAAGTATGAGGTGAATTAGAAGATTAACCTGGAAGGCTATGTTGATTCAGATTGGGCAGGTAGTGCCATTGATAGAAAGAGCACTTCAGGATGTTGCTTCAGTATGGGATCAGGTGTGACCTCTTGGTTTAGCAGGAAGCAGTCCTGTGTGGCACTAAGTAGAGCCAAAGTAGAGTATGTTGCAGCTTGTTCGGCTAGTTGCGAGGCATTGTGGATGAGAAAGACACTGTTTGATTTATTTGATCTCTATATGGATGCTACTTGTATATATTGTGACAACCAGAGCTATGTGAAGTTGTCAGAGAACCCAGTGTTCCATGAAAATTCAAAGCATATCGAGATCAAGTATCAGTATTGTTATAGTTGATTTTACCACACATGGTGAATCACATTTTTATGGCCTTCCATGTCCCTCTGCAAACTCCTTACACCTCATGGACCATTTTTGTTCCTTTGATGTTTCCAAGATCATCCCTAAAAACATGCAAAATTTGCTATACGCGACTTTTAAACCCTTTCTCGCGTATATACGCGGGTTTGACCCCTAAAACCGCGTAGATCAGGATGTGTGCAAAAGGTCAAATTCTTTTGGAGTTTTCCTTGATGTGGATCTGACTCACTTGTCTCCTAGCTTTCCCTATGCCTTGAGATCGCTCGAATTTGACCTTTCATTACCCCATTGAAGAGCTATATAAGGAACCCTTTGGATACATTGAAGGCATGAGGAATTGAGAGAAAGAGAACTATAGTCCATTGTTGCTAGATCTTATACTTGAGTCTGCATCCCTTTGTCCCTTGGAGCACTTTTGTGTTCTTCACAAGCTTTCCTTTTGTTTGTGAGCTTGCTATCAAGAGATGGAGGGTTGAAGTGGTGGAGGCCCAAGTGGGGGACTCAGTTTCTTCGATTCACAGACGTGATGACAGAGGTTGTCTCTATTGTAATCTCTATTTTATATTAATAGAAATATCTTTTCCTATCCAATAATGTGTATTTAAATGAATATTTTATCCACTGATGGTTTCAAATGATTATATGTTATTGATTATATATGCTAGAGTATGTCTAACACAATTATATATAGCACACTTGTCTTGTTTATTGAATGTTGAGGAAGCAATTTATCAATTCAATCTGGAGTTGGAAAGCTCAACGGGGATCTACATCAGCCGTCCGAAATAAGGTATGAATCGAGATCCTTTAGTTTTAGTTGTTTGGTTTCTCTTGCATATAGGAAAGGATTGATTTCTAGAGTTAAGTTGTCTATTGTGGTACGCCAAGCCATAGGAATTTCTCTCCGTAACAACTATATCAGGGATATGGTACAGAGAGGAGTAGTTAAGCTCCAGTATGTTGTGACAGACGAGAAGACAGCTAGTGGACTGACCAAACCAAGTTTGAGTACTTCAGGGAGAAGCTTGGTGTTCTCCAGATCGATTTTCCCTTCAAAGGGAATTGATGTGTCTATTGGCCCTTCTAAAATGGTGGAAGCCTGAGCTTCACATGGTCAGATGTAAGTGCAGAGATGCTATGATGTGATTGTGGGTTGTGTTACCACATGATCAGTGCAGAGACATTCTGATGTGATTGTGGGTTGTGTTACAACATGATCAGTGTAGAGCCATTCTGATGGGATTGAGGGATGTGTTCCCACATGATCAAATATAAGTGCAGAGATATTCTGATGTGATTGTGGGTTGTGTTACCACATGATCAGTGCAGAGACATTCTAATGTGATTGTGGATTGTGTTACCACATGATCAGTGTAGATCCATTCTGATGTGATTGAAGGATGTGTTCCCACATGATTAGACATAAGTGCAAAGATATTCTGATGTGATTGTGTGATGTGTTCCTACATGATCAGTGCAGAGCCTTTCTAACAAGATGAGGCTAGATGTAAGTGCAGAGCCATTCTGATGCGGTCTGTTTTTCGGAAAGAAACCAGAAGTCAGTCATCTCAAAATATTTGGCTATCTAGTGTACATAAACATTCCAAAAGAAAAGAGGACAAAGTTAGATCCTTCAGGAAGGAAGGGTATATTTGAGGGATACTCTGAAAGCTCGAAGGATTATAGAATATACTTCCTAGGATTCAATAAGATCGACATCAACAGAGACATAACATTTGACAAAGACTCATCTTACAACAAATCTAGAAAGGGACCTTCTAAAGAACCCGAAGAAACAGAAGTACCCAGAATTCATGACACAACCATGAAAGAAGCAATTCCAGGAGAAGATCGAGAAGTAGAAGAACCTCAAGAACCTATGGATCCACCTCAAGAAAATAATCCTGACAAGAGAAAACCTACTTGGGTATGAGAAGCTATCCAAGTTGCAAAAAGATATGGGGCTCCAGAAGAAACACATAGAGAAAGGAAAAGAACCAAGTCCTGTTCAGGTTATGTAGCCTTATTATGTGACTTCATTGATAAAGAACCTTCCAACTATGAAGAAGAGGCAGAAAACAAAGAATGGAAGGATGCTATGATCAAAGAATATCAATTGATCATGAAGAATGATGTTGGGGATGTTGTCCCAAGACCAGAAGGGAAGTCTGTTGGAACTTCCGAATGGATATATAAGATCAAGCATGCCACAGATGGTAGCATAGAGAAATATAAAGCAAGATTTGTGGTTCGTGGTTTCTCCCAGAAAGAAGGAATAGATTATGAAGAGACTTTTGCTCCTATAGCTAGATATACTTCCATTAGATCAGCACTTGCTTTAATTGTAGTAATGAAGTGGAAAGTACACTAGATGGATGTCAAGACAACCTTCTTGAATGGTGTAGTAGAAGAGGAAGTATATGTGGAGTAACCCTCCTATTGATCAAGGGTTAAAGTCCCCGCAGTTGTGGGGCCCCAGGGTTATTAGAATCTCCTAGAGAAATCAGCCCTAGTGAGTTATTGTCAAGTCAGGAATTAGAATAAATAGAGAGCGAGATTCTCTATTTATCACACACTCACTCACACTCAATTGTAGCGCATAACTGAGAGAGAAGAAGTTGTTGGGACAACAGAGAGAGAGACTACTGCTATCGAGAGATCATCTTACTGTTCTAGGGTTTTACTTTTGGTGTCGATTCTATCTCTAAGGAAGTTGCGGGGTTTTCTCCTTTATGGTTTCCCCGAGGAAAATATTTGTGTCCATTGTCTCTTATGTTTGATTGTTGTGCTTGTTATTCTCTCAGTTAAATATCCTAAGATAATGCTAGATTAAAGGATAAAAATCTAACAAAGAGAACTCCTAAACACATACAAGTGGACAAGAGTGAATTGACTTCCATGGAAGGTAAGGTGTCTAAATGCATTATCCTTCGTCATTGTTCTCAAATAAAGAAATAATATTTTGATAAAAAATCTAAAGCCGCTAAATGCCAATTGTTTTTAGCTTTGATTAAATATAGGAGTATGGAAACTGTTAGAATAAATTTAGGCATAAGAACATTGAAGAATATCGAATCAAGTAATCACATTGTGAAATCTCTTGCTGCTGCATTCACATCGATTGGTAAAAAAACTCATTCACAGGGTTGTAATGTGGCTCGCTGTGTCTTGGCTGAATCAATTGTAAGTAGATCCACAAGACAACATCATTTACTTAAATGCACATCACAATTTGTGCCTTTACATCCAAAGACACTTAAAAAAGATTCAGTAAGAAGAGACAAACTTGATGTAGAGGGACAAATGGAAACATTATGGGAATTTAGCGATAGGTTTCCCTGTAAAGACCTGAAGTTAGCCGAAGCAGTGAAGGGACTAGTGCACACATTTTGGCACGATAACAATAGGCCTTATTCTAACACAAATGATGTGTAAAAACACTGTAGGGGTTCTATGAATAATGAACAGCATGTTAAACATTATCTTGACATGACACAAACTCAATTGTTTGAGATGTTTAAAATTTCCCACGTAGAGCTAAGGATCGGGAAAATATATTTTGAAAAATGCAAGCCTTGGTATGTTAGAATCAATACCATACAAAACACTTGTTGTAGGTACCACATAGAGCTTGATATATATTATCATACATTTTCACATATGCGTCATTTTTTGCATCCTAATCATGTGCAGGAATGCTCAAGTATAGTACCGCCAATGTCATCTAGAGATTTCATCGATACCATAATGTGTCTGAGGTAAGATGGGCAAACATATTACTAACAATGTGTAGATTTTTCTTGCAACAAATGTAGTGGGCTATCATTATGATCCGATGGCATCCATGAGAGTGAAGATCAGCCATTCAGGAATACAATTGTCGAGAAGCATAACTATCAGTGTGAGACATATCAACTACATGATGGGAAAGAAATAAGGAATATTAAATTGGTGACTTCATAGGTGAGAATGTACACAAATAATACTCATTTAAATGATTATATTGTTTATGTTATTTTATAACATTGTTTATTAATATAAATTAATGTTCATGCAAATATTTTTATGTTGTTTTATAAAATTGTTTATTTTGTTTCCCACCAGGTGCAAGTATGTGAATTTATTTCAGAGTTATGTTGAAAGATACAATAGTAAATTCAACATGTCCATATGGCACGGTGGAAAGATGATCAATTCTGAATATGCTGAGACACCTTCTCTCTCGAAAAAATACTATTAGTGGTTGACTTTGCAGAAAATTACACCCTATAGCCACAAAATGAAATACAAAGTCAATACTATCACTCAGAGCAGGTGGACATAAGGGTCCATTTCACTTATCAACATGGGCCATATAGCAATGAAGAGAAATGTGTGATATTGAAATAAAGTCACTTCTACATAAGTGACGACCAGACCCATGACATCCATTACGTGCAACATTGATTTAAAATGTTTTTTGATCATGTGATAGCTATGGATATACCGTTTTGTTGTCATTTGATTTGGTTAGATGGTTGTGCTGGTGAGTTCAAGAATGCACACGTATTTCAATGGTTGTGTTTGTTACACATAAAATACAAGGTGCCGCATATATAGAACTACTTTGAAACTGGTCATGGAAAATGAGAGCACAATGGCGATGGTGCATGCATAAAAAATGCCCTTAGAAGGGAAGAGATGGAGTTTATAGGTGCTCTCCTTCGAGAGGCTGCATCTATAGTGAAATGGTGTGGATCTATGATGGGAGAAAAAGCAACAAGGAAAAACATAGTGCGGACAATATTTTGGGAGGTGACAAATGTGGACCAATCCAGCACACATCGGGTGAACATAGTGCATGGAACTCGGCAGTCTCATTCAATTAGAATATCAGACAACTCATCCCTACAAATATGGATAAGATTGAAGGCTTGCTTTTGCAGTTCCTCTAGAATTTATGAATGTGATGATTGTGAGTATACAGATACGGTTGATACATGGGATCAAGTGACACATGCCACCAATTTGAAGGGGGATAATGAAATAGACTGAGTGGAAGATGATCAGACATATATTTCTACAGACTCTAATCACATATCAGATCTCATACAAGTAGGTACAAAAAAGTAAATTTGTAGTACCTAAATCACTGCAAGCCTTTACATATAAAGAAATTTTATTTATGTTACATGCAAGAACTTTTTTAATAAATGTAAATTTTTAACTCAAACTATTTCCTTTCACAGGTCAGATATACGTAGTGGTTTCCACAAAAAATAATGAATGGAGTTTTTCCTATTGGTTGGCTTATTTCTTAGAGGGGAAACAAACCATTCTTGAACCTGTTATAGATGATGAAATTATTGAATGCCCAACTGGCTCTATGGTTATAAAAGGGGATTACTTGACATTAGCAGCACAACATAAAAGGAAGGGTGGGTATGTATATCAAGATTATAGACTATGAGTTATTGTATACCACTTCACCAACCTGGTAGTTGGTATAGACATCAAGATGTGCACACTTTCGAACAAAAATAGTTCACATGTACAATACTTGCTACCTCATTTAGAGCATGAGATATTGATGGAGACCATCGACAACATAGATGATCCATATGGCCTACTCGAGTGAGTGCATTATCAGGTGTTACTAGATTGCCACGTGTGTTATTTAAAATTTAAAGTGTGTGTTGAAAAACAATTTCAATACCATTGACCTATACAATTTGAATACTAACCTATGATTGACGAATATCATACACTAACATCCTACTATTCACAGTATACTGGACAATATACACACAATCCTACACCCTCAGGTGAGTTATCTATAAATAATGTTTGCACAATTTCATTGGGTTCACTTTATTTTCTGATGAGAGTACTAATGTTTATCCTTTCATGTGCCTAGGATACAAAAATGATTTATGGAACATTGGAGGCACAAAGAACTAACGGTGTATTTAGACACCACCAAATAGAATTCAAAAAATAACATGCTCTAGAGTTGTTGAAATTTAATTTTAATGAATACTTTTTATATTAATGAACATTTAATTACATCCGTGGGTCAAATCTTGGAACTCTTGCATTGGTGGGTCAACTCTATAAAAAAATCCGTCATGTGACTATTGGTAGTGTTCCCATATCGCCCTTTCCCATACACACCTACAAGAACCAACGACATGCAATTATGCTGCTTCGTTTGTTTTTTCGCTCCAAGACCAAAAGTCACCAAGTGTCCCTGAACCACATTATGAGACGACTTTCAAATGGACATAAATCGACAACCGAAGGTCGGATCAACGAATCATCAACTTCGTTGGTCTCTTGGCATGTGAGTACATATACGGGGCCCTATCCATCCTGTTTGCATGGCATAGTGACTACATTGTGCATTGATTTCATAAACTAGGGCTTTGCTCAGTTTCCTTGAATGAAACTCTTACATTGGTGGGTCAAATCTACAAAAAACCTCCACTGTGAGACTATTGGTAGTGTTTCCATATTGGACTTTCCCATACACACCTGTAGGAGCCAACAACATGCAATTATGCTGATCTGTTTGGTTTTTCGCTCCAGGACCATAAGTTACCAAGTGTCCATGAACCACATTTTGAGACGACTTTCAATTAGACATAAATCGACAACCAGAGCCTGGATCGATGAATCATCGAGTCCGTTGGTCTCATGGCATGCAAATACATCTAAGGGGCCCTCTCTACCCTATTTTCATTTCCCGGTGACTACATTGTGCATTGATTTCATAAACTAGGGTTTTGCTGAGTTTCCTTGAATGCAACTCTTGCATTGGTGGGTTAACTTTGCAAAAAAATCTACAGTGGGACTATTGGTAGTGTTTCCATATCAGCATTTCCCATACACACCTTCAGGAGACAACAACATGAAATTATGTTACTCCGTTTGGTTTTTCGCTTTAGGACCAAAAGTCACAAAGTGTTTGTGAACCACATTTTGAGGTGACTTTCAACTAGACATAAATCAACAATTGGAGGTAGGATCGAAGAACTGTCAACTCCATTGGTATCCTAGCATGCGAACACATATAGGGGTCCTTCTCCATCCTATTTTCATTTCCCGATGACTACATTGTGCATTGATTTCACAAACTAGGGTTTTCCTCAGTTTCCTTAAATGCAACTCTTGCATTGGTTGGTCAACTCTGCAAAAAAATCCATCGTTTGATTATTGGTAGTGTTATCATATCATCCTTTCCCATACACACCTTTAGGATATGACGACATACAATTATACTGTTACGTTTGTTTTTTCTCTCTAGGACCAAAAGTCACCAAGTGTCCATGAACCACATTTTGAGGTGATTTTCAAATGGACATAAATCGACAACTGGAGGTCGGATCGATGAACCTTCGACTCCTTTGGTAATCTGGCATGCGAATACATCTAGGGGGGCCTCTCTAGCCTATTTTTATTTCCTGGTGGCTACATTGTGTATTCATTTCATAAACTAGGGTTTTGCTGAGTTTCCTTGAATGAAACTCTTGCATTGGTGGGTCAACTCTGCAAAAAACCTCCACCGTGGGACTATTGGTAGCGTTTCCATATCAGCCTTTCCCATACACACTTGCAGGAGTCAACGACATGCAATTATGATTTTTCGTTTGGTTTTTCGCTCTAGGACCAAAAGTCACCAAGTGTCCATGAACCACATTTTGAGGCGACATTCAACTGGACATAAATCAACAACCGGAGGTCGGATCGAAGAACCATCCAATTTGTTGGTATCCTAGCATGTGAATACATCTAGGAGGCCCTCTCTAGCTTGTTTTGATCTCCCGATGACTACATTATGCATTGATTTCATAAACTTGGGTTTTGTTGAGTTTCCTTGAATGCAACTCTTACATTGGTGGGTCAACTCTGCAAAAAAATCCATCTTGGGACTATTGGTAGTGCTTCCATATCGTCCTTTCCCATAAGCACCTATAGGATCCAAAAACATGCAATTATGCTAATCTGTTTGGTTTTTCACTCCAGGACTAAAAGTCACCAAGTGTCTGTGAACCACATTTTGAGGCGACTTTCAACTGAACATAAATCGACAACCGGAGGTCAGATTGACAAACCGTCAACTCCGCTGGTCTCCTAGCATGAAAATACATCTATGGGGGGGCTCTCTTGCCTATTTCCATTTCCAGGTGACTACATTGTGCATTGATTTCATAAACTAGGGTTTTTCTCAGTTTCCTTGAATGAAACTCTTGCATTGGTGGGTCAACTCTACAAAAAAATCCACCGTGGAACTATTGGTAGTGTTTCCATATAGTACTTTCCCATACACACCTACAAGAGAAACTGACATGCAATTATGCTTCTCCATTTGGTTTTTCGCCCCAAGACCAAAAGTCACCAAGTGTCCCTGAACCACATTTTGAGGCGACTTTCAACTAGACATAAATTGACAATCAAAGGTCGGATTGACGAATCGTCGACTATGTTGGTATTCTAGAATGCAAGTACATTTAGGGGGCCCTCTCTAACCTGTTTTCATTTCTAGGTGACTACATTGTGCATTGATTTCATAAACTAGGGTTTTGCTGAGTTTCCTTGAATGGAACTCTTGCGTTCGTGGGTCAAGTCTAGAAAAAACTCCACCATGGGACTATTGGTAGTGTTTATATATAGTCCTTAGCCATACACACCTGCAAGGGCCAACAACATGCAATTATGCTACTCCGTTTGGTTTTTCGCTCCAGGACCAAAAGTCACCAAGTGTCCTTGAACCACATTTTGAGGTGAGTTTCAACTCGACATAAATCGACAACCAGAGGTCAGATTTACTGTCGAGTCCATTGGTATCATGGCATGTGAGTACATATAGCGGTCCCCATCTAGTCTATTTTCTTTTCATGGTGAATACATTGTGCATTTATTTCATAAACTAGGGTTTTTCTCAGTTTCCTTGAATGCAACTCTTGCATTGGTGGGTCAACTCTGCAAAAAAATTCACCGCGTGACTATTGGTAGTGTTTCTATATCGGTCGTGCCCATAAACTAGGGATTTTGTCAGTTTCCTTGAATGCAACTCTTGCATTGGTGGGTCAACTATTGCATTGGTGGGTCAACTCTTGCATTGGTGAGACACATATGATAATTTATGAAGTTTCATTAATTTACCCTAGTTCAAAATGTTTCTACATGGCATCATAGTTTCTTTTGGTTGGGATCACTCTATAGGTGAAAGAGGGATTTGGTATTCTAATTTTTGTGTACTTAGGTTAGGTTCTTGAATTTGTTGATATTGTTGGGTGTGATACCCTAAGTTTCTTGGGAGAAGTTATTGGACCCTAAAAAATGTTTTGTCTTCTTCATATTGTTGTTCTTTTAACATGGATATGGCTATGGTGTCTTGCTTATATTTTAAGATTGTGTCTAGACTTGGATGGTATGTGGACATTGGTGCTTTGAGATGTGCGACGTATTATAGGTCATTATTAAACATGTTTCAAGAGAAAGAGGGAGGCATGAGTTTGGATATTTGTTATGATGCTACTTATCACATGTGAGTGATGTTCTATTTGTTCCTTGTTTGAATAAGAATTTTTTGAGAGAATTCCTTGAATGATAGATGTATAGTATAAAGTTCCATTTGAAGGAAAATAGCGCACCATAAATGATTGTAGTTTCTTGAGAGAGGGAGGTATTTACAGGTTTCTTGTTGATCAAGTGGAACTTGTACATTCCATGGAATTTCTTACGTAGAGGGAATTTACCATGATAATACTCTTTCTTGAAAATTCTCTTAGAAAGAGAGACTTGACTTAGCTCAGGTTAGTGTGTCGATTGTCAAAGGTTTTAAGGTGCGTGAGAGAGGTTATGATGTTAAAAATTTGATGACATCTCTACATGGGTTGTTGATTGAACCATGATCTTGGTATTTCATTAAGGATGTATTTCTGTTCAGTTATCTATCTTTGTGATTTTCATAGATACAATTCATTTGTCTTGGTCTTGTATGGAGATGTGATTATATTTGCAGGATGTGCTGAACAAATTATGATGTGATGTCTAGTGATTTTCTGCCATGGTGTTGACTTGAGGGATGATGGATTTTGGAAAGTTGTTGATGATGCAGAGTTATGTTCCTTCATATTCACAGGTAATCAAAATTCTTGTTTGAGATGCTGTGATCTAACTAGATGGTAGGTCTAGTGGATTTGCAACAAGATCTTACTTGTATTGGTGAAAACAATTTCCTTATAAGAGGGAGTATTATCTTTCGAAGTTACTACAAAATCTATTAAACCGTGTTTAGGGGTGCTTCATGAGACTTGGGGTACATGGTGTATGATTAGCCATTGGATGGTATGTGAAATATATACATATTAGAGGTGGCTTACTTAGTTAGATGAGTCATGCATTCTTCCTTGGAGTATTGGATATATTCAAATAGTTAGTAGGATATGTTATGATAAGATATATAATATCATAATATCACATAGGTGAACCACACATTAACTATCATTTTAATTAAACACATACTTAATGAAAGACATAGTTAAACATATCAGAAAGGCATATAATAAATATCATGTTCCCATATCAAGTCAACCATATATATAAATATGAACCTTGCTTTATATTATATGTACATATAATGTTTTCAAAAATGGCATGCCATGGCCATAATACAAAATAGTGGATCATACTGTACATCCATGTTTATACAAACAAAACAGTACATGTATGTATGGACCCCCTATACATCAATTATATTTATCCCCCATTTCACTGCCACTGTCAGTGGATTTTGAGAAGTCTATCTTTCTTTTTCAGCTGCTCAATGGTGTTCCCTAGCGTTGACCAAGAGGAACATATCTCATTTCTAGAGACTACACAGAAACCAAAATTTTTAAGTTAGTTTACCAACCTACAAAAATTCTATGTACATTTTTTCAAATTCAAAATCAATAAAACATTTTTACTTACTACATGTGTGTAAGTGATGGTGGGTCAAGGTGTAACTACATGTACCATCGGTGCCTCACTAGCAGTGGCCCTGATTGGGTTCTCTTCAAGCACCACTCACTCACTATCAAGCTGCATAAAATAGTATATATGTCAATGTTAGCAAATCAATGGGTGCACCAAAAATATACTTGCATGTACACAAAAAACTATACTAGATGGAGGGACAATGAATTTTTTTAAAGAAAGCGTGAAATACATGTACCTGGGAGGGGGGGAGAGGTGGGTGAGCAACGGCCCCTATTGGGTTCTATTCAAGCACCACTCACTCACTATAAAGATGCATAAAATAATATATATGTCAATGTAAACAAATCAATGGGTGCACCAAAAATATACTTGCATGTACAAAAAAACTGTACTACATGGAAGGACAATGAATTTTTCATAGAAAGCGAGACATGCATGTACCTGGTGGGGGGAGAGAAATGGCACCGATTGGGTTATCTTCAAGCACCACTTGCTCACTATCAAGCTGCATAAAATAATATATATGTCAATGCCAGCAAATCAATGGGTGCACCAAAAAGATACTTGCATGTACAAAAAGAAAGTATACTACATGGAGGGACAATGAATTTTTCAAAGAAAGAGAGACATACATGTACCTTGGGGGGGGAGAGGTGGGTGATCAGTGACCCCGATTGGGTGCTCTTCAAGCACCACTCACTCACTATCAAGATGCATAAAATAATATTTGTGTTAATTCCAGTAAATCAATGGGTGCACCAAAAAGATACTTGGATGTACAAAAAAAAACTATGCTACATGGAGGGACAATGGGGGAAACATAAATGAAATATAAGTAATATATACATATACCTAGGGGACATGAAAAGGTGTGTAACCAGTGGGTGAAACAACTGACAACGGGTTGAAAGGATGGGAATATGCATTAGCGAGCAAGGCTGCTCAGTGGACAGCTCTATCCAACATATGTTCCTACGTAAAAAACATAAAGATACAATTAGACAATTTCAAATAATTAAAAAACTACATGTTGACATCATAATTAAAATCATACATGTACTTGTGAATATTGCTCTATCTGTGACAGACCTATTTGAGATGCTACATACTCATCGTGCCCACCCTGCATAAAATATATTGTATCAATATTAAGATGTATTAAATGTGCCAATCTCTACTATAAATATGTAAATCTGATGATAAATCAAAAATTAACATTCCTACAAGTAATGGTGAAGCACCAAAATGATATGCAGCATTGACTGTCGCATCCATCTCATGACCGTCAACTGGTGGAGTATGGGATTGTGGGGTCTCATTGGACACCAGCTATAAATTTTTTCACGTAAATTGTCAGATACTTAAAATATAAATTATTTATGAGACAATTGAACACTATTATATAAAAAATAATGAACTATGTGAAGAATTAGTTTTACTTACATATTGGAGTAACCCATCATCACGAAACTCTGAAGCATGCCCATAGCATATGTTTCGACAAGTTATGCAAGGATGCGGCATGACTTGACACTTTGAACCCTCTACATGTCCATTGTGATCTCTAGATCTGGTAGGGTCAGGAGACCTAACTAGATCCTTTGTGTGTGATGGTCCAGCCCCAGATGTGCCAGCCTCATATGTGCCAAACCCTTGGCCTAAATTTCCCTTGACAACAGTCTCATGTCGAAGCAATGTATCTACCAAATCGAATGATTCCTCATGCGTGTCATCAATCACCGGACCTACAGGAGGATATAAATGATGGGGGTTTAGCGTGTGTAAAGGTCATGGTACACAGTTTGGATCAGTCCTTGCGCATTTCCTATCTTGGGGAATTCCATGTCCTACCCCCTAGAACTCTAAAATATCAAAGTAATTTACATGTTTACCCAATATAAATTCGGCATACAATTTCCTGAGGAAATAGAATGGGATGTATCTATTCCCATGAGAGTCTTCATCGAATACCATGTACTAACTATCCATCTAGTTGGATTTAATATTTGGTTCTATGCACTAGTCTATAGAAATGTGTGGTTGACTAGTGGGAGGAATCAATCCAATCCTAGGGTATCGAAATAGTGAAAAAATTTGGTCATTTGTTATTTCTTTGTAGCTCATCCAAGTGGAATAGTATTGCCTCTAGGAATCCTTGTAGGAGCTAATGTTGTCCAATTGTCCCTAGGCATTGGAAATGTATTTGTAATGTTATATAGGGCCTCTCCTAATGACCGTCTTATGTGGTCCCCCCCTCTAAAAAGTGAACTAAGGAGAGGCTCAATGCACCCAAACGAGCAAGAATTTCAGAATTCCTGTCGTGTTCCTTCTCCATTGGTTCGATGTTTGGATTTGGTTTTGGGTTTCAGTTATTGGTGGTTTGGTTTTGGACATTTTCTTCAAGATTTGTGTTGTCCGTTAATATAAAAACAACCAAATTTAAAATGAATTAATATTCCATTATTTGTTTTAATTAAAAATTTATTAAATTAAAAAAAATCAAAACAATTCTTGCTTAATAAAAAAAAAACAATTCTTTCCTAATCCTAACCCAAAAAATCAATGCAATTCTTACCTTCCATTTCATCCAAATACTATGCCCTCTAAGTCATATGTACTCTAAATTGATTTCCTTCCCTCCAAATTGTATGCACTGTAAATCGATCTTCTCCCTCCAAATCGTATGCCCACCAAATCGTCTTCCCGATATTTCTCGTTTCCATTCTGTGCGGCCTGCAATGCAATATGAAGAAATAGAGGCTGCGGGGCCTGTGTTTAGTTTGATTTTTAAGTTTTACATATCGCAAGTGCGATATATCTCACTTGCGATTTGTAACTCATCAAAAACACAAGTGTGATATAGCCTAGCGAGCTTTTTCTTTGGTTTTAGGCAAGGGTTTTCTTGAACTAAACCATTCATAACGCATATGCGTTATGGATTTTGTTTTCGAACTTGCGTTTTCAATTTTTATAATGGCACTAAAAAGTGGAACCATCTTCGTGCATGGCCCCAAGACATAAAATATGATTGTAAAAAGTTGAAAACAACACCCAAATGATACAATTTCTATAGATAATATATGTGATTTTAAGATTTTTTACAGATTTCCAACCTCACTTCAAACAAAATAAGACAAAAAATATACTTTGAAAGAGTTGAAAACATAAAATATTTCGACAACACCTTTTCAAAGTTTTAAGAAAAATATTTGTAAATCACTATATGTAATACACCTAATAATTGTTAATTTTTTTATTTATTTGGAATATATANTTGAACCACAAGGGGAAATGACAAATGGCGAAAATTGATGAGTGAGAAGTCAAGTGATCTAGGAGGCATCTTTCCCAAAATCAAGTCAAGACTCCTTATGGAGCACTAAAGATCATGAGGCTCATAAATGACCAAGTCCTAGGAAAAAAATTATAAAATAGTATCTTCATCGAATAAGTAGGAGGTTGGCGATGGATGGGGAAATAATATATTGATGCAAAGAGATGGTGTATTGATTGGAATTTTCCCTTATGGTTCAGCAAACAGGCTCGGGGGTTCTGGAGCAAGTAATTTTTGGATTTTTTAGAAATTGGTTGGGAGGAACGACAACTTCAACTATGTTTTCCCGATAGTGGTGACAAGTTCTTTACTAAAATTCATCTACTATTTTAGTATTAGTAATTATAGTATGAAAGCAGATTTTAATTCCAAATGTAATATAAAATGCAAATTTACAATGTATCAACTAATATTTTTTTATATTGTTTATAAATTCTTTCTTTATATGATGTTAGTAATCATTTATTGTGCACAGAAATAGAGCAATCGAGATTACTTTACCTACTAATAACTCGAGAAATTTTAATCGTAAACCATACAATCTCTGTTGTAGAATGTCCTATAATATATATATATATATCAAAACCCTTCTCTAACATCCCCTCTTCTACTCAGAATCCTCGGTAATGGAATGCGTAAGGTAAATATGAAGGTGCAACTTCCTCGCAAGGCGGTCAAGGTCAGTAAAAGCATTGTAAGTAATGTAATTTATTTTACTAAGTTGTGAATTGTTTTAGTAGACTTAGGAGACTGAGGGTTTGACTCGACTCAATGAATTGGGGTATGAATATACTAAGGAGAGGTGAAAATGACTCAAGATCCTTGAGTTGATGATGTATTCCATCTTAAGTGCTATGGGCACTTAAAGCTTAAATTTTTTTAACTGCTGTCCTAAACTGAGGTCAAGAGCTAGTTTCCAAAAAAAAATAGTAGACATCTATGATCTATTTATGTTACTTCAACTATTACCCTAGGAAAGAAGCTAAATAATAATCCTATCTTAAAATTATTATTATTATCATTATGTCGGGATATTGAATAATACAAAATAACTAAATATAAAAGTATGTAAAGTATACACAAGTTTGGGTGGAAAGTTACATTTACATGAAAAATATATTTATCAAAGATATACATATTATAAACCAATTAAAATATTAGCTATTTGGTCTTTGAGTGTTTTTGGTGTGTCAATGAGATTAGTAAACATATTATTTTATTAATATGTTCAAGCAAAATAAAATATTACCTATTTGGTCATTGAATGTTTTTAGTGTGTCATTGAGATTAACCAATAAAATATTATTTTATAATTATGTTCAAACAAAGATATTATAAGACAAGGAATCATTATTCTAGTATAAGCAATGGAAACATGACGTACATTGGAAGAATAGTGATTTAAACCCTGAAAGAGAATGGTGATTATTTTAAATGTTTAAAGAGTTATGGTGAAAGTGCTTATAACTCGTATGTAACAAAATGAATATAGTAAAATTAAGGATGCACATGTCTCTATTTTAAGTGACAGTTAACGTTTTTCACGAAGACGATTAGGGATTCAAGAGATTTCTTTTCTTTTTGTTCATTTTGGATGGGAGGAAAAATGGTTGAGGGATGGGGTATCACCAGCATAGATCCATCTAAAAGAGGATCTACCAAGTACTCATAAGGTGCAAACCCTTTTTTAGAGTGGAAATGTTGAGAAAATGTGTAATCCAATATTTATGATTTTAGTTTATTTTATGTTTTTTTATATATTTGCAATTCTAAATAATTTAAATTTAATTTAAGCCTAGATATTATTTTTAATAACATTTTATTATTTAAAAAAATGGCAAATATGAACTCTAGGATGAGCACTGAAGGAATTACACATATTTCCCCTACTGAGCTGTATAATGCACCTTTTTGATGCAAATATACATATATGTCAGTGAACTCACACCATGGGGTTCACAAAAAATTCTAGTCGAGTTGTTGCGGTATTGTTTTATCATAGGAATTCGATGGCGGTTTCCACATGTGATGAAACCCTCCATGCAGCGCTGGTAAGTGTACCAATACTTAAGTCGTTAATTTTTAATTATTGAAAGAACATATTACTTGTACAATACTTATGTATCCTCATGGTAGAACTGGTTCGTTTGTACGAATTTTCTTGTTTAGATGATGATTACTTTTTAAGGGAACAGAGTAGTGTCATTATTGTGGAGAGCAATCTCCTTCAAGAGGAAGAGAGTGATTCAAGATGGAGGAAATCCCATTGATTTAATCCTTTCCCTTTCATCCATCCATTAA
Organism: Pseudotsuga menziesii; assembly: GCA_001517045.1. NCBI lineage: Eukaryota > Viridiplantae > Streptophyta > Pinopsida > Pinales > Pinaceae > Pseudotsuga > Pseudotsuga menziesii. Next base: position 173,267 of record LPNX011201533.1, read on the forward strand.
TATCCCTCTGTGAATAATAGTTAGGCCATTGTGTTAAGTTTGAATTCTGTATACAATGCTTAAGGGCGCATGACCATAGAAATAAAATGAGAGTATTAACAGTAACAACGGGAATACTTAGAGAATTTGGGTGAGTGCAAGCTAATGAGGGTCACTTTTGGCACGTTAGATGCAATAGAAAACTGAAAAATCAGGGATTACTCAACTTAATTTTATTTTTTGAGATACTTACACAAAATATCTTGCTTTGAGTAAATAAGATTAAACGTAGGAAATTGAATCATGTTTCCAAGTATATAAGGTTTATGTATTGAAATTTTTATAACTACGACAAGTTTCATTTTTTCTAAGAGTCACTTTTATTTTTTAAGCAAATGATAAGGTATATATTTTTGTGGGTGGCCTTTGAGGGCCTAAATGATGCTTACGAGATACAAAGATTTGCATCCATGTAGATAACATATAGCACTAGTGCATCGCTATTTTCCAAAAATAAAATTAGTAATGAAATAATCATGAAATGAGTTTTTTATATAATTTAGAGGTAAGTGTCTTCTAGTGCATCATATAATTTCTTTCTAAAATGATTAAGAATTGAAAAAGTTATGGAAAAAAACTAACAACATGTTTTTTGAGTTAAGGAGTTAGGAAACAATAGAAATTGAAAAAAATAGGAAAATATGATATTTTTTAATAAAAATTACATATTTAGAATCTCCAGAAAAAATGCTATTTATGTTTAAGATTTCGTCAAAAATGATTGTGTGTAACATGCTGTAACAAGTGCGTAAACAACGAATTCTTCAAAAAATGGAAGAAATGCCCAATTAGATATGGTTTAGCATATACCATAGCACAGGTTTGGTATTACTGAAGCAAACTTAAAACCATACATAGGACTATTGGTGACATGCGAGATGTTTAAATTCAAATTACATCTTCCACCCTTGTAGAAATGGAAAATGCATGCTCATTATAGAACTACAAAACACGCACGTGTTTTGTAGAGCTAAAAATCTAGCATTATATGTAATATATCAAATGTATGGAATAGTTTAGAGGGGGTGTGGAAGGGTCAAGGGCCTAGGAGGATGTTGGAAGTTCAGGTGGGGATGGTTAATAGTTGAGAGGGGGTGGGGAAGGTCAAGGGCCTAGGAAGACGTTGGAAGTTCAAGTGTGGAAGGTTAATAGTTGAGAGGGGGTGGGGAAGATCCTAGGAGGATGTTGTAAATTCAAGTGGAGAAAGATGAATGGAATGGGAAAATTATGGGTTACAAGGGTGAAGGAAAGTGGGGATTGAGAGAAGTATTAGGAGGAGAAGAGGTGTTAAAGACGTATAGGGTTAGAAGCAGTACATGAGACTTGAGTGACGAAGGGAGATGAGGTGGAGGGGAGGAAGTGGGTGATAGTTTGATGAGAGAGAGGATTGGTGAATGGAAAGGTGGATATGGAGTATTAGAGGAGGAATATGATGTGTTGGAGGAGAGAGGTGAAAGAGGGGGAAATTGAAGAGTTGGGAATGAGATGCAATAAAGCAAAGAATAGGGGTCATAATGAGGTAGGGGGTTGAGGAGAAGGGATAAGTTAAAAACACACACACACACACACACACACATAGAGAGAGAGAATGATGTTGTAATGTCCCCAAAAATTGATTTTTTTTTATTAGGCTAGTGAAAACTACATATGCGGAACATTATTTGTCTTGCAGAAATAGATCGTACACTACATTTACCACTTTTTAGTCATAAGCTGTTCTTACATTCTGTCAGTTACTTTCAGTCAACATTATTAGTGTATTTTACTTAAGATGTCATGGATCTGATTACTACTTGATTCTTATGGTTGTACTTTGCTATGTATGTGCTAGTTACTAGTTTATATACTTTGTTCATTTCTGTGTATGTTTAAATGTTATTTACAAAATCCTGACTTAACTTTGTTTGTGGAAACAAAGTGGGCAGAGTGGCGCGACTCATTCTCCCATGACGGTCTCAGAGGTAAAGTGTTCATTTGTATAGCAAGATTACTTAGTTCTATTGGAACTAGGGCACCTCTTTCGTTTCATATGCAGATTTAGCATAGTGATGGAGACTTATTTAAAGAGCACTGCATATCTTGATCTTCATATACCTACTGTTTGTTACTACGATTCCTTACCGACTCAGATTTATAACAAGGTAAATACTATTTTCATTAATTAGTTATCATAGCTAGATTACCTATGTGCTACTTATACTTCATTAGGTATTCATGTTTCATCTTTTATATCTTAATATATTTACATTCTATGTTTAATTTATTAAAAGTATTAACATAACCTTTGTTGATTTCTTGGCAGGTTATAAACTTGGACTTAGAAATCAGACCTTGATTTTACATATGATTATTATTTTACCATGGCATATTTCATATGCCATGGTTCTTAAGCTTAATGCTTATGGCATATGGTAAAGCAAGGTTCAAGGCTTAATCCTATGGTTATGCGGCACCCATTATATATTATACTTCGTATTTAAACTTTGGGCTGGCATATATATTGTATGGACTATACATTACAAAAAACCTTGTGATACATTATTTTGTAATAAGTTTTTGGGTGGCACGTTAACATATGGTTGAACCATATAAGATTGAGGTTTAAGTCTTTGCATGGGGATGGAAACCAACATTAACGTATTGTTTGCAAACTATCTAAGAAGGGGGTTTTATGTCAATAATGGAGACTAGACTAGTGCCATTAATGCTCCTTGGGGATTGTGGCAGACCCAACATAGGGTTTGGCTTCCACGATGGCTTGTCATTTCATTTAAGTTGTTTGGGGTTTGGTCTTGGATCTACGTAGGGGAAACAATGGAGGCGATTGTTGGTTAATAAAAGGTAATCTCTATTGGTTTTATGGCAATGTTTGGTATTTTTTTCGTGACTCCACAGTTCATACTCCTCATTCCTTGTTTTGTTTGGTGGTTTGTAGGTGCCAGCGTTAGTGAAGAGAAGCGTGGCTCAAAGCTTCATCATTGGTTCGTAGGTGATACCAGGGTGTAAGGTAAGCCTATCAAACAAGCCTACGCTTGTTATCTCTTGGCCTGACTGAGTTTCATCCTTATTGTTTGGTTTGGGGTTTCACTATGTGGTTTCAAATTCGAAATTGGGCCTATGTTAACAGTCTTGGGTTTTTATATTTTGTGAGGCCTTTTGGCCATGGAGCGAAACTTTAGTGCTCTTACAAACTCTGTGTATAAATTTATGTCATTGTAACTTGTATTTTGGATTTGGGGCTTTTATTCCTAGGCAGCACCATTGCTTGCAATGGTGCCATATCTCTTGACACGACTGGATAATACTTGATTTGCGGTATTGGGAATACTGTACATAATATATACTGCGTTAACGAATTGGCAATGGTTATTGCATTATATTGTGGATGTGATGAATTCATACTGCGCTATTTGTTTAATCTGTGGGTTAAATGTGGCATTCGCCTTCGTTGATGGACTGTGTACTAAGTGTTTTCATTTAGCTGTAATAGTTGACAACGTTTGGGTTGAGTCCTTCCCATGAGTGGCATGAGCGCTCTCCTAGGAAGCTGCGATAGCTTAGAGGGTTGTTTACTTTACTATTATCGTTTCTTGTGGTGTAATGTGGACAGTGGAAGAACCTGCATTAGAGGAATTTTGACGTCTAAAATGGGCCTCTTAAGAAAAATAATAAAATAATAGTTAAAATAAAAAAATAGTATTTATTAATTTTGGAGGAAAAAAGAAAAAAACTACTTTTTGTGTTCACTTTTTTTTATGACAAATATGTCAATTTAACCATTATGGTTGACTCATTTTATTGGAATTCTATTGGTTCTTAATTCCAACTCACAAGAACTTATTGTTAGCGTATTTTCTTATAAGGCCCATTTTGGACCCCAAATTTCATGTAATGGTTATAACCGAGAATGGCTATCGTTTACTATAGGTTGTTGTATTGATAGGGCATATGATAGTTAGGGTTTTGGTTTTAGTTGTTTATGTATTTAATAAAAGTGGCCGAGGCCATGCTTACAGCGTAAGGGCTGAGCTTTAATCTTACGACTTAGTTGTAGCACAATCATTTGTTTATTAATAGTATTGATGTTAAGTAAGGTAGCTCGCATTCATAGTGTGGCCTTGGTAAATTAGAAATGACCCTACAGGACTTGAATCGTGGGCGTTTACTTTGTATAAAAATATAAGGACTATTTTTAAAAGATTATCATGGGGTTTTGTAAAGTGATTCCTATGTGTTAATGATAATATGGGGTTTTAACTCTTTAGATGGAATGACAGTAGAGTTATGTAAATGATTACCATGTAGCATTTTATGTGGTGGTTTTATTAAGCCTGGGACTTGTAATTTGTAACCCACAGGGGTCGATACTGCGATCTCTCGATAACTTAAGGTTTAATTTAATGGTTGGAAATATAATTGGTTAATTGTTATGTGATGTCCAGGAGTAGTATTAGGTAGGGCATAATGATTTATGCATGCGATTTATGATAATGTTTATTTAATATTTAGATTGTGTATTTTAATTATGAAAAGAGACTCGATATTGGACCCAATGAATAGTCACAATACTTCTCTGTTTGTTTGATTAAGTTGATGTTATTTAAAATGGAATGATTTAGTATTTAGCTTGTATTTAATATAAAGACCTTGAAAGGTCTTTCCCGGTTTATTTATCTTAAATTTAATGTACAACATTAATTTTGTACTTTAGTTTATAATTACTGTATTTAGTAGATTAGATTCGTAATTCTATTTTAATCTTTGATTTGCATATATATTTGTATATATAATAGTTCAGTTGTAGATAAGAACTTAGTTTATCTAGGTTGTAAGTTTATACCTATATGTATTTAAAACTTACTTATAAGATTTATCTATTTAAATCTAAAACATGCCCCTACTCATAAATGGAATATGTCAGTAGAGTATAAAGATCTAATGAACAAATAACAATAGATCTGAAATAAACCTAGTTTGTAAGATAACTCAGTTTTAATAGGAAAACTAATAATACACAAATTAAATTTCAGAAGTAGTCCAAGGTATAAACCATGAATAAATTTAACATATGAACATATTACAGACTAGGGTTATCCTATAAAATTGTAAACCCTAAAAGATTCACCGAGAGAAATAATTACATAGGGTTAGGAAAATAATATGAACCTTTACTTAAAGTAGCCAGCATCTATGCTAGAAAATGAATTAGACATACTAGGATTTCATACCTGTAATTTTTTGAAGCTCCTTTAATGGCTAAACCTACACACTTTAGATAACTATCATTAAAAAATCATAAGCAGATTTGACCTCTGTATTAGATGACCGAATCACTTGGGAACTACCACGTTTCACCCAACCATGACCTGGAACCATTCGTGGTTTAAATCCGGATCCCCCCGAGCTGGACTCCAACATGAAAGTAGATTAGAGCTCCTAAGGTAGGGTTTCCTATCTGGTATATAATGTCTCGATCTATTCTCCTTTTTCCTTCCACAAAAAATGTTCTCCAAGAATTACTTGAGAGCAAAACAGGCAGAAAATGACTCCTCTAATGATAGATCAGAACCCCAAGCCTTTCCTTGGATTGAGTCAACCCTTTTTAAATAACTTGGCTAATTTTCAATACTTTTAACTTAGGAAATTTTAACTAGTTCCTAGTTAAGACTTTTGTAGGCATTGTTCTATTTATTAATCTTTTAATAATAAATAATAATTGATGGAGATTTTCTTCTTTCTTACATTTATTTATATTATTAATATATTTAATTCTTTATACATACCATGTATAAGGTACATAATAATATAACACTTGTTAACAATGTCTTTGGGCATCATATACCATGATCCCTAGAATTAATGGCACTTCTTCATTAAGGTCAAGTAGGTAGGTGGTTTAGGTCTACTAGGTTAGGAAACTCTAAACATCCTTATATGTTGGATTTCCCTTGTATAACATGGTACTCTTCAGTAATTGATGAGAAACACAAAAATTTGAAATTTCATTTAATAACTTATAAATAAGTATGATGAGATCAACATTTTTCTCGATTCATTTTCACTCGGAAGTTATTAAATTCTTTTCAATAACCCCTAGCACTTACCAGAGGACATACTCAATGCTTTAACAGGGAGTTACAACTTAGTGTGATTTCAAAGCTCTTCATTCAACACTATAGCTAGGATGTACTTGTACAATACACCTAGGGATACAATGGCCAAGGATCCGATCCTCCAGAGCTTATGCTCAACATCAACATGGAAGGCTCTAGGGCTTATGCCCATCACTTCCCATTATCTTTTCATGTGTTCCAAAACTTCTTGCTCAACACAAAACATCTCATCAATCATGTGCTTCAGCGTCCACGACCAACACAAGATAATCATCATAATCATCATAATCAATAGGCACATGCCTATAAGTGTCATGTCCAAAATTTGGGATATTACATCCCTCCCCACTTAGAACAACATCGTCCATGGTGTTCTAGGGACTCGGAATGACATCATGAAACAAGGCAGGGTAAGCCTTTCTCATGGTGGCTTCATTCGATCCCAAGTAGCCTTATCATCCTCAAAGTACTTCCATTGCACTTTCAACTGGACTACAGTACGCTTTCGAAGTTGTATCTCTCTCTTGTCCAGTATATGAATAGGATTAGGGGAAAACTCCCCTTCAGGTTCCACTTGTAATAGGGACCAATCAACAACATGTTTAGTATCATAAACATATTTCTTTAACAAAGATTCATGGAAAACATATAAAATCTTACATGTGCGGGTAATGCTAGTTCATATGCCACTGGCCATTTCTTGGCCAGTATTTCAAAAGGTCCATTAAATCTAGGTGCTAACTTACCACACCTACCCAAGCTCAATGAGCCTCATTTGGCTTTTACTTTAAAGTAAACATGATCGCATAATTGAAATTCTTTATATTTTCTTTTCCGATTTGCATAACTTTTTTGGCGGTCTTCTACTTCCTTAAGGTTCACCTAGACCTTGGTAAACAACTGTTTGAACTCCATCATCATATCAGGCCCTAACATGAACCGATCCACTAAGCTATCCCAAGTAACTGGTGTTCTACACTTCCTTCCATAGAGTACCTCAAAGGGACTCATCTTGGCAGAAGTGTGATAACTGTTGTTATACAAAAACTCTACGAGATGCAGGTAATCCTCCCACTTCATGGGTTTTTCATGACATACATCCTAAGCATATCCTCAACTATTTGGTTTACTCTCTCTGTCTTCCTGTCTGTCTGTGGTTGATATGTATTGCTAAAGTTCAACTGTCTCCAATCCGGAGAATAAATATCTCCAAGAGTTTCCTGTAAACTTAACATCTCGATCTGAGATGATTGCCTTGGGTATCCCATGCAATATAAATATCGCATTCAAGAATATATCAGAAATGTCCACTGCTTTGTAGGTCGACTTCACAGGAATGAAGTGTGCTGCTTTTGACAACTTGTTGATGACCACAAAAATATAATCATTTTGCTTCTTACTTTTCGGTAAACCAGTGATGAAATCCATACTAGGAACCTCCCACTTACATTCCAGAATGGGTAACGACTGCAGCAATCCCGCAGGATGCTCATACTTAGCTTTGACTAGCTGACATTGCTGACATTTTTCAATAAACATTGCAATATCGGCCTTTAACTTAGGCTAGAAAAAGTGTCTCTTAACGACGGATATCATCTTTCGATATCCCGAGTGCCTCGAGTAGGGTGCTCGATGAAATTCCATGAGGATGTTGGAACGAATATCCCCTCCTTATAGAACATACAAATGATCCTAAAGGTAGGATGTTTAGGTTTACTTTTGTTGGAAAACCATTCAGGTTTACGTCACATTCTTTAACAATTTACTAAACGTTTTGTTTTGTACCTATGGCTAACTGAACCAACCAAGGTTTATCATGTTTTACTTTGCCTATTTTGTATTCATCAACAATTTTAGGTGAAAAATAGCTTCAGCAAGCACTGAGATAAATAAGTATTGAAATAGAGGTGTTCAAGATCATACCTTCTATCTCAACCATTGTAGCTTAATAATATTTCTGTCGGCCATCCAATGCTGCGTAAATACGTGGTGTTCCAGCTATGTCCTCAACAGTTGGTTCTTCTTGTAAGCTGTACAAGACCCCACTAATCTTGTTCTTATAATCTTAGGCATAATGAGGCCCATTGCATTTCCATCACTTGATTTGTAGCGGGGTAGCATTGGCTCCACTTGCTCCTAGCTTGTTAACATTAGAAGCTGGTACGTAAAGCTGTGTACCATATTTATTGAAGTTCTTATTCACTTGAAAGCTGTTATTCTGCTTTCTGTATGGCTATGGGTTATACTCAAGTTTGTGGTTATCCAAAAAGTTCTTAGACTTGTCTCAGTTTCGGTTCATGTTCTCCTCTATTAGTTGTCCATTCTCATAACAATTCCTAGATTTGTGCAGTGTGGTATCCAAGGTCTTAGGCATGTCGAATTCAATCTTGTCCCGAAAGCTGAGAGGAAGGAAATTTAGGAACTGGTGGATCTTTACCTTTTCTTCTTTGATGTATGGTACATCATGCAAGAGATCTAGAAATTTGTTAATAAACATGTCCATAGTCATGAATCCCATGCGTAGTTTGTGAAATTATTTCACTTTCCTGTCGAAGAACCTTTCCGACATATATTTCTTTTGGAAATTTTTTTGGAAGTTATCCCAGCGCATTTCTCTTAGCTCATCCTTCCTGGTGCGTTTTAAATCTCTCCACCACCTTGCTGCCTTGCCATTCAATTTATAGATGGAAAGAGGAGCCTTCATCTCACTTGAGTAGTTATGAACCTGAAAATATTTTCTCATGCCTAGCAGCCACTCCTCATCCTTCTCCCCAATGTTTACTTCACCTTCATAGGTAGGGGCTCTTATTTTTCTAAACTCCCCCTGAAGATCGTCATTGATTTTTTTTTTCTTTCTTCAGGGAGAAAGAGAGTCATCACTGGAAGGACTGTGATGATCTCCTTTCGGTGCTTCAAGGGTGTGTTTGTGTTTTTCTTCTTCTCTTGGGCTGCTGGCCTGTTTATGGTAAGGTTCTCTTTTGGAGTTTTTTTTGGACTGAGTAGGATTACCCTGCAGGATTCCTCCCGTCATATTTCTCAGTAATGCTTCATTTATAGGTTGCTTTTCTTTTCTTTCGTTCAGAATTTGTTCTCTGAGACTTCTTAATTCTACTTGAAGACTATGTATAGTCTTCAAAATATCAGAATTCAGATCCACCACTAGTTCTTCTTTTGGGGTGGGGGTGTTCATCCTTCTTTCCCAGCTATTATCTTCCTCAGTGTTCATAAACTGAACTGTTCAGTAAAAGTTTCCTGTAATTTCAAAAAATTTAAATAACATAAAATTTTTCTGTTAGTAACAAATTTAATGTCATACTATATTTTCTTTGCAGCAACTGTTGGTGCGACCATAGGTCTCTTAGTATTGAAACTGGGCTCTTATACCACTTGTAATGTCCCCAAAAATTGAAAATAATTTTTATTTATTTATTAGGCTAGTAAAAAATCCCTATGCAGAACATTATTTGTCTTGCGGAAATAGATAGTACACTACATGTACCACTGTTTAGTCGTAATATGTTCTTAGGTTCTGTGATTTACTTTCAGTTAACATTATTAGTGTATTTTACTTAATATGTCATGGATCTGATTACTACTTGATTCTTATGTTTGTACTTTGTTGTGTATGTGCTAGTTACTGGTTTATATACTTCGTTCATTTCTGCATATGTTTTCTTGTTATTTACAAAATCCTTCCTTACTTTGTTTGTGGAAACAAAGTGGGCATAATGACAGGACTCGTTCTCCCATGGCGGTCTGAAAGGTAAAGTGTTCACTTGTATAGTAGGCTTACCCAATTCTGTTGGAACTAAGGCACCTCTTTCGTTTCGTATGTAGATTTAACATAGCGACGAAGACTTATTTAAAGAGCAGTGAATATCTTGATCTTAATATACCTATTGCTTGTTATTGCGGCTCCTTATCGACTCAGATTTATAACAAGGTAAATACTATTTTCATTAATTAGTTATCATAGCTAGATTACCTATGTGCTACTTATACTTCATTAGGTATTTATGTTTCATCATTTATATCTTCGTATATTTACATTCTATGTTTATTTTATTAAAAGTATTAATATAACCTTTATTGATTTCTTGCCACGTTATAAACTTGGACTTAGAAATGAGACCTTGATTTTATATATGATTATTATTTTACCATGGCATATTTCATATGCCATGGTTCTTAAGCTTAAATCTTATGGCATATGGTAAAGCAAGGTTCAAGGCTTAAGCCTATGGTTATGCGATACCCATTATATATTATACTTGGTATTTAAACTTTGGGTTGGCATATATATTGTATGGACTATACATTACACACAACCTTGTGATACATTATATTTGCAATAAGTTTTGGGGTGGTGTGTTACTAATATCGTTGAACCATATAAGATTGGGGTTTAAGTCTTTGCATGGGGATAGAAACCAACGTTAATGCATTGTTTGCAAACTATGGAGAAGGGGGTTTTGTGTCATTACTAGACACCAAACTGTTGCCATTAATTCTCCTTAGGGATCATGGTAGACCCAGCATAGGGTTTGGATTCCATGATGCCTTATCATTTCATTTTGGTTGTTTGAGGTTTGGTCTTGGCTCTGTGTAGGGGAAACAATGGAGACGAGTGCTGGTTGATCGAAGTTAAGCTCTTTTGGTTTTATGGACATGTTTGGTATTTGTTTCGTGACTCCATAGTTCATACTCCTCATTCCTTGTTTTGTTTGGTGGTTTGTAGGTGCCAGGGTTTGGGAAGAGCAGCGTGGCTCAAATCTTTGTCTCTAGTTCTTAGGTCATGCTAGGGTGTAAGGTGAGCCTATCAAACAAGCCTACGCTTTTTATCGATCGACCTAACTGAGTTTCATCCTCGTCGTTTGGTTTGAGGTTTCACTGTGTGGTTTCGAATTTGCCTTCGGGCCTATTTTAACAGTCTTGGGTTTTTATATTTTGTGAGGCCTTTTGGTCGTGGAGCGAAACTTTAGTGATCTTACAGGCTCTGTGTATAAATTTATGTCATTGTAAGTTGTATTTTGGATTTGGGGCTTTTATGCTTAGGCAGCACCATTGTTTGCAATGGTTCCATAGCCCTTGGCATGACTTGGTCCCTTGGCATGACTTGGTAATACTTGACTTGCGTTATTGGGAATACTGTACATAATGTATACTACATTTACAAATTGGCAGTGGTTATTAGATTATACTGTGGATCTAATGAATTCATACTATGCTATTTGTTTAAACTGTGGGTTAAATGTGGCATTCGCCTTCGTTGATGGAATGTGTACTAAGTGTTTTCATTTAGCTTTAATAGTTGTCAGCATTTGGGTTGAGGCCTTAACGTGAGTGGAATGAGCGCTCTCCCAGGAAGCTGCAATATCTTAGAGGGATGTTTACTTTACTATTGTCGTTTCTTGTGGTGTAATGTGGACTATGGAAGAACCTGGGTATAACCCAAAATGGCTATCGTTTACTGTAGGTTTTCATATTGATAGGCCATACGATAGTTAGGGGTTTGATTTTAGTTGTTTATGTATTTAATAAAAGTGGTCTAAGCTGTGATTACAGCGTAAGGGCTGAGGTTTAGTCTTATGACTTAGCTGTAGAATGATCATTTCTTTATTAATAGTATTGTTGTTAAGTAAGGTAGCCCGCATTCATAGTGTGGCCTTGGTAAATTAGAAACGACCCTACAGGACTCGAATCCTAGGCGTTTACTTTGTATAAAAATTTAAGGACTGATTTTATAAGATTATGATGGGGTTTTGTAAAGCGATTCATGTGTGTTAACGATAATACGATGTTTTAACTCTTTAGATGGAACGACAACATATTTATGTAAATCATTATCATGCAACATTTTATGTGGTGGTTTTATTAAGCCTGCGACTTGTATTTTGTAACCCACAGGGGTTAATACTGCGACCTCTCGATAACTTAGGGTTTAATTTAATGGCTGGAAAGATAAATGGTTAATCGTTATGTGATGGCCAGAAGTAGTATTAGGTAGGAATTAATGATTTATGCATGAGATTTATGATAATGTTTATTTAAGATTTAGACTATGTATTTTAATTATGAAAAAATACTTGATATTGGACCTAATGAATGGTCACAATACTTCTTTGTTCGTTTGTTTCAGTTGATGTTATTTTAAATGGAATGATTTAGTATTTCGCTTGTATTTAATATACAGACCTTGAAAGGTATTTCCTGGTTTATTTATCATAGATTTAATGTAGAACATTAATTTTGCACTTTAGTTTATAATTACTGTATTTAGTAGATTAGATTCATTATTCTATTTAATCTCTGATTTGCATATATATTTATATATATAATAGTTCAGCTATAGATAAAAACTTAGTTTATCTAGGTTGTAAGTTTATACATATATGTATTTAAAACTTAGTTATAAGATTAATCTATTTAAATCTAAAACATGCCTCTATTGACAAATGGAATATGTGAGTAGAGTATAAATATCAAATGAACAAATAACAACAGATCTTAAATGAACCTAATTTGTAAGATAACACAGTTTCAATAGGAAAACTAATAATACAGGAATTAAATTTCAGAAGTAGTCCAAGGAATAAACCATGGGTAAATTTAACATATGGACATATTAGAGACTAGGGTTATCCTATAAAACTGTAAACCCTAAAAGATTCACCGAGAGAAACAATTACATAGGGTTAGGAATATAATATGAACCATTACCCAAAGAAACCAACATCTATGCTAGAAAATAAATTAGACATACCAGGATTTCATACATGTAATTTTGTGAAACTCCTTTAATGGTTGAAACTGCACACTTTAGATACCATCATTAACAAATCATAAGTAGATCTGACCTCTGTATTAGATGATTGAATCACTTCGGAACTACCACGTTCCAACCAACCATGACACGGAACCGCTCCTGGTTTAAATCAGGATCCCCCCGAGTTGGACTCCAACATGGAAGTAGCTTAGAGCTCATAAGGTAGGGTTTCCTATCTCATGTATCAGGTTTCGATCTGTTCTCCTTTTTCCTTTCAGGAAAAATGTTCTCCAAGAATTACTTGAGAGCAAAACAGGCAGAAAATGACTCCTCTAATGATAGATCAGAACCCCAAGCCTTTCCTTGGCTTAAGTCTTTATAGACAGACTTTTCAATCAAAGGGACAGTTAAATAAAGAAATCCTTGATTTCTTGAGTTAACCCTTTCTAAATTACTTGGGTAATTTTCAATACTTTTAACTTAGGAACTTTTAACTAGTTCCTAGTTAATAATTTTGTAGGCATTGTACTATTTATTAATATTTTAATAATAAACAATAATTGATGGAGCTTTTCTTCTTTCTTACATTTATTTATATTATTAATATATTTATTTCTTTATACATACCATGTATAAGGTACATAATAATATAACACTTGTTAACAATGTCTTTGGGCATCATATACCATGATCCCTAGACTTAATGACACTTCTACATTAAGGTCAAGTAGGTAGATGGTTTAGGTCTACTAGGCTAGGCAACTCTAAACATCCTTGCATGTTGGATTTCCCTCATATAACATGGTAGTTCTTTAGTACTTGATGAGAAATATAGAAATTCAAAAGTTCATTTAATCAATTATAAATAAGTATGATGAGATCAATATTTTTCTCCAGTCGTTTTCACTCGGAAGTTATTAAATTATTTTAGTAACCCCTAGCGCTTACCATATCCCATACTCAATGCTTTAACATGGAGTTAAAAATTAGTGCAATTCCAGAGCTCTTCGCTCAACACTAATGCTAGGATATACTTGTAAGATACACCTAGGGATACAATGGTCGAGGATCCGATGCTCTGGAACTTATGCTCAACATCAACATGGAAGGATCTAGGGCTTATGCCCAATACTTCCAATTATCTTTTCATGTGTTCCAGAGCTTCTTGCTCAACACAAAGGTAAGTACTCATGTGATCCAAAGCTTCTCACTCAACACAAATCATCAGTCACTCATGTTCTCCATAGTTCCTCACTCAACAAAAATGATCAATCACTCATGTGCTCCAGAGCTTCCTGCTAAAAAAAAACATCTCATGAATCATGTGCTTTAGGTTCCACGCCAAACACAAACAAACATATATATATATATATCATCAATAATTGGCTTACACCCAATATATATAAAAAATCATCATGTTCATATGCACTGGGGTCTTCGACCTAATATATAAAAATAAAACACCAAGATACTCATCATAATCAATAGGCACATGCCTATAAGTGTCAGGTCCAAAATTCGGGATATTACATCCCTCCCCGCTTAGAAAAACACAGTCCCTGGTGTTCTAGGGACTTAAAATGACATCATGAAACAAGGCAAGGTAAGCCTTTCTCATGGTGGATTCATTCTCCCAAGTAGTTTCATCAGCCTCAAAGTGATTCCATTGCACTTTCAACTGGACTATGGTGTGCTTCCGAAGCTGCACCTCTCTCTTTTCTAGTATATGAATAGGATCAGGGGAAAACTCCCCTTCAGGTTCCAACTGTAATAGGGACCAATGAACAACATGTTTAGAATCATAAACATATTTCTTTAACAAAGATGCATGGAAAACATGATGGAATCCTACATGCACGGGTAACACTAGTTCATATGCCACTGGCCCTTTCTTGGCCGGTATTTCAAAAGGTCCACAAAATCTAGGTGCTAACTTACCACACCTACCCCAACTCAACAAGCTTCGTTTGGATTTTACTTTCAAGTAAACATGATCGCATATTTGAAAGTCTTTATCTTTTCTTTTCTGATCCACGTAACGTTTTTGGCGGTCTTGTGCTTCCTTAAGGTTAACCTAGACCTTGGTAACCAATTGTTCCAAGTCCATCAACAAAGAAGGCCCTAACATGAGTTGATCCATCGGGATATCCCAAGTAACCGGTGTTCTACACTTTCGTCCATAGATTATCTCAAAGGGACTCATCTTGACGAAAGTATGATAACCATTGTTATACGCAAACTCTACGAGACGCAGGTAATCCTCCCACTTTGCGGGGTTGTTCATGACATACATCCTGAGCATGTCCCCAACAATATGGTTTACTCTCTTTGTCTGCCCACCTATCTTCAGGTGATATGCATTGCTAAAGTTGAACTCTGTCTCCAATCCAAAGATTAAAGATCTCCAAAATTTTCCTGTGAACTTAACATCTCGATCCGAGATGATTTACTTGGCTATCCCATGCAATCTAAATGTATCCTTCAAGAAGATATCAACAATTTTCACTGCTTTGTAGGTCAAATTCATAGGAATGGAGTGTGCTTCTTTCGACAACTTGTCGATGACCACAAAATAGAATAATTTTGCTTCTTACTTTTCGGTAAACCGGTGATGAAATCCATACTAATGACCTCCCACTTCTATTCTGGAATGGGTAACGACTGTAGGAATCCCATAGGATGTTGATGCTCAGTTTTGACTGACTCACATTCCTGACATTTCACAATAAATATTGCAATGTCAACCTTTAAATTAGGCCAGAAAAAGTGTCTCTTGACGGCGGATGTCACCTTTTGATATCCCGGGTGCCTCGAGTAGAGTGCCCGATGAAATTCCGTGAGGATGTTGGACCGAATGTACCCTCCTTTTGGAAAATACAAATGATCCTAAAGGTAGGATATTCAGGTTTACTTTTGTTGGAAAACCATTCAGGTTTACCTCACATTCTTTAAAAATTTACGAAACTTTTTGTTTCGTGCCTGTGGCTAACTAAACTAGCCAAGGTTTATCATGTTTTACTTTTAATAGTTTTCATTCATCAACAATTTTAAGCAAAACATAGCTTTGACAAGCACCGAGATTAATAAGTATTGAAATAGAGGTGTTCAAGATCTTACCTTCTATCTCAACCATTGTAGCTTGATGATCAGCTTGTTGGCCATCCAATGTTGCATAAATCCATGGTGTTCCAGCTATGTCCTCACATTAGAGGAAATTCAGGGTCTAAAATGGGCCTTATAAGAAAACACGCTAACAATAAATTTTGTGAGTTGGAATTCAAGAACCAATAGAATTTCAATAAAATGAGTCAACCATAATGGTNTTGTTCGCATTTTCGACATATATCTTTGTGGTTTTACTCAAATTTCAAGTTGGAGAGCTCGTTGGATGCGGAATTTAATTTTGCATCCAACGAGT
This sequence comes from Pseudotsuga menziesii, assembly GCA_001517045.1. Lineage (NCBI taxonomy): Eukaryota > Viridiplantae > Streptophyta > Pinopsida > Pinales > Pinaceae > Pseudotsuga > Pseudotsuga menziesii. The sequence goes on from LPNX011201533.1 coordinate 189,603, forward strand.
ACCCATAATGCATACTTTCGACGGACCCTTCTACCCAAAAACAAGAAATACCTGAAAAATGTGATGATGACATCATCATCACATTGTTTTTAGGTATTTCTTGTTTTTGGGATAGCAGGATCCATCAAACATATGCAGTGTGGGTACTCATTGTATGCAGAATTAAATTTTGCATCCAACGAGCTCTCCCACTCAAAATTTGAGTAAAAACACAGGGAGATATGTCGAAAATACGAACACAAAAAGTAGTTTTTTTCATTCTTCCTCCCAAATTAATAACTATTAGTTTATTATTTTCCTTAGGAGGCCCATTTCAGACCTCAAATTTCCTCTAATGACAGTTAGTTCTTCTTGTAAGTTGTGCAAGACCCCACTGGTCTTTTTCTTACAATCTCGAGCATAATGAGGCCCGTTGCATTTCCAACACTTGATCTGTAGTGGGGTAGCATTGGATCCACTTGCTATTGGATTGTTAACATTAGAAGATGGTACGTAAGGCTTCGTACAATATTTGTTGAATTTATTGTTCACTTGAAAGTTTTTATTTTGCTTTTTGTATGGCTGTGGGTTAGACCCAGGTTTGCGGTTATCCAAAAATTTCTTAGACTTGTCTCGGTTTCGGTTCATGTTCTCCTGTCTTAGCTGTCCATTCTCATAACAGAGCCTAGCTTTGTGCAGGGTGGTATCCAAGGTATTAGGTATGTCGAATTCAATCCTGTCCCAAAATTTGGGAGGAAGACATCCTAGGAATTGCTAGAGCTTTACCTTTTCTTCTTTGAGGTATGGTACATAATGCAATAGATCTATAAATATGTTAATAAACGCGTCCATAGTCATGGATCCCATGCATAGTTCATGAAACTCTTTCACTTTCCTGTCGAAGAACCTTTTCGACATATATTTCTCTTGGAAATTTTTTTGGAAGTTATCCCAACATATTTTTGTTATCTCATCCTTGTTGGTGTGTTTTAAATCTATCCACCTCCTTGCTGCCTTTCCATTCAAGTTATAGATGGAAAGATGAGCCTTCATCTCACTTGAGTAGTTATGAACCTAAAAATATTTTCTCATGCCCAGTGGCCACTCCTCAACCTTCTCCCCAGTGTTTACTTCACCTTCATAGGTCCGGGCTCTTATTTTTCTAAACTCCCCCTGAATACTGTCATTGCTTTTTTGTTTCTTTCTTTGGGAAGAAAGAGAGTCATCACTGGAAGGACTGTGATGATCTCCTTTCGGTGCTTCAAGGGTATGTTCCTCTTTTTCTTCTTCTTTTGGGCTACTGGCCCGTTTATGGTAAGGTTCTCTTTTGGATTTGTTTGTGGACTGAGTAGGCTTACCCTATGGGATTCCTCCCATCATATTTCTCAGTAATGCTTCATTTATAGCTTGTTGTTCTTTTCTTTTGTTCAGACTGTCTTCTCTGAGACTTCACAATCCTGCTTGAAGATTGTGTATAGTCTTCAAAATATCAGAATTCAGCTCCACCACTAGTTCTGCTTCTGGGGTGGGGGTGTTCATCCTTTCTTGCTGGCTATTATCTTCCTCGGTGTTCATAAACTGAACTGTTCAATAAAAGTTTCCTGTAATTTCAAAATTTTTAAATAACATAAAAAAAATCTAGTAACAAATTTAATATCATACTTTATTTTCTTTGCAGCGACTGCTGGTGCGCCCATAGGTCTCTTAGTATTGAAATTGGGCTCTTTTACCACTAGTAATGTCCCCAAAAATTGTTTATTTTTATTTTTATTTTTATTAGGCTAGTAAAAACTACCTATGCGAAACATTATTTGTCTTGTGGAAATAGATCGTACACTACATGTATGACTGTTTAGTCACAAGCTATTCTTACGTTATGTTATTTAATTTCAGTCAACATTATTAGTGTATTTTACTTAAGATGTCATGGATATGATTACTACTTGATTTTTATGGTTGTACTTTGTTGTGTATGTGCTAGTTACTGGTTTATATAATTCATTCATTTCTACGTATGTTTACTTGTTATTTACAAAATCCTGATTTAACTCTGTTTGTGGAAACAAAGTGGGCGTAGTGGCACGACTCGTACTCCCATGACGGTCTTAGAGGTAAAGTGTTCACTTGTATAGTAGGCTTACTTAGTTCTATTAGAACTAAGGCGCCTCTTTCGTTTCATATGAATATTTAACATAGTGACGAATACTTATTTAAAGAGCACTGCATATCTTGATCTTAATATACCTACTGCTTGTTACTATGGTTCCTTACCGACTCAGATTTATAACAAGGTAAATACTATTTTCATTAATTAGTTATCATAGCTAGACTACCTATGTGATACTTATAATTCATTAGGTATTTATGTTTCATCTTTTATATCTTAGCATATTTACATTCTATGTTTATTTTATTAAAATTATTAACATAACCTTTGTTGATTTCTTGGCATGTTATAAACTTGGACTTAGAAATTAGACCTTGATTTTATATATCATTATTATTTTACCATGGAATATTTCATATGCCATTGTTCTTAAGCTTAATGCTTATGGCATATGGTAAAGCAAGGTTCAAGGCTTAAGCCTATGGTTATGCAATACCCATTATATATTATACTTGGTATTTAAACTTTGGGTTGGCATATATATTGTATGGACTATACATTACAAAAAACCTTGTGATACATTATATTTGTAATAAGCTTTGGGGTGGCACGTTAACATATGGTTGAACCATATAAGATTGGGGTTTAAGTCTTTGCATGGGGATGGAAACCAACGTTAATACATTGTTTGCAAACTATGGAGAAGGGGGTTTTGTGTCGAAAGTGGACACTAGAATGGCGCCATTAATGCTCCTTGGGAATCGTGGAAGACTCAACATAGGGTTTGGCTTACTTAATGGCTTGCCATTTCATTTTGGTTGTTTGGGGTTTGGTATTGGCTATGTGTAGGGGAAATAGTGGAGGAAACTGCTGGTTAATCGAAGGTAAGCTCTGTTGGTTTTATGGAAATGTTTGGTATTTTTTTTGTGACTCCACAGTTCATACTCCTGATTCCTTGTCTTTTTTGGTGGTTTGTAGGTTCCAGGGTTGGCGAAGAGTAGTGTGGCTCAAATATTCGTTGTTGGTTTGTAGGTGATTCCAGGGTGTAAGGTAAGCCTGTCAAATAAGCCTACACTTGTTATCTCTCAGCCTGACTAAGTTTCATCCTTGTCATTTGGTTTGGGGTTTCACTGTGTGGTTTCGAATTCACCTTCGGGCCTGTGTTAACAGTCTTAGGTTTTTACATTTTGTGAGGCCTTTTGGCTATGGAGTAAAACTTTAGTGCTCTTACAGGCTCTGTGTATAAATTTATGTCATTGTAACTTGTATTTTGGATTTGGAGCTTTTATTCCTGGGCAGCACCATTGCTTGTAATGGTGCCATAGCCCTTGGCACGACTGGGTAATATTTTACTTGAGTTATTGGGAATACTGTACATAATATATACTGCGTTTACGAATTGGAAATGGTTATTACATTATACTGTGGATGTGATGAACTCATACTGCACTATTTGTTTACTCTATGCGTTAAATGTGGCATTCGTGTTCGTTGATGGATTGTGTACCAAGTGTTTTCACTTAGCTGTAATAGTTGAAAGCCTTTGGGTTGAGGCCTTGCCGTGAGTGGTATGAGCGCTCTCCCAGGAAGCGACGATAGCTTAGAGGGTTGTTTACTTTACTATTATCGTTTCTTGTGGTGTAATGTGGACTATGGAAGAACCTATTTATAACCCAGAATGGCTATCATTTATTGTAGGTTGTCATATTGACAGGGCATATGATAGTTAGGGGTTTGATTTTAGTTGTTTATGTATTTAATAAAAGTGGCTAAGGCCATGCTTACAACGTAAGGGTTGAGCTTTAGTCTTACGACTTAGCTGTAGCATAATCGTTTGTTTATTAATAGTATTGTTGTTAAGTAAGGTAGCCCACATTCATAGCATGGCCTTGGTAAATTAGAAACGACCCTACAGGACTCGAATCCTGGGCGTTTACTTTGTATAAAAATCTAAGGGCTGTTTTTAAAAGATTATGATGGGGTTTTGTAAAGCAATTCGTTTGTGTTAACCATAATATAGGGTTTTAACTCTTTATATGGAATGACAACAGAGTTATGTAAATGATTAGTGTGCAACATTTTATGTGGTGGTTTTATTAAGACTGCGACTTGTATTTTGTAACCCATAGGGGTCGATACTGCGACCTCTAGATAACTTAGGGTTTAATTTAATGGTTGGAAAGTTAAATCGTTAATTGTTATGTGATGGCCGAGAGTAGTATTACGTAGGACTTAATGATTTATGCAGGCAATTTATGATAATGTTTATTTAAGATTTATACTGTGTATTTTAATTATGAAAAGAGACTCGATATTAGACCCAATGAATGGTCACGATAGTTCTCTGTTCATTTGTTTAAGTGGATGTTATTTTAAATGGAATGATTTAGTATTTAGCTTGTATTTAATATACAGACCTTGAAAGGCATTTCTCGGTAAATTTATCTTAGATTTAATGTAGAACATTAATTTTGTACATTAGTTTATAATTATTGTATTTAGTAGATTAGATTCATAATTCTATTTAATCTCTGATTTGCATATATATATATATATATATATATAATAGTTCAACTGTAGATAAGAACTTAGTTTATATAGGTTGTAAGTTTATACATATATGTATTTAAAACTTATTTATAAGATAAATCTATTTAAATCAAAACATTCATCTACTCACAAATGGAATATGTCAATAGAGTATAAAGATCAAATGAACAAATAACAACAAATCTGAAATAAACCTAGTTTGTAAGATAACACAATTTCAATAGGAAAACTAATAATACACGAATTAAATTTCAGTATTAGTCCAAGGAATAAACTATGGATAAATTTAACATATGAGCATATTACACACTAGGGTTATCCTATAAAACTGCAAACCCTAAAAGATTCACCGAGATAAACAATTACATAGGGTTAGGAATATAATATGAACCTTTACCTAAAGCATCCAACATCTATGCTAGAAAATGAATTAGACATACTAGGATTTCATACCTATAATTATCTGAAGCTCCTATAATGGCTGAACCTGCACACTTTAGATAACCAAAATTAACGAATCATAAGCAGATCTGACCTTCCTCCATTAAATCTGGATCTCCTCGAGCTAGACTCCAACATGAAAGTAGCTTAGATCTCCTAAGGTAGGGTTTCATATCTGGTATATCAGGTCTGGATCCATTCTCCTTTTTCCTTCCAGGAAAAATGTTCTCCAAGAATTACTTGAGAGAAAAACAAGTAGAAAATGACTCCTCTAATGGTAGATCAGAACCCCAAGCCTTTCCTTGGCTTGAGTCTTTATAGGGATACTTTTCAGTCAAATGGATAGTTAAATCAAGAAATCCTTGATTTCTTTATTTAACCCTTTTTAAATTACTTGGGTAATTTTCAATACTTTTAACTTAGGAACTTTTAACTAGTTCCTAGTTAAGACTTTTGTAGGCATTGTACTATTTATTAATCTTTTAATAATAAATAATAATTGAAGGAGCTTTTCTTCTTTCTTACATTTATTTATATTATTAATATATTTAATTCTTTATACATACCATATATAAGGTAGATAATAACCTAACATTTGTTAACAATGTCTTTGGGCATCATATACCATGATCCCCAAACTTAATGATACTTCTTCATTAGGGTCAAGTAGGTAGATGGTTTAGGTCTACTAGGCTAGGAAACTCTAAACATCCTTGAATGTTGGATTTCCCTCGTATGACGTGGTAGTTCTTCAGTACTTTATGAGAAATACAGAAATTCCAAATTTCATTTAATCACTTATAAATAAGTATGATGAGATCAATATTTTTCTCGAGTCGTTTTCACTCAAAAGTTATTAAATTATTTTCAGTAACCCCTAGCGCTTACCAGAGTCCATACTCAACGCTTTAATAGGGAGTTACAACTTAGTGAAATTCCAGAGCTCTTCACTTAACACTAATTCTAGGATGTACTTGTACGATACACCTAGGTATACAATGGCCAAGGATCTCATGCTCTAGAGCGTATGCTCAACATCAACATGGAAGGCTCTAGGGCTTATGCTCAACACTTCCAATTATATTTTTATGTGTTCCAGAGCTTCTTGCTCAACACAAAGGTAAGTACTCATGTGGTCCAGAGCTTCGCACTCAACACAAATCATCGATCACTCATGTGCTCTGGAGCTCCTCACTCAACACAAATCATCAATCACTCATGTTCTCCAAAGCTTCCCGCTCAACACAAAACATCTCATCAATCATGTGCTTCAGGGTCCACTCCCAACATAAACAAGCATATATATATATATATATATATCATCAGTAATTGGCTTATTCCCAATATATAAAACAAATCATAATGTTCATATGCAATGGGGTCTTCAACCCAATATATAAAAATAAAACACCAAGATAATCATCATAATCAATATGCACATTCCTTTAAGTCAGGTCCAAAATTCGATATATTACAGATGTAGAGAAAGTGTGAGAAAGAATAAGATAGAGAGGGAGGAGGGGGGTGAGGAATGGATGGAGATAGAGTGAAGGAAAGAGATATTGAGGGAGTGATATAAGGTGTATGTATGAGCAGTGACGAGGGGATATACACAATGAGAGAAATGGGCAGGTTCACACATGTAGAGAGAGAGAGAGATGGTGTCAAAGAAAAATAGTGGAGGGTTGAGATATGGAGAGAGAGGAAGGTTGTGAAAGAGAGAAACATGGAGATGTAGGGTGAAAAGAGATAGGGAGGGAGGGATGGATAAAATTTGAGAGAGAGAGAGAGAGGGATAATGACACAGAGGGATCGTAATTAAGGGAGAAGGGAGGGAGATATTGATAGAGGAAGGTAAATAGCAGGTTGAGAGAGAGGGAGAGAGAGAAAGGGAGTTTGTGAGAGAAGTAGCGACACACACACACACACACACACACACACAGAAATATTATGTGGGAGAGAGGGGGATGGGTGAGAGACAAAGGAAGAGGAGGAGGGGTGAGAAATAAAGAGAGAGTGATGGAGGGAAGGATAGTGAGAGAGGTATAGAGAAGGTGGAGAGAGATTATGAGATATGGGAAGTGAGGGAGGGACACACACACACACACACACACACACACACACACACAGATTGTGTGGGAGAGAGGGAGGGAGGGGTGAGTGACAAAAAGGGAGCGGGGTGAATGATATAGAGAGTGATATGGAGGGAGGAATAGTGAGGGAGGTATATAGAAGGTGGAGAGAGACTATGAGACAGGGAGGTGAGGGACTAACTGTAATGTCCCCAAAAATTGAATTATTATTATTATTATTAGGCTAGTCAAAACTACCTATGTTGGATATTAATTGAACTTTGCGGAATGTGTCGTACTCTAATTGTACTACTGTATTGTTGTAAGTTGTTATTACATCCTACTTCCATATTTATCGATGTGTTTATTAATATGTTACTTACATTGTATTGATGGTGATTAATGTTTGTACTATCATTAAGCATTGATGTGTAAGTTAGTTATTTTCTTACGTAATTCATTGCTTATTAACATGTTATTACTGTCGTATACATGATTCTAACTTGACTTTGTTAATGGATAAAGGGGTGGAGTGTCGGGACTAGTTTCCCTTGTAGCCCTGAGAGGTAACATTTTCTACTTGACACAACGTGCTTACTTAGTTTTGTCAAACTAATGCATTATTGTCCCATTTACATGCAGGTATACTTGGTGAAGGAAACGGGTTTANGCCCTGAGAGGGAACATTTTCTACTTGACACAACGTGCTTACTTAGTTTTGTCAAACTAATGCATTATTGTCCCATTTACATGCAGGTATACTTGGTGAAGGAAACGGGTTTATAAAGCTTAATGGAAAGTACCGATCGTTTGGTTGCTAGCGCTCGTAATTTTTCTCTCTATGCTAGTGACATTATACTAATTGTTATTGTTATCATTATAGTCTTTGTGCTAGTGACGGGGTCACTACCACACCTATTACTTGCGTGATGGAGACTTGTTATTTATGAGACACTTAATTATCAAGGTGTAAATGCCTATGAGTTTGACTATGCCCTATCATAATCTTACTATATGGTTTTATTAGGGTTTTAATGTTGGTAATATAATATTCCATAAAACTTGGCTTAAACATTTCTATGGCATATTTCATATGCCATGGACTTAGGGATTAAAGCCTAAGTTAATCGTTACATGTATGGGTTTATGTAATTTGCAATGGTTTTAAGCCTTTATGATAATTTGGGGTGGCAAGTTCTAATATAGTCCATAGACTATATAATTATGGATCTGGAGTGCATTAATGGTGGCCAGGGTGGCAGTATCAATGCACCTTGGGATATGGGGCGGGAAATATTATGGGTTGGCCCAAACTTTGGTTTGTCATTTGGCAGCATTGTTGCTTGCTCTATGCTCCTGCTCGGCATGAAGGAAGGCAACTGTGAGGTTTTAGCCGACAGGTATGATGGGTGTTCTGGTTTTGTTAGCATTGTTGTTGATTTGATTATGGATATTATTCATACTTATAATGTCATGGCTCTGTTTTGTTTGTAGGTTTGCAGGGTTGGCGAAGTGAGCTTGGTTCGTTGGTTATGGGAAAGGCTGTGGGAAAATCCATTCCCCTACGGGTAATCCTATTGTGCAAGTGTTTACTTTCCCCCTATTAGATTCATGGTTAAACCTGAGTTGTCACTCGCTATAGGTTGTATTTGGTTGAGTCTATTTTTCCAATGGATGCGTTATGGGTTGGGGTTTGAAACCAACTTAATGAACTCTGCGTTTTTGTAAAGTGACGGACTTGGGGTTTTGATTTCCTTCAGATTTGAGCTTGAAATGTATTGGGAAATTATTTTGTGGGTGCTCTATTCAGCGTAAAGGCCTCAGTATCTCTTTATAGGCTCTGTGTATTTTGTAAAGAGAATTTTGATTATGTTATATGAAATGGGAAGCACCATTGCTCGCAATGGTGCAATGGGTGAAGGTAACGACTGTGTAAACTTGTTAATGGTTTTATAAAGACTGTATTTATATTTTTATGCTGCGTCTATTTCAATGGTTGTTATTTGTGGACTTTTTGCATTTTGCATTCGTTGTATGCGTTGGTTGTAAGGATGACTTATGTGACAATGTTATGCTTTTGGGGCCATGCTGTATGGAATTGGCATTTCCCGCCCTCGTAGCTGTGATAGCATACTTACTTTTTATGATTTTTGTTATGTAATATGAAATGGGGGTTGTCTGTGGTGTAACCCTGCAACTAGAAATGGTCACTATTGGTAACGTTGACATGGTTAAATATTTTGAAATGTTGAATTGATATAATGGGTTGGTTATGTAAAAGGCCGAGGGCCATAGATTACAACGTATACATTTTTATTTGGGTCTTTCGAACAATGTGTAGAGAGCTTGTTCTTTGTTTACATCCTGCATATATTTTATATAGTGTGGGTTTTTAAAATATTACTAGACCTTACATGATTCAATCCTCAGTCGTTTACTGTGATGATGGTTTACATTTAAATGGTATGCGATTTGGGCTTAAAACGGCCACAGGAATCGATCCTGTGACCTCTATGTAATTAAGTTTGTTTTAATGAATACTATAAACGATATTTGTTTTTTAATTGATTAATGCAAATGGTATTACGTTTTTTTGTGAATGGTTATGTAAATGAAATTATGGTTGTTTTCATTTATGCCGAGACTTTTGTTTATGGCCTGTGATTTATATTATGATTCATTGTTATTTAATGGTTTGATTGTTTGTCTATGCAATAGGTTATTTATGTGTATAATTGGTATAATGTATTATTATATCGTGGACCATTAGATGGTCTCGATACTTGGATTTTTGATTTGATTTATGATGATGTTTTTTTTAAAGAAGAATAATAATGTTTATATAGACCGTGAGAGGTCTTTGTTGATTTTTATCTTGGCTTATTTAGTTTGAATTTATGATTTATTCTTAGATAAAGAATGTTGATGTTATACTATTACTTAATTTAGATTATGGTTTTGTTTATACAAGATGTTATATAATTATTTATTTAATAGGTCCTATTTTTAGTTAACTGTGTTTTATGTTTATATTATGTTTGAAGCTTAATTTCTGAACTAGTCTTTTATTTATAAACATGGCTCTACTGACAATATGAAATATGTCAGTAGAGTACATAGGTAAATGAACAACTAGATACTTATTAGAAATAATTGCTAGGTTGTAGGAAAATAGGGTTTAAGCTATAAGACTACCCTAACTGGTATATCAGGTCTGGATCAGTTCTCCTTTTTCCTCTTAGGAAAATGTTCTCTAAGAACTCTCTTGAGAATAATCAGGAAGAATAATGAGTCCAAAAATATGGAAGAGATCCCCAAACCTCTCCTTGGATTGGGACTTTATAGACAGACTTTTCAGTCAAAGGGGTAGTTAAATCAAGAATCACTTCATTTCTTGACTTAACCCTTTTTATTTAATTTAGTACTTTTAATAGTTTAACTTAGGAACTTTCAATTAGTTCCTAATTGGACTTTTATAGGTATTATAATATTTAATCTTTATCTTAGTAATAATAGTAATAGATGGAAATTTTCCTTTTTTCTTATATTATTAATATTATTACTATGTGTACTCTTTATACATACTCTGTATAAAATATATAATAATATATTATTTGGCAACAATTGTCTTAGGGTATCACATATTCTAATCCCTAGACTTATGAAACTTTATTAAGATCATCATGTAGATGGTTAGGTCTACTCGAAAAGGAAACTCTAAACATCCCTGCATGTTGGATTCCCCCGTATAACATGGTAGTTCTTCAGTACTTGATGAGAATACAAAAAATTGAAATTTCATTTAATCACTTATAAATAAGTGAGATGAGATCAATATTTTTCTCGAGTCGTTTTCAATCAGGAATCATTAATTCTTTTCATTAACTCCTAACACTTACCAAATCTCATACTCAACTCTAAAAACATGGAGTTACAAACCTAGTGCAATTCCATAGCTCTTCGCTCAACACTAATGCTAGGGTGTACTTGCAGGATACACCTAGGGATACAATGGCCAAGGATCCGATGTTCCATAGGTTATGCTCAACATGAACATGGAAGGGTCCAAGGAATATTCCTAACACTTCCAAATTATCTTGTCATGTGTTCCAGAGCTTCAAGCTCAACAAAAATGTCTCAAAACTCATGTTCTCCAGAGCTTCTCGCTCAACACAAATATATGTACTCATGTGCTCCAGAGCTTCTCGCTCAACACAAATATATGTACTCATGTGCTCCAGAGCTTCTTGCTCAACATGAACATGGAAGGCTCCAGGGCTTATGCCTAACACTTCCAAATTATTTTTCATGTGTTCTAGAGATTCATGCTCAACACAAATGTCTCATCAATCATGTGCTTCAGGATCCACACCCAACACAAGAAATATATATATATATATATATGCAATTGGCTTATGCCTAGTATATCGGACAATTCATTATGTTTATATGCAGTGGGGTATTTGACCCAGTGTATCAAAATAAAACATAAATTTAACATCATAATCAATGGGGCTCATGCCCATAAGTGTTAGGTCCAAAAGTCGGGATATTACATCCCTTCCCGCTTAGAACAACATTGTCCCTGGTGTTCTAGGAACTCATAATGAAATCATGAAACAAGGCGGGGTAAGCCTTTCTCATGGTGTATTCATTCTTCCAAGTAGCCTCATCAGATTCAAAGTGCTTCCATTGCACTTTCAACTGGACTACAGTGCACTTCTTAAGCTACACCTCTCTCTTGTCCAATATATTAAGAGGTTCAGCGAAAAACTACCCTTCAGATTCCACTTGTAATAAGGACCAACCAACCACATGTTTAGTACCATAAACATATTTATTTAATAATGATGCATGGAAAACATTATGGACTCTTATGTGTGCAATTAACACTAGTTCATATACCACTGGCCCTCTCTTGGCCAGTATTTCAAAGGGTCCACAAAACCTAGGTGCTAACTTACCGCACCTTCCCAAGCTCAATGAGATTCGTTTTGCTTTTACTTTTAAGTAGACATGGTCACCTATTTGATAATATTTATATTTTCTTTTCTTATCCACGTAGCGTTTCTAGCAGTCTTGGTAACCAACTGTTCCAATTCCTTTAATAAATCAGGCCCTAACATGAGTCGATCCACCGGGCTATCCCAAGCAACCGATGTTCTACACTTCCATCCATAGAGTAACTCAAAGGGACTCATCTTGGCGGAAGTCGGGTAACCGTTGTTATATGAAAACTCTGTAAGATGCAGGTAGTCTTCCCACTTGGTGGGGTTGTTCATGACATACATCCTAAGCATGTACTCAACAATATGGTTTACCCTTTCTGTCTGTCCACTTGTCTGCGGGTGATAAGCAATACTAAATTTCAATCATGTCTCTAATCCGTAGAATAAATATCTCCAAATTTTTTTGGTAAACTTTGTATCTCGATCCAAGATGAGTTCCTTGCGTATCCCATGCAATTTAAATATCTCCTTTAAGAAGATATCGGTAATGCGTACTGCCTTGTAGGTCGACTTCACTGGAATGAAGTGTGTTGCTTTTGACAATTTGTCAACTATTACAAATATAGAATTATTTTGTGTCTTACTTTTTAGTATCCCGGTGATAAAATCCATACTAATGACCTCCCACTTCTATTCTGAAATGGGTAGTGGATGCAGCAATCCTGAAGGATGCTGATGCTCAGCTTTGACTAAGTGACATTCTTGACATTTTGCAATAAATAACACAATGTTTACCTTTAACTTAGGCCAAAAAAAGTGTCTCTTAATGACGGATATCATCTTTTGATATCCTAGATTCCCTTAGTAGTGTGTCCGATGAAATTCCGTGAAGATGTTAGACCAAACGTCCCCTCCTTATGGAACGCACAATTTGTTGATGAAATTGTCATTGATGCCAACATGGACTTGCAGTGGCCCCATGGGATGTCATTGATGCCACCAAGTCCCACCTGTAGTGCCTTGATCCCTTACAGAGTGGGTTTGTGCCTTGAAGCACCTTGTACCCAGTTGACAAGGTCCTTATACCCACAAGCTTGGATCTTGAAGCCACCATCTTGCTGAAGACATTGAAGAACTTGGAGATGGTCTTGAAGCCTTGGTAGACAATGAAGAAGCCCTAAATGGCTAGGAGAAGCATTAATGACCCATTCTGTGGTCATTCATGCTCTAATGGTGTCATGGTACCCCAAGAGAAACCAAGCTACCCCGCAGGTGATATCATGCCGGATCATGTGGTTGAGGCGGTTAAAGAAGACCATGAATCCCCTTGCTTGATGAAGAAGCCCATGAATACTTGGAACCCCTGATGAAGACCTTGATGGCCTTGCAAAGGTCATGGAGCCCACTACTTGCACTTACATGGTTAGGTGACATGAAGATATGGTCATTGATGACTTAATGAAGTCATGGAACCTTTTTGAAGACCTTGATACCCTGAGATTTTGAATAAGAGCCCTTGGTCCCTCTTATGACTATTGGGGTGTTGGTGACTTGAAGACATACCCCTTATGACTATATAAATAGTAAGAATATGTGACATAAAAGGTGGATGATACCCTTAAAATGGTAATGACTTATGGACATGACACATTGAAGACATTGACTTGGCTTTAGAATATTTTTTAATTAAAGAAAAACACAGACAGGTCGGCTCCAACTAAAGATCAAAGTCAAAATAAAATATTAAAATACATCTTGAAGTCGGCTTAGTATTAAAAATTAAAATTAAAAATTAAACATTGCAATTCAATAGCAGGTTGGCTCAGTGAAAATATCTTGAGAAATGAGTATATATAACCAGGAAACGACCTCATTTAAGGAAGAAAAATTTGTGGTGTCTCTGAGGAATTTTGGGCTGCTCACTGAGGAGAATTTCGCTTACTGTAGCAGCTACAGTAGACAGGAAATTTTAAAATTTTTTTAGCTCTATTTTTTTTTTGGGTAAATTTCTGAGGCAGCCGCAGAAGGATCAGTAGTATGTGGAGCAGTCCAATTTTTTTTTTTGGATCAAAATTTTTCGGTGCACTGAGGTCATGAGGAGATAGCAGGTGGTTATTAGCTTTGAAATTTGTGGTCTGATATTTTTTTGGATATATAACATTCCACTGAAGCAGCTCACTGTAGAAATTCAGGCCTGCAGTAGATTAATTTCACCCACAACAATTAACAATTGATCATGCAAAATTATCAACAATGGAGACTGAATATGGAGCTGTAACACAAAATTATATTAACTGAGTGTACAATAGCCAACCCTGTAATAACATAGGCTGCTGAATATATAGAATACATGAGCAAATCGAATGCATAAGGAAGCATCCAAATCTAGCATAAAGCAGGCTTACCCAAAATAGGCAAATCCCCCATAGGTGTAAAAAGCTGATCCCAAATCTATCAAGGACCCCACGAATTAGCAAGGGCACATGGGAAAGCTAAATAGTGGTCAAATGGCAGCTCATACATTCTTTTTCATGGAGGAAAGAGTGGAGGAGGAAGAGGCAACAAATCTGATTCACCTTACCTAGTCTTGCTTTCCTATGTGCCTTAAAACACTGAAAAAGCAAGGAATAAAGCAGAAAAAGCAGATGGGCGCCTAGGAGGCCAGGAATAAAGCAGACTTGATTCCCAAGGCTTTCCCAAGCACTCCATGAGTCAATAATGGCAAGTTTGACCTCTATGGATAGGCAATTATCAACTTGCACATGGTGGGACTCATGGACTAGGCAAATAAGACAAAATAAATGAAATAATGTCTAAGTGGGTAAATACTATGGGTTGATTATTCTAACACCCCCCCTTAAGCCTGACTTTATGAGTAATAAATAAAAAATATAGGGCCTAGCAACAAGGCTTAGTCACCCTTTACATACTGCAATGTCCATACAACCAAGGAAAGAGGCAAAACCAACTTGGGAAAATCCTCCCTTAAACATGGACTGTAAAACAAAATTGTAGAATCTTGTCTCCACTCATGCTTTGACAGCATGATCAGCAATCCCCAGCAGTGATTTGAGATTGCTGAAGGTCTTCTCACAAAATGATTTTGTGAATATGTCAGCTACTTGTTCTGAAGATGAGCAGAAGAGTAGGTGAATGGTGCCATCATGCACAAGCTCTCTGATGTAGTGCATGTGAATCTCAATGTGTCTGGTTCTCTGCTTCTGAACTGGATTCTTGCAGATTCAAATGGTACTCTAGTTATCACAGTAAATGGTAGTTGAGTACTTAGGTTCAAAACCACATTCTCCAAGTAAACCCTGCAACCATAAACACTGAGTTGCTGCATTGACAACTCCTCTGTACTCAGCTTCTGTAGATGAGAG
>LPNX011201533.1:208405-221171 GCA_001517045.1 Pseudotsuga menziesii
GAAGATTTGATTCCCAAGGATTTCCCAAGTGCTCCATGAGTCAATAATGGGAAGTTTGACCTCTATGGGTAGGAAATTATCAACTTGCACATGGTGGGACTCATGGACTAGGCAAATAAGACAAAATAAATGAAATAATGTCTAAGTGGGTAAATACTATGGGTTGATTATTCTAACACTCGCTGGTACTGAAGAATTTCGGTGGTTACTCAGGAGAAATAGTCTCGAATTTTCAATGAGAAGAATTGTTGCTTTTTGGGTTTAATCTTTGTATTTTTTGCTACAGTTTTTTTATTGAGATTCAGATGGAAGACTGAGGTATCTCTTTGATTTAGAGATGACTTAGGAGTAGTCCCGAAATGTCTGAGAAATAGACCTGAACTTGGACAACAGCAAAAGGGCTCGTTGACTGAGTCTCAGGTTTGGGTGAAGGAGTAGTGTAGCAGGAACACTCGAATTATTTTTGTAGCAGAGAAGTTGTCTTTTTGCTCCCACTCTTTTGCAGCCTTATTCTAGTTTCACGAGCAGAATTTTTCTTGTGGAATGTTGGGATCAATGGATAATGGAAATGTTTGAAAAATTTCAAACCCTTATTCTTTTCTACCCTAGATGAACAGTTCGAGTTTTTTTTTGGGTTAAAGGATGACAACCGTAATTGGTGAGGCATGATAGCCCTAGTCCCAAAACGTCTTGGAAGCTCACAGTTCATACATAAAGTGACGATCAAATCCTTTGATGGAAACTGAGTTTGAAGGCAATCATAACCAAGGTCAACTTGACAGAGATATAACAAAGTAGTGACATGGTTGTGACAACTACAAAACAGTGGCATAGGATGCTTTGACAGTAGCAATGATGTTTTTGACAGTGATAAACATAATAACTTGTCAATAATTATTTGACTTGGATAGTTGATAGCGATTAATGACACTTTCGACATGAGCAGTCCTATGAAATGGGCATGAGAAAAATCCTGTGATTGGAGTCGTGATTGGTTGAAAATGCATGCACAACATAAGAATATATCCTCCACAGTTTGAGGATGATGTTGAAGTGTTGAAGGCCTTTTCATACTACTCAACAGCATCAGAATTGACATGTCTATATATAGGCATAAGAGTATATGTGGATGAGCAGAGTGATAAGCTGATGTACAGAAGGTGATTTCCCAGATATGATTAGATTGACATGCACAGACCTCTGAAGAATGTACTTGAGAAGCAGATTGATTTGAGTAGAAGATTAATAGAAGTAGTGCTTAAGAACTTGGGTGTATTATCTTGATGACATCTTGAAGACATTAATGACAATGGACAGATGATGTGGACAGACTAATAACATGATTGTGATCATTGGCAGACATTGATGACAGTGGACAGATGATGTGGATAGACTGATGGCATGTTTGTGACTGTTAATTGGACCAACTGAGGTATGTACTGATTATATTTAGCCTAGCTTTCTTGAAATAAAATGGGGTTATCGGGTCTGAGTACCTTCAGTGATATATCAGTCCTTGTGAGGCCTGTGAACTAGAAAAGGTATGATTGTGTATACTCTATGCAAACTATAATGATGATGCACTATGATGCATACTCCTTGATGTGATGCATAATGATGCATGCTTATAAACAATGACAATACATACTATGATGACCAACATTTGCAACAGCTCGAGGTTGAAAGCATAAAACCATACACGATAGAGGTATGTTCAACAACACATACAAGTCTAGTTTTGATCTGAGATTGGGTTCTTTTACACAGTCAGTATTGATAGTCCACATTTGACACAAGTCTAAAGTTGATAGCTTGACATTGTGTAAAGAATATTCATAGTCCAATGATGATGATGACAGTCCTTTGAAGCATATACATAGTCCCAGTTCATAAGGTTGTGAAGTATGACTAGTCTAAGACTAACAACCGAAGACAAGAAAGTTATAGTACATGATGAAGTGATGATATGAAGAATGGTTTGAAGTCTTCTACAATAGTCATACATATCCCAAGTAGGGAGTCCAAAGTTTGATGCACAACAAATGAAAGGTTGATGTTGCAGATCTTGAAGATGGAGATGATTAGTGTGAGCAGTAGTGTCTCTGATATACTTGAGTAGCAGAGGTTGACAAGCATATAATGGCAGCAACAATGTTGATAAAGAGTAGAGATTGATGATCAGTGATAGGAGCTGAATGATGACTTGACAATGAACAATAGAGATGAGTAGACCTTGGTGATTGATGACTATATGAGCAATGTTGATGATAGTAGTTTCCCTTGTTTAGACATGAAGAATGATGATCAAAGAAAAGGATGAGAAGCAGTAGAACAGATTGAAGAGACAGATGATGTTGATGTGACAATGAGCTTTAATTGTAAAAGCAAGCTTGTCTTGATTTTGAGGTTAGGATATGTCAAACCCTTCTTAGCAGGGTCTAAGAAAACCAGGCAGGGTCCTGGATGAAAAGTAGGTGCTCTTTGTATCAGTAGGTGCTGATTTTACCTCACGGTTGTAGCTGATCCAAAACTAATACAAAAAGATTACAAAATTATATGGCGTTGTGTCCTTTTGTGTTAGGGTTCTTGATGATTCAAATGCTCATGATATGTGAATGATGAAGTGAAATATGTTTATGAAATGATTATGAAATTGGTAGAATAGTGGAATGATGAATTGGTAGTTAATTGTGACAAGTTAAGAAAAGTTTTAAAATTGGCTTTTCACTGATTCACCCCCCCTCTCAGTGTCTAACAAAATCTCTCTTTGTACCATATCAGTCTTGTTTCGTCTACCTTGTACTCTTTTTGTTGTTGAAACAACCTGTCCTCTTGGAATTTCTTGAGGATTTCTACATAGAACAGGTCAACTATGTTGGCTATTCTAATACTCTCATGCAAATACAAATCATTTTGACTTAAAGTCAACTCATATATCATATGACTTCATCGACTCAAAGCATCATCAATATTGTTGTCTTTGCCTTTATTATGCTTTATCTCGAAATGGTAGTCACTAAGGAAAGACAACAATCTAGATTACCTAACATTCCCATCTAGTTGCTCGAATAAATACTTCAGTCTCATATGGTCTGTCTTCAAAAGGAATTTCCTTTCGATGAGGTAGTGCCTCCACATCTTGAATGCATGAATGATGGAAGCTATCAATATAATGTCTGGGGTAGTTCTACTCATGTTCTTTTAACTTTCACGATTCATAACAGATCACATATCATTCTTCAAGAGGACTCCTTCAAGTCCTTCCTTTCTTGCATCTGTGCAAATAACGAAATCCCCATCAAGATCCACAATTCATAGTATTGGTGCGATCGTCAAAAGCTGCTTAATATTTTGAAAACTTTCCTCGCACTTGGTCATCCATAAGAAATTATTTTCCTTCTTCTGCAAAGTGGTCATGGGACAAGATATTCTCGAGAAGTTCTTAATAAAATTACGATAATATCCAGCTAATCCCAAAAAAGACCTAATGTCGGTGAAATTAGTAGGGGTAGGCCAGTATTCTATGGCTCTAATATTTTCTGGGTCCACAGCTATCCCCGTCTCAGAGATAATGTAACCCAAGTACTATATCTGTGGTTTGTAAAAAGCACACTTACTAAACTTGGCATAGAGTTTGTGTTCTCATAACACTCATATCAATATGAGGAGGTGTTCCTCGTGTTCCTCTTTACTCTTAGAGTAAACTAGGATGTTGTCTATAAAGACCAAAACAAATTTATCTATATATTTACTCAATATACTATTAATCATACACATAAAGTTCACAGGTGCATTGGTCAACCCGAACGACATCACTACAAACTCATAGTGCTCGTACCTTGTACGAAAGGCGGTTTTGTGAATATCCTCGTCGCGAATACGTACTTGATGGTACCCAAATCATAGGTCGATCTTTGAAAATATCTTCACTCCTCCTACTTGATCGAACAAGTCATCAATCATAGGGAGTGGGTATCAGTTCTTGATAATCATTTTGTTAAGCTGACAGTAATCGATGCACATACGCATCGTACCATCCTTATTATTTACAAAAAATATTGGTGCTCCCCAAGGGAACACACTTGGTCAGATATATCCTTTTTCTATCAACTCCTACAACTGCAATTTGAGTTCCACCAACTCTGGTGCACTCATGCAGTAAGGGGATTTTGAAGCCAGAACTGATCCTGGTGTCACTTTTATGGAAAAGTCTAGGTCTTTCTTCGAAGGTAATCTAGGGATTTCCTCAAATCTCTTTACATGAAGCAAGCCCTATGAGGTATGGCTTATCGAACAAACATGAAGCACATCGAGTAAATCAAAATATGGAAGGTGGAGGTATGTTTATATTCATTATGCTCTTGTCCCTGTACAAAAAAAACTACCACCACAAATATGTCAATTTTCAACCATGTGCACAACTCTTTTTTTACCTGAGAGCACGTAAAATATTCAGTTTGGGAGAAAGGCGTGGATGCTACATTCCATGGTATGGTAAAAATTAATCTTACAATAGTCACATTTTCAGTCATTGTGGTGTTTTTAGAAGAAAAAGAAGGCATACTTGTTATGAAGAGGGTTAAATAAATGCTTCAAAAGTGAATGACTATTTCCAACATTAAGATTCATTTTTACAAGCATTATTAGTCTCTTCATTGATAGAATTGGAGCATTTCTATGGCAACTTTGAAAACTACAAAAGTGTAGAATTTCATTTGAGCATATCTCACAAACCGTAAACTGGGTTCTCATGTTTTTTCGCCAAGAAGTGCATAATATTATGATGAACAACTCTGGTAAGTTTCATCCCAATACAATGCACGGTTTTTAAGAAAATGCCCATCATCAACTACAACCATTTTACCTATATATTGAAATCCATGCATCATATGGATTTGATTTTTGGCATAAAGAAGAATTGTGGTAAGAGGAACATAATCACCACATTTTAGGAAAAAAATTTGCATGTTTTTTTCAAAAAATGGCCATCATCACCTATAGCCAATTTGCATTTTTTCTCGAAATCCCTGATGTGGGTATCTCTGAATTTTGGTATGTAGATGCATTGGACTAGTAAAACCATGCTTGCAAAATTTCAACCGAACCCAATTCATCGTTTGGAAGAAAATGGCTTCGGAAGCTTTATGTTCTATTTGTTGAAACTCCGCTAAATTTAGTGCTCGTTTTCTGAAAATATGCTAAATTTAGCACTTTCTTGCTGCAACTCCGCTAAACTTTCCGCTAAATTATCCTCTAAATTTCTGTAACTCCGCTAAATTATCCGCTAAATCACTACAACTATGCCAAATTTTTTGCTAAATTCTCTGCTAAATGGTTAAAACACCGCTAAAATTGTTCGCTAAAGTTTTTGCTAAATTTTTCGTTAATTGCAGAAACACCACCAAAATTGCTAGAAGCCACTTGAGGGATACTTTTGAAGGATAAATGAAACAACCACGATTTGAAGAAGTTTCAAGTAGTATTTGGAAAGAAGAATCATATCCCATTAGCATCATCAGTGGGAAAGTAATGGTTTTGGTCACTACGCATGGTAAAATGAAAACAACAATTGCATGAGTCTTTCTATTTTGGATGCTACACATGTATTGGGTTGCATGAGGACATGCAACAAGTTCAGTTTGGGGGATATGTTGGGTCACGTATTTGTCCCTATTTCATCACTTATCGACATCTATTTCATCCATCTTCTTCCTATTGTTATCCATTTATCACTCCATTTTCCATTCATTTGTTGTAACTACCCGTAAAATACCATATTACTCCCATTGATGCTTTAGTGGTTAATAATGATTATTTTCCTTTATTTTTTATCAATTGAAGACTATTATGTATAATTTTACTAATGATGGTTTATGGAGTGATTTTTCATATTAACAGCAGTAGCACTCATGGTTCAAGCCTCCAAAGCTGGCATGCTAGCACACGTCCACATGGAGATTCACAACACAGTTTCATTCCTATGATTGATTATGTGGATTTGTGATTTTGATTCATGCCCAATTTCAACATAACTACCTCCATCTCATGATTAAATGACCTTAACCAAAAACACATCCCACATAAAAAGACATTGATTTTCATTTTGATTTCCAGGCAAATAGAGAAGAATCTTGAAACTTTGGGACATGGGTTTTGTACGTAATAGCCTAAATTACCTAAAACATGAGAAAATAACGAAAAAAAGCCATGGTTTGAGATATACAGTTGGTTATCTAAACTTGTAATTCCCATATTTACAGTTACGGTTGTCTCTCAAATCAGCAAATTTGTTAAAACAGATCCCAAGTTGGGAATTCGGTTCTTCATCCTTATGAATGATTTTTATGTATAAATATGTAATCAATCTCATGAGAGGGGGGAGAGGAGAGAAAGTAATTTTATGCTATAGAATTTGATCCAAACTCTGTTGTAATAATTTCATTCTGATAATACATGATGGCAGTTTCTTAATTCTAAAGTTGTAGACCTTCATTGTGGAGATACAGATATGTTCATGGAGGAAGGGCCCTCTTCTCTGAGAATATGCTGGTAGTGTTGATTGTAAGTGTGTTATTGTTTAAATTTGTTTATTATTTAGTTCATGATTTCGTTCATTATATTTATCATAGTTTCTTTCCTGTTAATTTATTTTGATAAATCGTTGGCCAACATAGCATTTCTTTCAGTTTTATGTAGTTAGATATTGCTTTGTAAGAGTTGATTTTTTTAAAGATTTACAGTGTGATTTTATGAATAGTTTTGAGTTTTATTTACTTTCAAAAATGTGTGATCTAGTTTACAATGCGTTTCAATTTCATACTAATAGATCAACAGTGTTGGGTAGAAATTGTGCTTACATAAGCTTTCAAATAAAATCCTTTCTCGGGTTGACAATTTATGTTTTGGGAATTTCAACTATTTATTTAATTAGACAATTAATCTTCCCATTACTTCCAAACACATGTCAGGATTCAAGGATGCAATCTCCAACTTAAAATAGAAGGAGTTTGCATGCATGGTAGAATTGGGGGACAATTCCACATATTTGATCCAAGGAGATGGATCCACATTTTTCCAACTGAGTTCGAGAGATACATTACATGTGGAGGGAATTAATTATGTCCCTAGACTAAATAAGAACCTACTCTCTATTCCATTTCTTGAAGATAAGGGATTCTGATTCATCTTCATGGAAAATCAAGCATACTTACGGCCACAGAACCAGAACATTGATACCACTACTATTATTGGAGATCGAGAAGGAGGGGTTTACAAGGTCCTAGGAAAGAATAATTTAGCCATGGTATATCATATTATCATCCCATACGATCTTTGGAATGGGAGCCTTGGACACCTCCACTTCAGAGCACTTCCTAGTTTGCACCGAATGGTGAAAGGTATTCCTAGTTTGATCATTGTACATGATGTTGTTTTTTGGGGTTTTGATTTAGGAAAGAATGTTAAAAAGAAGTTTCCTAGAAGCTATACTAGATATAATGGCATCTTATATTTAGTACACTCACATGTATGTGGACCTATGTCATCCCCTTCCCTCAGTGGACCCCTTTACTTTGTATTGTTCATTGATGATTTCTCTAGTAAGGCCTGGATTTATTTCATGAAATCCAAGAGTGAATCCTTCAATGAATTTCAAGAATATAAATCCTTAGTAGAGAAGCATATGAGTAGGCATATTTGCGCCCTAAGGTCTGATAATGGTGGAGAATTTGAATCAAATGCTTTTAATGAGTTTTGTGGCGATGTAGGGATATGTAGACAATTAACATTTCCTTGCAACCCACAACAGAATGGGGGTGCAGAGATAAAGAACTAAACTATTTGTGAAGCTGCAAAATACATTTTACATGATGAGGATCTATCTGCTTATTTATAGGTAGAAGCCACTAGTAAAACAATTTACATAAAGAATAGAAGTTTGCATGCAGTTCTTGATGAGAAAACACCTAAATAGGTGTTCACTGGTGAGAAACCAAACATTTCACATCTCCAGATATTTGGGTGTCATGTATATATTCACATACAAAAAAAAACAACCAAGATGGAACCTTCTGGAAAGAAAGGAACCTTTGTGGGCTACAGTGAGACTTCCAAGGAATTCAAAATATATCTACATCGTGAGGGACATGTTGATGTTAGTTCGGAGGTGACTTTCCATGAGGAGGTAGCATTCAAGCGGTCAAAAAACCACTTATACTATGAGATAATAACTTTATACTAAGAATGAGAACTCTAGCCATAAAAACGATGATTTTTGCATTAAAAACACCAACCCCCCCGACCCCTCCCCCCCAAATAGAAAAGTGTTGATACCAGTATAAATGTTTTTTTTTTGGGGGGGGGGGGGGGTAAAAAATAGAGCCATGGCCTAAACATCCCATAGTGTTGTTTAAAAAACTTTAAAATCAACCCCTAAATTGGAAAAATATTTTTTTCTTCAAGAAATAAATTACAACTTTTTTAAAACTTGCATATTAAATAAAAAAATAAATTTCATAAATAATTTCACCACTCTAACCATAGAAAATCAAAGAAATTATGATGTGATTCATAATGAAATCATATATTAGACAATACAAAAACAAATTATTCATATAATTTTAGCCCAAAAAATTTTAAAAATTAAATAAAAAGGAAGGAAATTCTAAAAAAGTTAAAAACGGAGACAAGATTAAAAATAAAAAATTTAAAAAAATGAAAAACTATTTGAAAGAATAAATAAAAAGATATATGTGTGTGTAAAAAAATAACCTTTTTAAACTTTATAAAAAACAATGGTGCCACCTCTCCCTACCCTTTTTAAACTCCATCTTGGTTAATGTTTGCATATTTTGTTTTTTTTTGTTTTATTTGTTATTTTTGTTGTTTAGTTTTTTTTAGTTTAGTATAGTTTTAGTTTTTTTAGTTTATTTGTTTTTTGTTTAGTTTAATTTTTCTTTATTTTATTTGTTATTGTTTAGTTTATTTTTGTTCTTTAAAATATTGAAGTTTAAAACGATATATATATATATATATATATATATATATATATATATATACTTTTCTTTTTAATTTTTTTTTTAAACTTTAGTTCTTTTACATTATTTTTGTTTGTTTGTTTTGTTTTTAATATCTATTATATTTTTTTGTTATAAGCAAACTTAGTGCTACCAATGATCATTTTTAGTGATATTGAAAATATACATATTGCAACTTGGATAAAAGATGACACTTATGAATATATTTTAATAAATGAAAATAGTGAAGGAAAATATAGTTAAATGTTGACTTATAATGTCATGGTTAAAAAATTGAAATATGAAGAAATGGATTTGAAATGAGTGACTATAAAGATCTATCAAAAGACACAAGCCTTAATTAATTATCTCATAGATACATTTTCAAGATAAGGGTATTATGTCTTAGTTTGTTCTCGGGTTTGGGTAAAAATTTTAATATTACATATGAAAGCATATTTCAAATTTTATTGTTTTTTTATTCTTCATTAATTGTTTTTTGTAAGTATGCTTCTTTATTCTATTTCACTAAACTATAATTTTTTTGTTTTTGGTGATTAGGTACAACAATAGCATGCTCCTTATAGAAAGGGAGAAATTACATATCCATTGATAATGATCCACTACAATGCATATACATCAAACAAAGAATTTATGTTATTCAAGTTCTTACATATGAATTGCAAGAAGTTGGTTTGAAGAAATGAGAGTTTAGTGAAACACTCGTGGCGAAGATGTCAAAAGAGCCTCAACCCCAATTAGGAGGGATGTTTGGAAAGGAGCGCGTTGATCATCTTGCAGACATAGAATACCCAATGGAAGAGGACATTGATGTCCCTAAAGAAATCCAAGCTCTATAAAATTCCAATTTCGATGAAGAATTTGGACTACATGATATTTTTAATTAGTTTCATGTCTTGAAGAAAATTTTAAATTTGATAACTTTTTGATAAGATATATTAGTAATGTTTTGACTTTTGGACTTTCTTTTAGAAATAAAATTTCTATATATAATTTTTTTAATATGTCATTTACAAATATATGGTATAGTTTTTCCTGAATTTATGTGAATCGTCACTTCCTGGAAAATAATATGAAATAGTATCATTTTTATACAAAAATCTCTGAAAATTCATTGAAAATGGTTTTAAATGTCTTTAGTTTCTAGATTTTTTTACAATTTTCCCTATAAAAATGTCTTATTATGTCCATGAAAATGTCTTATTTTAAAGAAAAAATTGCAAACTCCATACGGTTTTCATTATAAAATACTTCTAAATGTATGTTATTTTGTTAAATTTATAAAAAAAAACACTCAAAAATATAAATTAAAATATTTTATGAGAAAGATGATTCCAAGTCCCAAAAAAAATTCCTCAAAATGAAAATGTGTGATACTGGTATCAACCCTTTTTTAAACGAAGGTAAAAGTAGCTACTAAAATTAGGAGAGAGAAAAACGAGACCTGTGTCGAGTTCTTGTTTTATAGTATAAATGGTTAAAAGAGCTTGAATGTGATCTAGAGACGGAGGAGGCTAAAGCTCCTATATTAGATGATCATGCTCATTATTCTTCCCCTTATGATGTTCAGAGGGAGAATCCAGCAGAACATGTAGAGCTACCTGTCATTGATGAACCTCCTGTAAAATGGAGGTCAGAATGGTGTCGATATGTATTGAGAGATGTTAAGAAGCATGGGTCACCAGTGGTCTCTTCCAAAGAGTGCAAGCATCCTTATAGGTATTCAAGATATGTTGCATTGATGAGCAGCATTAGTGAATCATATCCTTCTTCATATGAAGAGGTTGCAGAGAAACAAGTGTGGAAAGATGTTATGACAAAGGAGTATCATTTTATTATGAAAAATTATGGTTGGGATATTGTTCTCGGACCTGAGAGGAAGTCATTTGTAATTTATAGATGTCTTTATAAGATAAATCATGTTGTAGATGGAATTGTGGAAAAGTACATATCCACGTTTGTTGCACGTGGACTATCTCAGAAAAAGGGCATTGATTATGAGGATACTTTTGCTCTAGTGGCCACACAACAGGATTTGAGCCCAAAATTCGATGACACAATCCGATGGCATTCGATGTAAAGTATGCTTTTTGTTGGATCGCAATGATGAAAAGTACTATACGTTCTGAATTTTTTTTGTCATCTTGCAGAGTCGTCGAATTTTTGTCTTTACTCCTTGTAGGTTTTTTGACAAACATTTTTGTTGATTAAGGGACGTCACCTCGTCGAATTTGCGACGACTTTGTAAGGGATGGTCGTCAATTTTGCAACGACTGGAGAAGGTGTTATTGTTGAATGTTCGACTACCCCATGCTAATTGTTTCGAGTTGGAAAAAGGATTACTTAAAATGGTAACTATGTTCAAGTCGTCGGATATCCGACGACCGTGGAATTATAAAGATAAAAATTTTTTAACATTCCAACATGTTTGCTATAGAAGCGATGGACGATTTGCGGAAATTATCTATTCCTCGACAAACTATTTGCATAAATTGTTTATTGCTCAATGGATGGTTTGTGGAAATTTCTTATTCCTCGACGGATGGTTTGAGGAATTGTTTTATTCTTCGACGACCGGTTTGGGGAATTTGTTTTTCTTCGACAGAGAGTTTGCGGGAATTTTTTTATTCTTCGACAAACCACCGTTTGAGAAATTTTTGATGCGTGGAACTTGATTTTTTAATATCTTTGATAGTATTCATCCACGAAGTTTGTGAGAAAATGTCAAATAACAATATTCTTGATCCAAACGAAGAAAATCAACAATTTCTTGCTACACTATGGGATGCAGTGAAACGAAGGGGTGATGGGAAATGTTATTATCCATGTAGTCAATGTAGGGGATTTAAGAGGAGGATATTATTGATCGCAATAGCCACAAAACATTGTAGGGAACATGGACATGCTGAGTGGGGGAATGAATATAGTCCATTTGTAGGTTTAACATTATAATTTTTTTATATGTTTTTGCTTTGATAAATGTATGTATTATTTTAATATTTCTGATATTAACTATTAACTATTGATGTATTCATTTATTTATAAAGGAAATAAATCCTACCACATATCGTCCAGAGGAAGTGCTTTCAGAACAAGTACTGGAGGATCATGGAGCGTCTATGTTTAATGGAGAACAAGTGACTGATCATATTGAAGAAGATGATCATACTGATAATGTAGTTGAATATGATGGTACAAATACATTGATCCATGATTCATTTAATGTTAGAATGGATGATGACGATGACAATGATAATGAAAATATTGATGACTTTGATGATGTTCACGATATACCTCTTCTCGATAAGGCATACGAAACCCTGTATGAAGTCTCCAAAACAAATCTTCTCTCTGCTATATTGTTGATAATGAACTTGAAGGTTATGATTGGTATTTCAAACATATCAATCACACTAATGCTAAGGTATGTAAAATAATCTATCACATATATATGATAGTGATAAAGCTTATGTTTGTTCTTCTAATAATTGTATTATTAATTCATAATGCAATTTAATGCGGATGAAGTGTGTCTCGTTAGCATGTGTGTGTGTGTGTGTGTAAAATTAACCTTTTTAAACTTTATATAAAATAATGGTGCCACCTCTCCCTACCCCTTTTTACACTCCATCTTGGTTAATGTTTGCACATTTTGTTTTTTTTGTTTTTTTTTGTTTAGTTTTTTTTAGTTTAGTTTAGTTTAGTATAGTTTTAGTTTTTTTAGTTTATTT
>LPNX011201533.1:221619-240655 GCA_001517045.1 Pseudotsuga menziesii
TAACGCCACCAATGATTTATTTTTAGTGATATTGAAAATATACATATTGCAACTTAGATAAAAGATGACACTTATGAATCTATTTTAATAAATGAAAATAGTGAAGGAAAATATAGTTAAATGTTGACTTATAATGTCATGGTTAAAAACTTAACATATGAAGAAATGGATTTGAAAGGAGTGACTGTAAAGATCTATAAAAAGCCATAAGTGTTGATTAATTATATCATAGATACATTTTCAAGATAAGGGTATTATGTCTTAGTTTTGTTCTCGCGCTCGAGTAAAAAATTTAATATTACATATGAAAGCATATTTCAAATTTTATTGTTTTTTATTCTTCATTAATTGTTTTTTGTAAATATGCTTCTTTATGTTATTTGACTAAACTATTTTTTTTCTTTAGTTATTAGGTACAATAATAGCATGCTTCTTACAGAAAGGGAGAAATTGCATATCCATTGATAATGATCCACTGCAATGCATATACATCAAACAAAGAATTTATGTTATTCAAGTTCTTACATATGAATTGAAAGAAGTTGATTTGAAGAAAGGAGAGTTTAGTGAAACACTTGTGGTGAAGATGTCAAAAGAGTCTCAACCCCAATTAGGAGGGATGTTTGGAAAGGAGCACATTGATCATCTTGTAGACATAGAATACCCAATGGAAGAGGACATTGATGTCCCTAAAGAAATCTAAGCTCCATAAAATTCCAATTTTGATGAAGAATTTGGACTGCATGATATTGTTAATTAGTGTCATGTCCTGAAGAAAATGTTAAATTTGACAACTTTTTGATAAGATATATTAGTAATGTTTTGAATTTCGGACTTTATTTTAGAAATAAAATCTATATATAATTTTTTTAATATGTCATTTACAAATATATGGTATAGTTTTTCTTGAATTTATGTGAATCGTCACTTTTTGGAAAATAATATGAAATAGTATCATTTTTATACAAAAAATCTCTGAAAATATATTGAAAATGGTTTTAAATGTCTTTATTTTCTGGATTTTTTTACAATTTTGTCTATAAAAATGTCTTATTATGTCCATAAAAATGTCTTATTTTAAAGAAAAAATTGCAAATTGCATATGGTTTTCATTATAAAATGCTTCTAAATGTATGTTATTTTGTTAAATTTATAAAAAAACACTTGAAAATATAAATTAAAAATATTTTATGAGAAAGATGATTCCAAGGCCCAAAAAAAATGTGTAATGTCCCGGTTTTGACCCCATTTGCATTAAAGGATATGAGATGTATATATTGTAATTAATCGTGGTGAGGAGCTAAAGGAAAAATCCCCACCATCGATTTGGTTGTGTATGTTTCGGAAATAGGTATCGTTGCCAATGGTATATCGTGCTATCCGGCACATTATAGTTTTGGGCATCATGTAAATATGCACATCAATTAAAATAAACCTACAGCTAGCTACAACGGTGCAATGTTAAATGAAAAGGGAATGATTCTTGAGGTTAAGGGTGGGTTGTCCAACCCGTGGGGGTCATTGGGATTGCCATGTGTCGACCACCCATTCAAACTTCTATTGTTCGATTAGTCGGGAGCAGTTATGGCTGGGGAGTGGTGGGTGGCAGGACTGCCAGTCTTTGCCCCACATACACTCCACCAAAAAGCTCGCTCTTCCTCACGTGGAGGGAAGGGGGACAGTTACCATTCTCTCCACTCTTCCACTCGTGGTTTTTTTCTTGACCATCTCACGCATGTAGGGGTTAGTTCTGTTCTCCCTTCTCTCACCAATTATTGGTATCCGTGGTTCTTCACGAAAGAGATCAGTTGTGTTCTTCCCCCGGCCTATGAAGAGGATCAATTTTCCTTTTGTATTATTGGACTGTGTGTATGTGTGTTACCATCATAGTTTTGTAGTCTGCGTACCTATTTTTCCCCTATCCAAGATTGAGAATCAGACTTCCCTCTCATTTTCATGCTGTGTAATGTTTTCCGTGGCTTAGCTGTGAGATCGGTTGTTATTCTACCCCTGAAACGATGGCTTATTGTGGTTTTCCCCCACGTTGTTCGTTGTTGTGAATGCAATCATATTTTGGGTGCCGTTGAGTTGTTTTGGCCATGCTAGGGCCAAGAAAAACTTAGAATCGTCTTGTCTGACCTGAGCTGTGTTCACCCTTTCATTTGGGTTGTCACCCTATTATCTTTATTTTCTTCACAGAGCTATGGGTTGTTTGTTTTACTACAGTATGTAGTGGTTGGTCTTCGGACTGTTTAGAGTAGGATTATAGGCTGGGTATGCTTGAGAAACCTGGTGTTTTGGGAGCCACTTAGACAGAGTTGGACTATTGTCTTTCTTCTCCATAACCCTTGAAGAGTATTGGAAAGGGAAGTCAGGGCCCGAGGGACTATGAAGCAGAGAAGGGACTAATTCCTAGTGTTGTGTGTGTGGATGTCTTAGAAGTCAGGTTAGCTCTGGTGTAGGCATCCTTAGCTCTCCATTGAGATCACCAGCTTAGCATTTAGCCTTTCCTAACTCCTTGACGGCTTGAAAAACCCAACTGTGTTGACTTAGCTGTTTTGTGTAACCTTGGCTATGTGTAAGCCTACTTTGACCCTTATTCCTTAGGGAATCATGCCCAGCTCAGGGGTGGCAGTGTTACTAAGAGATTTATGAGCACGTCGGACTATGGTTGGGTGGAACATTGTAGCGACATAGATGGTTGAGGGACGAGATATTTATAAGATAAGTGTTCTTGTCCACTTTGCTTCTGCATTTACTTTTACTGCCTAATGTCTAATGAATCATGATGAACATGTTGATGCTGGAATGTATATGTTGCTTCTGTTGTATGTTGAGTAACCATGCATCCATGTATGTTTTATGCATCTTAGCATATTTTATGTTCCAAGCATTTTATTTCAGCTTTATATGCATGTTCTTGTTCATGGGGCTAGTTGCTCGGAGGTTTATGATGGTTTGGTAGCGTCCTATTTTTCGGTCGGAGGGTCGGGGACGTTACAGTATGGTATTAGATCCAAAGTTGTAGCATGGTCCTGAATGGCCTGTGAAGATAAGTGACAGAGCCTACAGGTTGTAGCATGAGCCTCAAGGAGCCATGAAAGATCAACTAGCAGGGGAAGGTTGCCCTATACCTAGAAGAAATATGAATGATGTAAGATTTCATTGGAAAATATTCTAAGTTCCAGAACTATCGAACCATCGGGGAACTAAGTGAGAAGCCCCTCCGATACGTTGAGAAGCATAGTCGAAAGGTCATCCGACGAGGGGCAGGCGGAAAAGGATTTGTGAAAAAAAAATTCTAAGAGTCAGGCTATCAGCTAATCAGAGGTATTAGTGGGAATCCCTTTTGATGAGGTGTACAGATTAGTCTGACGAGGGTCCGATATAAACCCCTATGACTGTGAAGTTTAGTGGATCGACTAGCCGATGATACGATGACGGAGGAAGAAATTTGTGGAAATTTTCCTAAGTGTTCGTCAGTCGTCGGCGGAAGTTAATGGAAGGTGGAGCCGCAGTTTTAGTGGAGAATAGCCGAAGACCACCGAAAATCCAGCCCTTTTTAGTT
This sequence comes from Pseudotsuga menziesii, assembly GCA_001517045.1. Lineage (NCBI taxonomy): Eukaryota > Viridiplantae > Streptophyta > Pinopsida > Pinales > Pinaceae > Pseudotsuga > Pseudotsuga menziesii. The sequence goes on from LPNX011201533.1 coordinate 225,188, forward strand.
GAAATACCATCCGAAAGGGGCCATCGACGATCGATGAAGTTTAGTTGTTTGGATCGCCTATAATTAGAGGATGGAAACGCCATTACGTTGGCAATAAAAAGGTGAAGGCACCGAAGAGAAAGGAGGAATTTTCGCTGAAAATTAGATGTTGAAAGCGCTGATGATACATTGGCGAAACTCAGTTGTTTGAGGCACCGATACATCAGTGGAGGACACAAGACGTAAGCGCCGATACGTCGGCAGCGGAAAGAAGATTAAAGAGAAAATAAAAAAATTCTAAGTCACGAAACATCATCACCATCGGCGACAATTAGAGGATGAGGGTGCCGATGACGAAGGGTTTTGATGAAAAATAGATGAAGGCAGAGCCGCAGTTTCAGCAAATATATTCTGAAGATTTCCGAAACATCGATTAAAAATAGACAACGCAGGCGCCAATGCGTCGGTGGAAGAAAGTAGAGAGAGAATTTTTTTTTTGAAAATTTCTCTAAGTATGGAAATCATCGACGAAATTTAGATGATGAAACCACCGATGCGACAACTAATGTCGGAAGAAATTAGTTGTTTTGGTCATCGATGGACATCGAAATAAGTTAGTGGTTCACATGCCCACCGTTGCGGAAGTCTAGAGCACTAATCTTTCGACGGATAAAGGTTCAGACTGCCGATGCTGTGATAGTTGTTCTTCAAACCGCCGATCAGAAGATTACAATTAATGAGACCACCGATCAAAAAAGTTAAGGCCTATGGAACCGCCGTTACGGACGTCTATGAGACTAAATGACCGACAAAAACCTTAGAAGGATCGTTGGCCACCATTGCGGAAGCATATACAACTAGCCACCTGATGCACAGAGCATCCAACCTTTGATGCCACGATTAGTCAATTTTCTCGATGATGAAGTTCAGAATATTATACCACTACAGGCCCGATACAGCAGATAAAATTAGATGTTCTAGCCACCGAAATGCTGGAAGGTTAGTGAGAAAGGGATCCGATGAACAGTCCTTGGCATCGCCGATGCAAATCGAAAGTTTAGATGATTTACTTGCCAAAATGCTGAAAAGTTAGTGGGGAAGAGATCCAATTGAGGAAAAGGAATTTTGGGGGTTTTAAAGTGGGATTTTTCAATTGATTTTCAGCAGACTGTCAGTGGATTACATGACTGAAAAGGAAGAAAATTCTAGGTGGCTAAAATTGACATTTCAGACCAGAATACATTTGATAAAAAGCATCATTTTTGAAGTGGTGTGGTTTTCACACCTGAGGTCAGAATGAAGCATGTGGATAGGCGTTGGAAAGCTTATCTAGCAGGGAACAAGGGAGAGTCACTAGAATTTGAGTGCAGAGCAGCAAAGTGCTATCGATTGCTTGAAAGAGAAATGTGTTTCTGTCAATATGGACAAATTCAGGAATTGCATGCCTAGAGGTAGCAAGACCATGAAGTCAAACCAGCTGTTGTGTGGAAAAGGAGTTCCATGCAAGCATGAGGGACTTGAAAAGGGAAATTTCCTTAAACCCTGTCTTGCTAATTTTGATTACAAGTTTTATACATGAAATGTATGAGGATATTCCTAGCATGCATAAGATACATGTTGGTAAGAATAGTGAGAATTATACATTTATAATGAGCCACTAATAATAATTATTGCGTTGATGTTGGCATTAGTGGAAAAACCAACGACAACATGGACATGGCTGAATATGTTGTTGATGCTGACAAATGTGACTAGCAACCCTATGGAGAAAGGGATAAGGCAACAAGTCTAGAATCAAAAGTTGGTGAGCAAATTCTGCAATCTCCTGCAAAGGACCAAACAAACCGATAATGTCAAGGGTGTAAGTAGGAACCATGAAGGTAAGGGTTTGATTATGACAAATTGTATGGAGTAGTAAAGCTAAGAGGTCTCATACCATGTGGGTATTTGAATTTTATACTACATTCATATGGAAATGTGTCATGCATGTATTATGTTGTTAGAGGTTAGTAGCCCCAGGAAAGTAAGCACTGATGATCTTGCTTGTAGTCATGCATCCTATATGAAGTAGTCATGGTTAGGCCATGCATGGTATGTTTGAATGCATAGTATTCCTGAATCAATGCAAGGTAGCATTGAGTGGATATGCATTAAAAGATTTTATAAATATTGTAGGTATGCATTGAATGGATGCATATGAAGGGTGTGAGTAATTGATTACGTAAGTATGAGTGCAAATGTTGTGATGCATTGCATGGATGCATTGAGATAGTGCATGTGATATTATGAATAATTAATGGCTGAAATGATGAATTGATGACAATTATGGAACCACTTCAAGAGCTTTTATGAATGTAGGATAGTAAGTGCATGAAGAGGGTAGTCATGATCAGGTGGCTGTCGAAAATGCTCTATGGAAGAGCAAGGTGGTACACATGATACGCTTGTGAAGTAAGAAATATCTAAACATTTCATTTAAATTTCATTAATGAGGGGATTGTACCCTATAATTTAAAGTATGATAATGATTGTGTGAAGTAAATGAGTTTTGGTAGTATTGATGTGATTAACAGCTGGAAGCATTTGAATTTTATAAATTCTAAAAATGCTTCAGTGATGGTTGAAGCAATGAAAAGGTTATACCCATCCAGACTTACCAAGTGTTTGGCTAATTGAAGTTCAGGTTTCAGGTAGATTGTTTGGAGCAAGGAAATGAGAGTAAGACCATGAAAAATTCTTGAACCCACCATGTGAAAGAGCCAAACCTTATGAGAAGGGTCTCATGGCTGTGAAATAGTTGTATGCATAATGGGTTGTTAAATTTGAATTGTGAATTTCGGATTTGAGAAATTGCTGACAACTACTAATCACTGTTGGCTTGCATAGAATTGTGTCAGGAGGACGTGTTGTAAGCGGATGTTCATGTTATGCCAGTAAGCATAAAAGTATAATGGGCATAGTGGTGCTGCTTACAAGAGACCAACAAATGAGGATCACCTCATTGCCAAGAAAATCAATTTCTGTAGTAGACAGAGTTGCAAATTCATATTGAATTTAATTACTAATGCCATTGCTTGGTTATGGAACAATCAAATATGGATTGTATTAGTAGATACTGATTGAATATTTGGCTACTTGATGAATGTTCTAGGGGTACATGCTATTGAAATATTGTAACTTCGCAGAATATTCTATATGTATTTCTTTGTGCTCCCCGATGGTCCTACCGGGAAAACCACTTGTATTAATTTGTACCCCGATGCTCCTAATCGTAAGAACTAATAAGATTCATGAGGCAGTCCCCTCTAATTGTAAAGGTGGGTCATTAGCACCCCAGTGTGGTTACTTGAGCCTACATGTGTAACTTGAGCCTACATGATTAACTCGAGCCTACATGACAGATGAGTTAACTTAAGTGAACGGATGAATATAAATAGAGGTGTAGTGCTCCTCATTTGCAACACACACTCTCACTGGAGAAGTGCACTTGTGGAGGAGAGAAGTAGCTGGAGAAGGAGGAGGATCAGGTTTTTGATCTCCTTGTTGGTTTTACCTTTTTACCTTTTTGGGGCATCTATATTGAGGAATCTTTTGCTGGGTTTTTCGCTTTAGGGTTTTCCCAAGATAAATTTGTGTTGTTCTTGTGATACTGTTTCTTTCAGTGATCCTATCTATATGCTTTTGTTATGAAAAATGAAATGATATACTGATGTCTTAGCTAAGCATATGAAAATTCAACATGGTATCAGAGCTAACCTGAATAGGACAGCTTTCAAAAGCTATAGAAGCTAGGGATTCTTAATTTTTGGTTCTCTCTCCACAATCAATCAGCAAAAGGAGGCTATGCTGACTCTCCATTGAAGGGTGCATCTTTCTGTCGAAGCGGAATTCGATTCCAAGCATTTTCAGTTTTCGGTGCGGGAAATTAGGGCTTCTTACTGAAGAGGAATTTTTGAGTGAGCCTGGAATAGTATTTATCTTCTCATAAAAATAGAAGTTTAGAGACCTGGATCAATATTTTTGGTTGGGTGAAACTCTGGGAAAGTCAAACCCTAGTTTGACCCTGAGCTAGAAAAACCCTAAATACTAAAACTGCTACGTTTTGGTAAATTCGCTATATACCAAGATTGGCGAAGGTTCAGGAGCAGAAAATGGCAGAGGCCAAATATAAAATGCTCATTTTCACTGTGTCCAAAATTCAGCCTCAGATTCGCTATATTATGGGAGATATGATCCATCAAAGTTAGGGTTCCAGCCTCCTCCAGAATTCATCCCTAAACAAGACACCTGGGGAAAATTTCTATAGCGTGAGCTACAGAGGTCCAAATTAAATTCCTGAATATTTTCCAAAAATAGCACAGACTTTAATTTCTTTTGTACTAATTTTAGAACTAGAATATGAAACAGTGACACTTGGCAGGTTGTACAACTTCTCTGTTCTGAACAGTCCTGAAAAATGTCACCTTAGGAAAATTATCATAAATCCCAATTTGTGAAACCAATTATGATGAAACCTATGGTGTTGGATTAGAGACATGCGAGGTTACCTTAGTGAGCAACTATAGACATAGAGGAGCTGTAATTTCAGAGATATAATAGAAACAGTGACAGGCATTTCTGCAGAAGAAATTGGAAAACCAGGGCTTCCTATTCTAAGAGCTTTCCTCCACTGTTTTTAGAAAAGGAGCACATTGGATAGATCCATTTGAAGAGATATATTTTTCTATCCAATCATATCTAAAATATTCCAAGTTTTGAAAATTAGGGTTTCTCTGACATACCCTAGATCAGCCAGCTCTGAAAGCAGGACGGACACCTCAAATCGGTAAGATCTAATCTTTTGCTATTTGAATTTGAGGTTCTCATTTCAAAGTGATATATCACATCAGCTTGTTGATAAGCTTGGTGAAGTTGACAACTTCCAAGCATGGACGTATTTGATCTCTTTGAAGAAAATGAATTGGACACCTACATGAGTAAAGAGGCCCCAGTTCCATACAGAGATGAGGCTCAAAGCCTTACACAAGAAGAACTTGATCAAGGCCAAGAAGATCATTATTGATTCAATCACGGATCAACTTGTACCACAAGTGTTGTCCCTAAAGACACCGAAGATGTTTGATTCCTTGATCAAGCTATTTGAAGATAAGAACATAAATCAGAAGATGGATTTAAGAAAATAGTTGAAGAATGTGAAGATCCAGAATGCAAAACATCTTGAAGTAGTAGAAGAAGAAAAGGAGAATGCAAAAGTGGTGATAGCCACCTTGAATGGTCTCCCAAGATCATGGGATTCATTCATGCGAAGAATTTATGACAGAAGGAAGTGATTACTTTCAATTGACTTTGGGAAGAAGAAGAAGCTCGACTCATAAGAAGAGAAGAAGAAGATGGGAGGAATTGAATATCGAGCTCTCACCATTCAAAGAATATCCCTCAAGCGATGAGGAATGTGAAGAACTCAATTCTCGAAGAACGTCTTATCATTTAAATAAGAAATGATGATGTCATGAATGAAGAAGATGATGAAGCAGAATGATCAAGATGGAGTTTACCCATGAAACAAATAAAAGATAAGTATTCAATTGTCACTTCATGATATTGTTTTGTTATACATTTGATTATATTCAGTTGATGTGTTATGCATGATAGATTGTTTGCGTTAATGAATGTATACTACTAATATGCATGTGATGGGTAAGTAGCTCATGGATTAGTGCCTTGATGACATATTGGATTAGTGCACAATCTCAATAATGAAGCTGCCTTGATGACATATTGGATTAGTGCACAATCTCAATAATGTCATGACAGAGATGGAAGGCATCTAGAAAGTTTATGTGAGATATGGATGAATGTTGTATTGGCTAAACAGTTGCATGATGCATAACAATTTGTCGTTATGCATATGTTTTATGAAATAGTTCTAACCATGCAGCTGGTGCATTTGAATTGTACGGAAGGTCCTGTACAATCTCCTACAACAAGAATGACACTTGTTCTGAAGAACAAGTGATGACAATTCAAGATTCATTGCAATAAAATCCGAAGCTCCCAGGGTTAGAGACACCATGATGGAAGAAAGAGCTTTAGAGAGCGGTAGATCCACCTCGAAGGATGCAGACTAGAATGGGTACGATAAATAACTCAAGATGAAGAAAAGAATGCTATGAAAGAACCTATGATAAAAGAATAACAATTGATCATGGGGAATGATGTATACGATATGATTTCGAGACATAAAGGGAAGTACATAGTATCCTCCATATGGATCCACAAGAACAAGTGTACAAAGCTAGGTTCATGATTTGCCTTAGAAAGAATAGACTATGGCATGACATACTCTACTGACCAGTATATATCAAGCATAGAACCACCTGTACAGAATGAAGAGGGAAGATGATACTCCACTTCAGGGGGAGTGACTACAAAACATATCTGAGTTCAACATGGTGTGACATGATGGATAGCTTCGTGATGGATCGAGACTTTGCCAAGAGTAAAGTGGGTTCCAACCTTCAAGGTTGAATGCAGAAGACTAGGATATGTTGATGACCTGACAAGACGAACTCATGGAAGATGTTATGATGAAAGAATACTAGAATGATGTTTGGGATATAGTACACAAACCAGAAAGCAAGAATGTGGTATCTTCCAAATGGATTTGCAAGATAAAATATGTTTATGATAGAAGTAAGGAAAGACTTGTGGCTAGAGGTTTCTATTAGAAAGAGGGAATTAATTCTAAAGAGACACTTACTTGAGGAAGTAAGGTACACTTCCTTTAGAACTATCATGGTAGTTTCTTCCATGATGAAGTAAAGACAAGCCTTCCTTAATGGAATGATTGAGGAAGAGTTTTACATTGAATAGTCACAAGGATTTGAAGTTGAAGATAGATGGACTCACATATGCAAGTTGAAGAAGGCCCTCTATGGCTTGAAGTAAGCTCCCAGAGCTTGGTATGGAAGAATAGATAGTTTTCTGACAAGCATGGGCGTTGCAAAGAGTAAATTCGATCCTAACCTTTACTACAAGGTTGTAGAAGATGAAACTGTCATCCTGTTATTATATGTGGATGACTTATTCTTGACACGGAATGAGATATAGATCATGGAAAGCAAGAAGAAACTAGCAGAAGAATTTGAGATGAAAGACCTTGGGTTAATGCATTATTTCACAGGTCTGGAAGTATGGCAAAGTTCAGAAGGAATATTTCTCAACTAGGGAAAGTATGTGGTAGAGATATTGAGGAGATTCAATATGTTGGAATGCAAAGCCATGGCCACACCCATGGACTCCAACCTGAAGCTGTTAGCTGATGACTCATCAGAGTTAGTGGATGTGACTCACTATAGGCAGATCATTGGGTCATTGATGTACTTGAAAAATACTAGACTAGACATTTGTTTTGTTGTGAACACATTAAGTCAATATCTTGTTCAACCAAGATGGGTTCACCTAGTAGCTGCAAAACATGTGATGAGATATCTGAAAGGTACTATAGAATTTGGTCTATACTATGATGGTAGCCATGAGTATAGATTGTATGGCTACACAGATGCAGATTGGGCTGGAAGTATCTCAGACAGGAAAAGAACATCAGGTAGATGATTTTGTTTGAGGTATGCTATGAGTTCATGGTTTAGCAGGAAACAATCCAGTGTTTCTCTTAGCACGGTTGAAGTAGAATACATAGCAGATTGTTCTACTAAGTTGTGAAGCCATATGGCTTTAGAAGCTGATATCAGGTCTCTTTGACCTGAAGATGGATACTACAATGATTATATGTGATAACCATAGTTGTGATGACAAAGAACCCTATGTTCCGACATAACACATAGAAATCTGGTATTTCTACATACAAGATAAGATGCATATGATGATACTGTAGATGCATATGATGGTGATTCAGTATTTCTATACTGAATATAGAGATGACGATTATTTCAGTATTCCCATACTGAAGATATAAATGATGATGATTTCAATATTCCCATATTGAATATATAGATGATATTTCAGTATTTACATACTGTAGATGCAGATGATGGTGATTTCATATTTATATACTGAATATAGAGATGATGATGATTTCAGTATTTCTATACTAAAGATATAGATGATGATGCTTTCAGTATTCACATACTGAAGATGTAGATGATGATGGTTTGGATGATGATGTACTGACGAAGCCTCTGCCTCGAGTAGAGTTTGAACACTTTCGAGACAAGCTTGGTGTTGTTCAGAAAGACCTTCCTCGAAAGGGGGAGTAGTGATGTTGCAGTGGGATTGTATCATCCCTGGGAATTTTCCCTAAAGTGATCCAGAGACCTCAGTCCTCGAGAATGAAGAGGGATTTTATCATCCCAGTACATCTGTCCACAATAGATCCGGTGACCTCGGTCCTCGAGAACATGGTGGGATTGTATCATCCCTGGGAACTTTCCCTAAAGTGATCCAGAGACCTCGGTCTTCGAGAATGAAGAGGGATTGTATCATCCCGGGACATCTGTCCATAATAGATCTGGTGACCTCGGTCCTCGAGAATGTGGTAGGATTGCATCATCCTTGGACATCATCCTAAAGTGATAAGGACTGATTCTCCCGTAATCAATCCGGTAGCTTCGGTCCTCGAGAATGTGGTAGGATTGCATCATCCTTGGACATAGTCCTAAAGTGATAGGGACTGATTCTCCCGTAATCAATCCAGTGGCTTCGGTCCTCAAGAATGTGGTAGGATTGCATCATCCTTGGACATAGTCCTAAAGTGATATGGACTGATTCTCCCGTAATCAATCCGGTGGCTTCGGTCCTCGAGAATGTAGTAGGATTGCATCATCCTTGGACATAGTCTTAAAGTGATAGGGACTGATTATCCTGTAATAAATATGGTGGCTTCGGTCCTCAAGAATGTGATAGGATTGCATCATCCTTGGACTTAGTCCTAAAGTTATAGGGACTGATTCTCCTGTAATCAATCCAGTAACTTTGGTTGTCGAGAATGTGGTGGGATTGTATCATCCCTGGACTTTAAGTCCAAAAGTGATCCAAAGACTTTTTGTCTTTGAGTTGTCGATTGCAGGTTGTAGCTAATGATGATGATGATGTATTGATCGAAAGATCAGATGTTGCTGATGATGATGATGATGTATTGATCGAAAGATCAGATGTTGCTGATGATGATGATGTTCTCTGATCGAAAGATCAGAAGTTGCTGATGATGATGATGTTCGCTGATTAAAAGATCAGAATATGATGATGATGTTGTTGCTGATGATGATGATGTTCTCTGATCAAAAGATCGGAATATGATGATGATGATGTTTCTCTAATCGAAAGATCAGAAGTTGTTGATGATGATGATGTTCTCTAATTGAAAGATTAGAATATAATGACGATGCTGTTGCTGATGATGATGATGCTCTCTGATCGAAAGATCAGAATATGATGATGATGATGTTTTCTGATCGGAAGATCAGAAGTTGCTTATGATTATGATGTTGCTGCTGATGATGATGTTTTCTGATCGAAAGATCAGAATGCGATGATGATGATGATGTTTCTGATCGAAATATCAGAATGTGATGATGATGGGATCCTGATGATGATGATGCCGTATTATCAAAGTATGATGATGATGATAGATCAGAATATGATGATGAGTTGATGTTAGAGTATGATGATGTTCGGTTGATGATGTTTCTGATCGAAAGCTGATGATACTGATGATTCTGATTGAAAGATCAGAGTATGATGATGATGATATTTTGATGATGATGATGTTGATGTTTTCATGATGCTTTCATGATGATGTTTCTGATTGAAAGATCAGAGTATGATGATGATGTTGTTGCTGATTGAAAGGCCAAAGTGCTGAAGAAGATGTTGCTGATCGAAAGGTCAAAGTGTTGAATATGATTTTACTAATCGAAAGGTCAAAGTGTTTAATATGATGTTGCTGATCGAAAGGTTAAAGTGCTGAAGATGTTGCTGATCGAAAGGTCAAAGTGCTGAAGATGTTGCTTCTGATTGAAGAGTCAAGATGCTGAAGATGTTGCTGATAGAAGCAGTCAAAGTACTGATGATGCTGAAGACTAAAGATTGAAGATGAAGACTACATGATGTTGAAAATCTTCCAATGATTTATAGATGTATCACCCTGATGATGTTGATCATGTCCTCTATCTCTCTCCTATTATTGTTGTTGTTGGTGTTGTTATAGAATACCCTTCTCGTTAAGGGGGAGTGTTGAAATATTGTAACTTTGAAGAATATTATATATGTATTTATTTGTGGTCCCCGATGGTCCTACTGGGATAACCACTTGTATTACTTTGTACCCCGATGCTCCTAATCGAAGAACTAATAAGAGTCATGAGGCAGTCCCCTCTAATTGTAAAGGTGGGTCATTAGCACCCCAGTGTGGTTACTTGAGCCTACATGTGTAACTCGAGCCTACATGATTAAATCGAGCCTACATGATAGATGAGTTAACTTAAGTGAACGGATGAATATAAACAGAGGTGTAGTGCTCCTCATTTGCAACACACACTCTCACTGGAGTAGCGCACTTGTGGAGGAGAGAAGGAGGAGGATCAGGTTTTTGATCTCCTTGTTGGTTTTACCTTTTTACCTTTTTGGGGCATCTATATTGAGGAATCTTTTGCTGGGTTTTTCACTTTAGGGTTTTCCTAGGATAAATCTATGTTGTTCTTGTGATACTGTTTCTTTAAGTGATCCTGTCTATATGCTTTTGTTATGAAAAATGAAATGATATACTGATGTCTTAGCTAAGAATATGAAAATTCAACACATGCTGCAGGAAGACCATGTGTGATAGCCTGCAGGAGCCAAACTTCATGCGGGATGGTTTCCCTATCTTGGAAATGGGTTTCGAGTGAAACTCCATTGGGCATTTTGGAAATGTCCCATCTGCACTACATGTTTGCTAAACAACATGAGTGAGACGGTATAGATTATGTCGGTAAGACATGTGTGGATATGGAATGTGAAAGGAGTTGGGATGGAAAACCGAGGGACTGTCAACTCAAAGAAGGGAGCCCCCATTCCTCCTTAATGAAGGAATACTGCATCGGCAAATGGATAAGTGTTCTGTGACCCTAGCAAAGAATATTCTTGTCAAATTATTAAAATTCCATATGCAGAACATGTTTTGATTTTATTCCATGATGACTGATTGCTTGAGTATGAATAGGGCCTACATGGCACACACTGGAAAAGGGTGCACACTTTTTTGATGTCAGATCATGAAAGGGTTTTCAATATTGATTACACCCTAGGGGGTGGACGCACTCTTGGTGTCTCAATACTTGATAGTGAATGATATGAAATGTGATTCAAGTTTTTGAACAATAACGCTGATGAGTTGCTTATATTGCGTGTGTTGTCAGGCTAAACAGATGCAATTTGGTGTTGCACACTAAATGGACTATGGCTTGGGCTCATCCTACCTCCTACTGAAGAGCATAGAGAAGGAGACATTCTCGAGGGACTGGAGAGCAGAGAAGGGGGTGGTTTCTTGTGTTGTATGGGGTAGTGGAATTAGAGCTCACTGCTGGAAATGAAACCTGGAAATGGTAATGATAAAGTTTCCTCAACTTGGGGATGAGTCGAAAGCTGAGAAGCAACAGAAGAAGCTCGTGGAAGCCGAGGGGCTTGGTCCTGAAAGTTCAAAGAAAATAATTGAACATGGGACAGATCTGCAAAATTTTGAAATTTTGATGTGCAAAATGTATATGTATTCCTACGTATTGGAACACCAAGGACGGTGTTATTCCAAGGGGGAGGGGATTTTAATGTCCCGGTTTTGACCCCGTTTGCATTAAAGGATATGACATGTATATATTGTAATTAATCGTGGTGAATACCTAAAGGAAAAATCCCCACCATCGATTTGGTTGTGTATGTTTCAATAATAGGGATCGTTACCGATGGTATATCGTGCTATCCGACACATTATAATTTTGGGAATTATGTAAATATGCACATCAATTAAAATAAACCTACAGCCAGCTATGACAGTGCAACATTAAATGAAAAGGGCATGATTCCTGAGGTTAAGGGGGGGTTGTCCAACCCGTGGGGGTCATTGGGAGTTTCCATGTGTCGGCCACCCATTTAAACTTCTGTTGTTCAATTAGTTGGGAGCAGTTATGGCTGGGGAGTGGTGGGTGGCAGCAGTGCCAGTCTTTTCCCCACGTACACTCCATCAGCAAGCTCGCTCTTCCTCACGCGGAGGGTAGGGGGACGGTTACCACTCTCTCCACTCTTCCACTCGTGGTTTTTGTCTTAACCATCTCATGCATGCAGGGGTTGGTTCTATTCTCCCTTCTCTCGCCGATTATTGGTATCCATGGTTCTTCACGAAAGAGATCGGATATGTTCTTCCCCTGGCCTGTGAAGAGGATCGGTTTTCCTTTTGTATTATCGGACTGTGTGTATGTTTGTTACCCTCACGGTTTTGTGGTCTACGTACTTTCTTTTCCCCTGTCCAAGATTGAGAATCAGAATTCTCTCCCATTTTCAGGCTGTGTAATGTTTTCCATGGCTTAGCCATGAGATCGGTTGTTGTTCTACCCCTAAAACTATGGCTTGTTGTGTTTTCCCCCCACGTTGTTTTTTGTTGTGAATGCAATCATCTTTTGGGTTCCACTGAGTTGTTTTGGCCATGCTAGGGACAAGAACAACTATGAATCGTCTTGTCTGACCTAAGCTGTGTTCACCCTTTAGTTTGGGTTGTCACCCTGTTATCTTTATTTTCTTCACATAGATGTGAGCTGTTTGTTTTACTGCGGTATGCAGTGGTTGGTCTTCAGACTGTTTAGAGCAGGATTAGAGGCTGGGTATGCTTGAGAAACCTGGTGTTTTGGGAGCCACTCAGACAGAGTTGGACTACTGGCTTTCTTCTCCATAACCCTTGAAGAGTATTGGAAAGGGAAGTCAGGGCCTGAGGGACTGATTCCTAGTGTTGGGTGTGTGGATTTCTTAGAAGTTAGGTTAGCTCTGGTGTAGGTGTCCTTAGCTCTCCATTGAGACCACCATCTTAGCATTTATCCTTTCCTAGCTCCTTGAGGGCTTGAAAAACCCAACTGTGTTGACTTGGCTGTTTTGTGTAACCTTAGCTATGTGTAAGCCTGCTTTGACCCTTATTCCTTGGGGAAGCATTCCCAGCTTGAGGGTGGCAATGTTTCTGAGAGATTAATGAGCACGCTAGCCTATGGTTGGGTGGAACGTTGCAGCGACGTAGCTGTTTGCGGGACGATATATTTATAAGATAAGTGTTCTTGTCCATTTTTATTCTACATTTACTTTTACTGCCTAATTTCTAATGAATCATGATGAACATGTTGATGATAGAATGTATATGTTGCTTCCGCTGTATGTTGAGTAACCATGCATCCGTGTATGTTTTATGCATCTTGGCATATTTTATGTTTCAAGCATTTTATTTCAGCTTTATATGCATGTTCTTGTTCATGGGGCTAGTTTCCCGGAGGTTTATGATGGTTTGGTAGTGTCCTCTTTGCCAGTCGGAGGGTCGGGGACATTACAAAATGCCTCAAAAATGAAAATATGTGATACTGGTATCAACCCTTTTTGAAATGGAGGTAAAAATAGCTACTAAAATTATGAGATAGAAAAACGAGAAATGTGTCAAGTTCTCGTTTCATAGTATAAATGGTTAAAAGATATTGAATACGATCTAGAGATAGAGGAGGCTAAGGCTCCTATATCAAATAATCATGATGATTATTCTTCCTCTTATGATGTTTAGAGGGAGAATCTAGCAGAACATGCAGAGCTACCTGTCATTGATGAAACTCCTGTAAAAAGGAGGTCGGTATGGTGTTGAGATGTATTAAGAGATGTTGAGAAGAATGAATAACCAGTGGTCTCTTCTAGAGAGCACAAGCATCCTTATAGGTATTAAATATATGTTGCATTGATAAGCAGCATCAGTGAATCATAGCCTTCTTCATATGAAGAGGTTGCAGAGAAATAGGTGTGGAAATATGTTATGACAAAGGAATATCATTCTATTATGAAAAATGCTAGGTTGGGATATTGTTCTCGGACCTGAGAGGAAGTCAATTGTCACTTATAGATGTCTTTACAAGATAAATCATGTTGTAGATGGCATTGTGAACAAGAATAAATACATGTTTGTTGCACATGGACTATCTCAAAAAAGGGGCATTGATTATGAGGATAATTTTTCTCTAGTGGCCACACAATAGGATATGATCCCAAAACGGCAGAATCCGATGACATCCGATGTAAAGTACACTTTTTGTTGGATTGCAATGATGAAAAGTACTATACGTTCTGAATTTTTTTTGTCATCTTGCAGAGTAGTCGAATTTTCGACTTTACTCCTTGTAGGTTTTATGACAAACATTCTTGTTAATTAAGGGACATCACCTCATCGGATTTGCGACAACTTTGTAAGGGATGGTCGTCGGTTTTGCGATGACTAGGGAAAGTGTTATCACCGAACGTTCAACTAGCCCATGCTACTTGTTTCTAGTTGAAAAAGGCTTACTTACAACGGTATCTATGTTCAAGTCGTCGAATATTCAAGGACCGTGGAATTATCAACATAAAAAATTTTAAACATTCCGACATGTTTGCTATAGAAGCGACGGAAGATTTGCAGAAATTATTTATTTCTTGATGAACGGTTTGCGGAAATTGTTTATTGATCGACGGATGGTTTGCAGAAATTGCTTATTCCTCGATGGACAATTTGAGAAATTGTTTTATTCTTCAATGGTCGGTTTGGGGAAATATTTTTTTTCTTCGAATAGTAATATTCCTTATCCAAATGAAGAATATCGACAATTGTTTGCTACACTATGGGATGCAGTGAAATGAAGGGGTGATGTGAAATATTATTGTCCATGTAGTCAATGCAAGGGATTTAAGAGGAGAATAATAATGATCGCAACAGCCACAAAACATTGTAGGGAACATGGGCACGCTGAGGGGGGGAATGAATATCATCCATTTGTAGGTTTAGCATTATAATTTTTTTATTTTTATTTTTGCTTTGATAAATGTATGTATTATTTTAATATTTTTGATATTAACTATTAACTATTGATGTATTCATTTCTTTATAAAGGAAAGACATCCTACGACATATCGTCCAGAGGAAGTGCTTTCAGAACAAGTACTGGAGGATCATGGAGCATCTATGTTTAATGGAGAACATGTGATTGATCATATTGAAGAAGATGATCATACTAATAACGTAATTGAATATTATGGTACAAATACATTGATCCATGATTCATTTAATGTTATAATGGATGATGACGATGACAATGATAATGAAAATATTGATGACTTTGATGATGTTCAAGATATTCCTCTTCTCGATAAGGCATATGAACCCCTGTATGAAGGATCCAAAACAAATCTTCTCTCTGCTATATTGTTGATAATGAACTTGAAGGTTATGAA
>LPNX011201533.1:241282-256654 GCA_001517045.1 Pseudotsuga menziesii
CCCTGTATTTCAATAAAGAGGGAGCACATAATGTTGTCGATGATTACTCCAGGTATTTTGTTTCTACAACTCTTTTATTTCTAATGTAATTTTGGCATATCATTTGTATTATTATGTTTCCTAATGTCATATATATATATATATATATATATATATATTTATTTTACTCTTGTGCATGATTTATATATCTTAATGGTTCTCATAATTATATATTTCATATGTACTTCAAATCAATCAAGTAAGTACCAAGTCAAAGATATGAATGTATATATCGAACCTGTTAGTTTTTCAACATTAAGATAGCATTATTTAGGATCTTTAAATAAGAGAATAAAAAGTACCGTAATCAAACACAAGAGACAATGAACACAATTTTTTTCCTCGGGGAAACCATAAATGGAGAAAACCCCACAACTTCCTCAGAGATAGAATCAGCACCAAAATAGTAAAATCCCAAAACAGTAAGTGATCTCTCGATAGCAGTAACCTTCTTCTTGTCTAGCCCAAATGTCTTTTCCTTCCTCAACTATGCGCTACACTTGAGTGTGTATGAGTTGTGTGTTAAATAGAGAGTCCAAATATCTATTTATACTAATCTCGACATGACTAAAACCCTACTAGGGACGACCTCTACTAGGAAATTCTAATAACCCTAGTGCCCCGAAACTGCGGGGACTTTAACCCTTAGTCAATAGGACGGTTACCCACAATTAATTGACATGACTTGTTTACATTATTGATCCTCCCGATCGGATCATCGGGGCATGAAAACATGACTCAATTACATTATAGATCCATCTCGAAATAAACATCGGGTTACAATACATAAGATACATAGATGAATACATTCTGAAGTTACAAATACATCAACACTCCCTCTTAACTAGGAAGGTATTCTTTCGACACAATTTTCAGCACTGGTCTTCTTCTCTGTATCAACTGGATCATCTCGTCATCTACATCTTCATGTCTTCTTAGTCTTCAATTCATCTTTGTCTTTAAGTCATATTCATCTTTAGATCTAGATCATCACTCGATCTGGATCATCACTGAACATCATCATTGGATCTAGATCATCACTCGATCTGGATCATCACTGGACATCATCACTGGATCTGGATCATCACTCGATCTACATCATCACTAGACATCATCACTGGATCTGGATCATCACTTGATCTGGATCATCATCACTGGATCTGGATCATCACTCGATCTGGATCATCACTGGATCTGGATCATCATGGG
The DNA here is from genome assembly GCA_001517045.1 of Pseudotsuga menziesii. Lineage (NCBI taxonomy): Eukaryota > Viridiplantae > Streptophyta > Pinopsida > Pinales > Pinaceae > Pseudotsuga > Pseudotsuga menziesii. The sequence continues at coordinate 242,531 of LPNX011201533.1, forward strand.
TGCTATCTCATGATTCTTTTCATCACGGGAATTTCTATAGCGCCGGCCCTTTTTCATGTTGGTTGTAGGCATAGCCTCCATGTAGGTCTTCTTCAACACTTATATTTGACCTACTCATAAAAAAGGAACAGCACTCATATCCATCCAGGCTGGAACACATCCTGCACACAATGATGGAAGAGTTTCGTACTTCCATCTAGGCTGGAACACATCCTGTACACAATGATGGAAGAGTTATGTACTTCCATCTAGGCTGGAACACATCCTGCACACAATGATGGAATATTTACACACTTCCATCCAGGCTGGAACACATCCTGCACACAATGATGGAAGATTTCCACACTTCCATCCAGGTTGGAACACATCCTGCACACAATGATGGAAGATTTCCACACTTCCATCCAGGCTGGAACACATCCTGCACACAATGATAGAAGGGCTTTGCACTTACATTCATCCAGGCTAGAACCACATCCTACCATAATGATGGAATATTTCCGTACTTCCATCCAGGATGGAACCATATCCTACCACAATGATGAAAGGGCTCTGCACTTACATCCATCCATGCTTGAACACATCTTGCACATAATGATGGAAGGGCTTGCACTCATATCTGATCTTGTAGGAACCAATCCTATGCTCACATTAGAATGGCCCCCAGTCCTCGACTGAGCTACCTGGTAACTGACGAGGTTCCTCCATTCTCCTAGAGAATGGCAGTTTCCCTTACATCCGACCTTCTCGTCGAAATGGCCAACACTCACATCTGACATGGAAGGAACCTAATACTTTATCCATGACATAATGGTTCATCCCTTAAATCCGTACAAGTGGGAACACATCCCTCTATCACATTAGAATGGCTTCTCAGTCCTAGACTGAGTTTTCTTGGTAACTAACCAGGTACCTCCATTCCCAGAATGGCAGTTTCCCTTACATATGTCCTTCTTGATAGAATGGCCAGCACTCATATCTGACATGGAAGGAACCAATCCTCTCACCATGAAAGAATGGCTCAGCCCTTACATCTGAACATGGAAGGAACCAATCCTCTCACCATGAAAGAATGGCTCAGCCCTTACATCTGAACATGGAAGGAACCAATCCTCTCAACATGTCAGAATGGCTATGGAAGAGCAAGGTGGTACAAATGATACGCTTGTGAAGTAAGAAATATCTAAACATTTCATTTAAATTCCATTAATGAGGGGATTGTACCCTATAATTTAAAGTATGATAATGATTGCGTGAAGTAAATGAGTTTTGGTAGTATTGATGTGATTAACAGCTGGAAGCATTTGAATTTTATAAATTCTAAAAATACTTCAGTGATGGTTGAAGCAATGAAAAGGTTATATGCATCCAGACTTACCAAGTGTATGGCTAATTGAAGTTCAGGTTTCAGGTACATTGTTTGGAGCAAGGAAATGAGAGTAAGACCATGAAAAATTCTGGAACCCACCATGTGAAAGAGCCAAACCTTATGAGAAGGGTCTCATGGCTGTGAAAATAGTTGTATGCATAATGGGTTGTTAAATTTGAATTGTGAATTTCGGATTTGAGAAATTGCTGACAACTACTAATCACTGTTGGCTTGCATAGAATTGTGTCAGGAGGACGTGTTGTAAGCGAATGTTCATGTTATTCCAGTAAGCATAAAAGTATAATGGGCATAGTGGTGCTGCTTACAAGAGACCAACAAATGAGGATCACCTCATTGCCAAGAAAATCAATTTCTGTAGTAGACAGAGTTGCAAATTCATATTGAATTTAATTACTAATGCCATTGCTTGGTTATGGAACAATCAAATATGGATTGTATTAGTAGATACTGATTGAATATTTGGCTACTTGATGAATGTTCTAGGGGTACATGTTGTTGAAATATTGTAACTTCGCAAAATATTCTATATGTATTTCTTTGTGGTCCCCGATGGTCCTACCGGGAGAACCACTTATATTACTTTGTACCCCGATGCTCCTAATCGGAAGAACTAATAAGATTCATGAGGCAGTCCCCTCTAATTGTAAAGGTGGGTCATTAGCACCCCAGTGTGGTTACTTGAGCCTACATGTGTAACTTGAGCCTAGATGATTAACTCGAGCCTACATGACAGATGAGTTAACTTAAGTGAACGGATGAATATAAATAGAGGTGTAGTGCTCCTCATTTGCAACACACACTCTCACTGGAGTAGTGCACTTGTGGAGGAGAGAAGTAGCTGGAGAAGGAGGAGGATCAGGTTTTTGATCTCCTTGTTGGTTTTACCTTTTTACCTTTTTGTGGCATCTATATTGAGGAAGCTTTTGCTCGGTTTTTCGCTTTAGGGTTTTCCCAGGATAAATCTGTGTTCTTCTTGTGATACTATTTCTTTCAGTGATCCTATCTATATGCTTTTGTTATGAAAAATGAAATGATATACTGATGTCTTAGCTAAGCATATGAAAATTCAACATGGTATCAGAGCTAACCTGAGTAGGTCAGCTTTCAAAAGCTATAGAAGCTAGGGATTCTTAATTTTTGGTTCTCTCTCCACAATCAATCAGCAAAAGGAGGCTATGCTGGCTCTCCATTGAAGGGTTCATCTTTCTGTCGAAGCGGAATTCGATTCCAAGCATTTTTAGTTTTCGGTGCGGGAAATTAGGGCTTCTTACTGAAGAGGAATTTTTGAGTGAGCCTGGCATAGTATTTATATTCTCATAAAAATAGAAGTTTAGAGACCTAGATCAATATTTTTGGTTGGGTGAAACTATGGGAAAGTCAAACCCTAGTTTGACCCCGAGCTAGAAAAACCCTAAATACTAAAACTGCTACGTTTTGGTAAATTCGCTATATACCAAGATTGGAAAAGGCTCAGGAGCAGAAAATGGCAGAGGCCAAATATAAAAATGCTCATTTTCACTATGTCCAAAATTCAGCCTCAGATTCGCTATATTATGGGAGATATGATCCATCAAAGTTAGGGTTCCATCCTTCTCCAGAATTCATCCCTAAACAAGACGCCTCGGGAAAATTTCTATAGCGTGAGCTACAGAGGTCCAAATTAAATTCCCGAAGATTTTCCAAAAATAGCACGGACTTTAATTTCTGTTGTACTAATTTTAGAACTAGAATATGAAACAGTGACACTTGGTAGGTTGTACAACTTCTCTGTTTTGAACAGTCCTGAAACAGGTCACCTTAGGAAAATTATCATAAATCCCAATTTGTGAAACCAATTATGATGAAACCTATGGTGTTGGATCAGAGACATGGGAGGTTACCTTAGTGAGCAACTATAGACATAGAGGAGCTGTAATTTCAAAGATATAATAGAAGCAGTGACAGGCATTTCTGCAGAAGAAATTGGAAAACTAGGGCTTCCTATTCTAAGAGCTTTCCTCCATTGTTTTTAGAAAAGGAGCACATTGGACAGATCCATTTGAAGAGATATATATTTCTATCCAATCATATCTAAAAGATTCCAAGTTTTGAAAATTAGGGTTTCTCTGACATACCCTAGATCAGCCAGCTCCAAAAGTAGGATGGACACCTCAAATCGGTAATATCTAATCTTTTGCTATTTGAATTTGAGGTTCTCATTTCAAAGTGATATATCACATCAGCTTGTTGATAAGCTTGGTGAAGTTGACAACTTCCAAGCATGGAAGTATTTGATCTCTTTGAAGAAAATGAATTGGACACCTACATGAGTAGAGAGGCCCTAGTTCCATACAGAGATGAGGCTCAAAGCCTTACACAAGAAGAACTTGATCAAGGCCAAGAAGATCATTATTGATTCAATCACGGATCAACTTGTACCACAAGTGTCATCCCTAAAGACACCGAAGATGTTTGATTCCTTGATCAAGCTATTTGAAGATAAGAACATAAATCAAAAGATGGATTTAAGAAAATAGTTGAAGAATGTGAAGATCCAGAATGCAAAACATCTTGAAGTAGTAGAAGAAGAAAAGGAGAATGCAGAAGTGGTGATAGCCACCTTGAATGGTCTCCCAAGATCATGGGATTCATTCATGCGAAGAATGTATGACAGAAGGAAGTGATTACTTTCAGTTGAATTTGGGAAGAAGAAGAATCTTGACTCATAAGAAGAGAAGAAGAAGATGGGAGCAATTGAATATCAAGCTCTCACCATTCAAAGAATATCCCTCAAGCGATGAGGAATGTGAAGAACTCAATTCTTGAAGAACCTCTTATCATTTAAATAAGAAATGATGATGTCATGAATGAAGAAGATGATGAAGCAGAATGATCAAGATGGAGTTTACCCATGAAACAAATAAAAGATAAGTATTCAATTGTCACTTCATGATATTGTTTTGTTATACATTTGATTATATTCAGTTGATGTGTTATGCATGATAGATTGTTTGCATTAATGACTGTATACTACTAATATGCATGTGATGGGTAAGTAGCTCATGGTGCTCTCCATAGCTACTTATCTAGAATGAAGCTGACTTGATGACATATTGGATTAGTGCACAATCTCAATAATGTCATGACAGAGATGGAAGGCGTCTAGAAAGTTTATGTGAGATATGGATGAATGTTGTATTGGCTAAACAGTTGCATGATGCATAACAATTTGTCGTTATGCATATTTTTTATGAAATAGTTCTAACCATGCAGCTGGTGCATTTGAATCGTAGGGAAGGTCCTGTACAACCTCCTACAACAAGAATGAGACTTGTTCTGAAGAACAAGTGATGACAATTCAAGATTCATTGCAATAAAATCCGAAGCTCCCAGGGTTAGAGACACCATGACGGAAGAAAGAGCTTTAGAGAGCAGTAGATCCACCTCGAAGGATGAAGACCAGCATGGGTACGAGAAATAACTCAAGATGAAGAAAAGAATGCTATGAAAGAAGCTATGATAAAAGAATAACAGTTGATCATGGGGAATGATGTATACGATATGATTTCGAGACATAAAGGGAAGTACATAGTATACTCCATATGGATCCACAAGAACAAGTGTACAAAGCTAGGTTCATGATTTGCCTCAGAAAGAATAGACTATGGCATGACATACTCTATTGACCAGTATATATCAAGCATAGAACCACCTGTACAGAATGAAGAGGGAAGATGATACTCCACTTCAGGGGGAGTGACTACAGAACATATCTGAGTTCAACATGGTATGACATGATGGATAGCTTCGTGATGGATTGGGACTTTGCCAAGAGTAAAGTGGGTTCCAACCTTCAAGGTTGAATGCAGAAGACTAGGATATGTTGATGACCTGACAAGACGAACTCATGGAAGATGTTATGATGAAAGAATACTAGAATGATGTTTGGGATATAGTACACAAACCAGAAAGCAAGAATGTGGTATCTTCCAAATGGATATGCAAGATAAAATATGTTTATGATAGAAGTAAGGAAATACTTGTGGCTAGAGGTTTCTATCAGAAAGAGGGAATTAATTCTAAAGAGACACTTACTTGAGGAAGTAAGGTACACTTCCTTTAGAACTATCATGGTAGTTTCTTCCATGATGAAGTAAAGACAAGCCTTCCTTAATGGAATGATTGAGGAAGAGTTTTACATTGAATAGTCACAATGATTTGAAGTTGAAGATAGATGGACTCACATATGCAAGTTGAAGAAGGCCCTCTATGGCCTGAAGCAAGCTCCCAGAGCTTTGTGTGGAAGAATAGATAGTTTTCTGACAAGCATGGGCCTTGCCAAGAGTAAAGTCGATCCTAACCTTTACTACAAGGTTGTAGAAGATGAACCTGTCATCCTATTATTATATGTGGATGACTTATTCTTGACACGGAATGAGAAATAGATCATGGAAAGCAAGAAGAAACTAGCAGAAGAATTTGAGATGAAAGACCTTGGGTTAATGCATTATTTCATAGGTCTGGAAGTATGGAAAAGTTCAGAAGGAATATTTCTCAACTAGGGAAAGTATGCGGTAGAGATATTGAAGAGATTCAATATGTTGGAATGCAAATCCATGGCCACACCCATGGACTCCAACCTGAAGCTGTTAGATGATGACTCATCAGAGTTAGTGGATGTGACTCACTATAGGCAGATCATTGGGTCATTGATGTACTTGAAAAATACTAGACCAGACATTTGTTTTGCTGTGAACACATTAAGTCAATATCTTGTTCAACCAAGATGGGTTCACCTAGTAGCTGCAAAACATGTGATGAGATATCTGAAAGGTACTATAGACTTTGGTCTATACTATGATGGTAGCCATGAGTATAGATTGCATGGATACACAGATGCAGATTGGGCTGGAAGTATCTCAGATAGGAAAAGAACATTCGGTAGATGCTTTTGTTTGAGGTCTGCTATGAGTTCATGGTTTAGCAAGAAACAGTCCAGTGTTTCTCTTAGCACGGTTGAAGCAGAATACAGAGCAGATTGCTCTACTAAGTTGTGAATCCATATGGCTTCAGAAGCTGATATCAGGTCTCTTTGACCTGAAGATGGATACTACAATGATTATATGTGATAACCATAGTTGTGATGATAAAGAACCCTATGTTCCGACGTAACACATAGAAATCCGGTATTTCTACATACAAGATAAGATGCATATGATGATACTGTAGATGCATATGATGGTGATTCAGTATTTATATACTGAATATAGAGATGACGATGATTTCAGTATTCCCATACTGAAGATATAAATGATGATGATTTCAGTATTCCCATATTGAATATATAGATGATATTTCAGTATTTACATACTGTAGATGCAGATGATGGTGATTTCATATTTATATATTGAATATAGAGATGATGATGCTTTCAGTATTTCTATACTAAAGATATACATGATGATGCTTTCAGTATTCACATACTGAAGATGTATATGATGATGGTTTGGATGATGATGTACTGACGAAGCCTCTGCCTCGAGTAGAGTTCGAACACTTTCGAGACAAGCTTGGTGTTGTTTAGAAAGACCTTCCTCGAAAGGGGGAGTAGTGATGTTGCAGTGGGATTGTATCATCCCTGGGAATTTGCCCTAAAGTGATCCAGAGACCTCAGTCCTCGAGAATGAAGAGGGATTGTATCATCCCGGTACATCTGTCCACAATAGATCCGGTGACCTCAGTCCTCGAGAACGTGGTGGGATTGTATCATCCCTGGGAACTTTCCCTAAAGTGATCCAGAGACCTCGGTCTTCGAGAATGAAGAGGGATTGTATCATCCCGGGACATCTGTCCATAATAGATCTGGTGACCTCGGTCCTCGAGAATGTGGTAGGATTGCATCATCCTTAGACATCGTCCTAAAGTGATAGGGACTGATTCTCCCGTAATCAATCCGGTAGCTTCGGTCCTCGAGAATGTGGTAGGATTGCATCATCCTTGGACATAGTCCTAAAGTGATAGGGACTGATTCTCCCGTAATCAATCCAGTGGCTTCGGTCCTCAGGAATGTGGTAGGATTGCATCATCCTTGGACATAGTCCTAAAGTGATATGGATTGATTCTCCCGTAATCAATCCGGTGGCTTCGGTCCTCGAGAATGTAGTAGGATTGCATCATCCTTGGACATAGTCCTAAAGTGATAGGGACTGATTCTCCTGTAATCAATATGGTGGCTTCGGTCCTCAAGAATGTGGTAGGATTGCATCATCCTTGGACTTAGTCCTAAAGTTATAGGGACTGATTCTCCCGTAATCAATCCAGTAACTTCGGTTGTCGAGAATGTGGTGGGATTGTATCATCCCTGGACTTTAAGTCCAAAAGTGATCCAAAGACTTTTTGTCTTTGAGTTGTCGATTGCAGGTTGTAGCTGATGATGATGATGATGTATTGATCGAAAGATCAGATGTTGCTGATGATGATGATGTTCTCTGATCGAAAGATCAGAAGTTACTGATGATGATGATGTTCGCTGATTAAAAGATCAGAATATGATGATGATGATGTTCTCTGATCGAAAGATCAGAATATGATGATGATGATGTTTCTCTAATCGAAAGATCAGAATTTGTTGATGATGATGATGTTCTCTAATTGAAAGATTAGAATATAATGATGATGTTGTTGCTGATGATGATGATGCTCTCTAATTGAAAGATCAGAATATGATGATGATGATGTTTTCTGATCGGAAGATCAGAAGTTGCTTATGATTATGATGTTGCTGCTGATGATGATGTTTTCTGATCAAAAGATCAGAATGTGATGATGATGATGATGTTTCTGATCGAAAGATCAGAATGTGATGATGATGGGATCCTAATGATGATGATGCCGTATTATCAAAGTATGATGATGATGATAGATCAGAATATGATGATGAGTTGATGTTAGAGTATGATGATGTTCGGTTGATGATGTTTCTGATCGAAAGATGATGATAATGATGATTCTGATTGAAAGATCAGAGTATGATGATGATGATATTTTGATGCTGATATTTTGATGATGATGATGTTGATGTTTTCATGATGCTTTCATGATGATGTTTCTGATCAAAAGATCAGAGTATGATGATGATGTTGTTGCTGATTAAAAGGCCAAAGTGCTGAAGACGATGTTGCTGATCGAAAGGTCAAAGTGTTGAATATGATGTTACTAATCGAAAGGTCAAAGTGTTGAATATGATGTTGCTGATCGAAAGGTTAAAGTGCTGAAGATGTTGCTAATCGAAAGGTCAAAGTGCTGAAGATGTTGCTGATAGAAGCAGTCAAAGTACTGATGATGCTGAAGACTAAAGATTGAAGATGAAGACTACATGATGTTGAAAATATTCCAATGATTTATAGATGTATCACCTTGATGATGTTGATGATGTCCTCTATCTCTCTCCTATTATTGTTGTTGTTGATGTTGTTATAGAATACCCTTCTCGTTAAGGGGGAGTGTTGAAATATTGTAACTTCGAAGAATATTATATATGTATTTATTTGTGGTCCCCGATGGTCCTACTGGGATAACCACTTGTATTACTTTGTACCCCGATGCTCCTAATCGAAGAAATAATAAGAGTCATGAGGCAGTCCCCTCTAATTGTAAAGGTGGGTCATTAGCACCCCAATGTGGTTACTTGAGCCTACATGTGTAACTCGAGCCTACATGATTAACTCGAGCCTACATGATAGATGAGTTAACTTAAGTGAACGGATGAATATAAATAGAGGTGTAGTGCTCCTCATTTGCAACACACACTCTCACTGGAGTAGCGCACTTGTGGAGGAGAGAAGTAGCTAGAGAAGGAGGAGGATCAGGTTTTTGATCTCCTTGTTTGTTTTATTTTTTTACCTTTTTGGGGCATCTATATTGAGGAAGCTTTTGCTGGGTTTTTCGCTTTAGGGTTTTCCTAGGATAAATCTATGTTGTTCTTGTGATACTGTTTCTTTCAGTGATCCTGTCTATATGCTTTTGTTATGAAAAATGAAATGATATACTGATGTCTTAGCTAAGAATATGAAAATTCAACACATGCTGCAGGAAGACCATGTGTGATAGCCTGTAGGAGCCAAACTTCATGGGGGAGGGTTTCCCTATCTTGGAAATGGGTTTTGAGTGAAACTCCATTGGGAATTTTGGAAATGTCCCATCTGCACTACATGTTTGGTAAGCAACATGAGTGAGACGATATAGATTATGTCGATAAGACATGTGTGGATATGGAATGTGAAAGGAGTTGGGATGAAAAACCGAGGGACTGTCAACTCAAAGAAGGGAGCCCCCATTCCTCCTTAATGAAGGAATACTGCATCGGCAAATGGATAAGTGTTCTGTGACCCTAGCTAAGAATATTCTTGTCAAATTATTAAAATTCCATATGCAGAACATGTTTTGATTTTATTCCATGATGATCGATTGCTTGAGTATGAATAGGGCCTACATGGCACACACTGGAAAAGGGTGCACACTTTTTTGATCTCATATCATGAAAGGGTTTTCAATATTGATTACACCCTAGGGGGTGGACGCACTCTTGGTGTCTCAATACTTGATAGTGAATGATATGAAATGTGATTCGAGTTTTAGAACAATAACGCTGATGAGTTGCTTATATTGCGTGTGTTGTTAGGCAAAACAGAGGCAATTTGGTGTTGCACACTAAATGGACTATGGCTTGGGCTCATCCTACCTCCTACTGAAGATCATAGAGAAGGAGACATTCCCGAGGGACTGGAGAGCAGAGAAGGGGGTGGTTTCTTGTGTTGTATGGGGTAGTGGAATTAGAGCTCACTGCTGGAAATGAAACCTGGAAATGGTAATGATAAAGTTTCCTCGACTTGGGGATGAGCCGAAAGCTGAGAACCAACAGAAGAAGCTCATGGAAGCCGAGGGGATTGGTCCTGAAAGTTCAAAGAAAATAATTGAACATGGGACAGATCTGCAAAATTTTGAAATTTTGATGTGCAAAATGTATATGTATTCCTACATATTGGAACACCAAGGATGGTGTTATTCCAAGGGGGAGGGGATTTTAATGTCCCAGTTTTGACCCCGTTTGCATTAAAGGATATGACATGTATATATTGTAATTAATCGTGGTGAAGACCTAAAGGAAAAATCCCCACCATCGATTTGGTTGTGTATGTTTCAATAATAGGGATCGTTACCGATGGTATATCGTGCTATCCGACACATTATAATTTTGGGACTTATGTAAATATGTACATCAATTAAAATAAACCTACAGCCAGCTATGACAGTGCAACATTAAATGAAAATGGCATGATTCCTGAGGTTAAGGGGGGGTTGTCCAACCCGTGGGGGTCATTGGGAGTTTCCATGTGTCGGCCACCCATTTAAACTTCTGTTGTTCAATTAGTTGGGAGCAGTTATGGCTGGGGAGTGGTGGGTGGTAGGAGTGCCAGTCTTTTCCCCATGTACACTCCATCAGCAAGCTCACTCTTCCTCACGCGGAGGGTAGGGGTACGGTTACCACTCTCTCCACTCTTCCACTCATGGTTTTTGTCTTAACCATCTCATGCATGCAGGGGTTGGTTCTATTCTCCCTTCTCTCGCTGATTATTGGTATCCGTGGTTCTTCACGAAAGAGATCGGCTATGTTCTTCCCCTGGCCTGTGAAGAGGATCGGTTTTCCTTTTGTATTATCGGACTGTGTGTATGTGTGTTACCCTCACGGTTTTGTGGTCTGCGTACTTTCTTTTCCCTTGTCCAAGATTGAGAATTAGACTTCTCTCCCATTTTCAGGCTGTGTAATGTTTTCCATGGCTTAGCCATGAGATCGGTTGTTGTTCTACCCCTGAAACTATGGCTTGTTGTGTTTTCCCCCCACGTTGTTTTTTGTTGTGAATGCAATCATCTTTTGGGTTCCACTGAGTTGTTTTGGCCATGCTAGGGACAAGAACAACTCTAAATCGTCTTGTCTGACCTGAGCTGTGTTCACCCTTTCGTTTGGGTTGTCACCCTGTTATCTTTATTTTCTTCACAGAGCTATGAGCTATTTGTTTTACTGCGGTATGCAGTGGTTGGTCTTTAGACTGTTTAGAGCAGGATTAGAGGCTGGGTATGCTTGAGAAACCTGGTGTTTTGGGAGCCACTCAGACAGAGTTGGACTACTGGCTTTCTTCTCCACAACCCTTGAAGAGTATTGGAAAGGGAAGTCAGGGCCTGAGGGACTGATTCCTGGTGTTGGGTGTGTGGATGTCTTAGAAGTTAGGTTAGCTCTAGTGTAGGTGTCCTTAGCTCTCCATTGAGACCACCATCTTAGCATTTAGCCTTTTCTAGCTCCTTGACGGCTTGAAAAACCCAACTGTGTTGACTTGGCTATTTTGCGTAACCTTAGCTATGTGTAAGCCTGCTTTGACCCTTATTCCTTGGAGAAGCATTCCCAGCTTGGGGGTGGCAATGTTTTTGAGAGATTGATGAGCACGCTAGCCTATGGTTGGGTGGAACGTTGCAGTGACGTAGCTGTTTGCGGGACGATATATTTATAAGATAAGTGTTCTTGTCCATTTTTCTTCTACATTTACTTTTACTTCCTAATGTCTAATAAAACATGATGAACATGTTGATGCTAGAATGTATATGTTGCTTCCGCTGTGTGTTGAGTAACCATGCATCCGTGTATGTTTTATGCATCTTGGCATATTTTATGTTTCAAGCATTTTATTTCAGCTTTATATGCATGTTCTTGTTCATGGGGCTAGTTACCCGGAGGTTTATGATGGTTTGGTAGTGTCCTCTTTTCCGGTCGGAGGGTCGGGGACATTACAAAATGCCTCAAAAATGAAAATATGTGATACTGGTATCAACGCTTTTTGAAATGGAGGTAAAAATAGCTACTAAAATTATGAGATAGAAAAACGAGAACTGTGTCAAGTTCTCATTTCATAGTATAAATGGTTAAAAGATATTGAATACGATCTAGAGATAGAGGAGGCTAAGGCTCCTATATCAAATAATCATGATGATTATTCTTCCTCTTATGATGTTTAGAGGGAGAATCCAGCAGAACATGCAGAGCTACCTGTCATTGATGAACCTCCTGTAAAAAGGAGGTCGGTATGGTGTTGAGATGTATTAAGAGATGTTGAGAAGAATGAATAACCAGTGGTCTCTTCTAGAGAGCACAAGCATCCTTATAGGTATTAAATATATGTTGCATTGATAAGCAACATCAGTGAATCATAGCCTTCTTCATATGAAGAGGTTGCAGAGAAATAGGTGTGGAAATATGTTATGAAAAAGGAATATCATTCTATTATGAAAAATTCTAGGTTGGGATATTGTTCTCGGACCTGAGAGGAAGTCAATTGTCACTTATAGATGTCTTTACAAGATAAATCATGTTGTAGATGGCATTGTAAACAAGTATAAATACATGTTTGTTTCACATGGACTATCTCAAAAAAGGGGCATTGATTATGAGGATAATTTTTCTCTAGTGGCCACACAAGAGGATATGAGCCCAAAACGACAGAATCCGATAACATCCGATGTAAAGTACACTTTTTGTTGGATTGCAATGATGAAAAGTACTATACGTTCTGAATTTTTTTTGTCATCTTGCAGAGTAGTCGAATTTTCGACTTTACTCCTTGTAGGTTTTGTGACAAACATTCTTGTTAATTAAGGGACATCACCTCATCGGATTTGCGACAACTTTGTAAGGGATGGTCATCGGTTTTCCGACGACTAGGGAAAGTGTTATCACCAAACGTTCAACTAGCCCATGCTACTTGTTTCTAGTTGAAAAAGGCTTACTTACAACGGTATCTATGTTCAAGTCGTCGAATATTCGAGGACCGTGGAATTATCAACATAAAAAATTTTAAACATTCCGACATGTTTGCTATAGAAGCGACGGAAGATTTGCAGAAATTATTTATTTCTTGATGAACGGTTTGCGGAAATTGTTTATTGATCGATGGATGGTTTGCAGAAATTGCTTATTCCTCGATGGACAGTTTGAGAAATTGTTTTATTCTTCAATGGTCGGTTTGGGGAAATAATTTTTTTCTTCGAATAGTAATATTCCTTATCCAGATGAAGAATATCGACAATTGCTTGCTACACTATGGGATGCAGCGAAATGAAGGGGTGATGTGAAATATTATTGTCCATGTATTCAATGCAGGGGATTTAAGAGGAGAATAATAATGATTGCAACAGCCACAAAACATTGTAGGGAACATGGGCATGCTGAGGGGGGGAATGAATATCATCCATTTGTAGGTTTAGCATTATAATTTATTTTTTTATTTTTTTGCTTTGATAAATGTATGTATTATTTTAATATTTTTGATATTAACTATTAACTATTTATGTATTCATGTATTTATAAAGGAAAGACATCCTACGACATATCGTCCAGAGGAAGTGCTTTCAGAACAAGTACTGGAGGATCATGGAGCATCTATGTTTAATGGAGAACATGTGATTGATCATATTGAAGAAGATGATCATACTAATAACGTAGTTGAATATTATGGTACAAATACATTGATCCATGATTCATTTAACGTTATAATGGATGATGACGATGACAATGATAATGAAAGTATTGATGACTTTGATGATGTTCAATATATTCCTCTTCTCGATAAGGCATATGAACCCCTGTATGAAGGATCCAAAACAAATCTTCTCTCTGCTATATTGTTGATAATGAACTTGAAGGTTATGAA